>NW_011626974.1:170533-268839 GCF_000204515.1 Acromyrmex echinatior
AAATCACTAGACCGAAATTTTTCAAACCAACGCTGCACTTTTCGATCGTTAACAGTATTCTCCCCAAATGCCTGGTTTATATTGCGTGCAGCTTTTGCAGCATTTTACCAAGTTTACCAAGTTTATACTCATATAAAAAAATTACATGAATATCGGTTGAATTCATATCCTTACGAAATTCAAAACAAATAACAAAATGGAACACTTTTGAGAAAATCTTCTTTGTTGAAATGTGACTCTGGCAATAGACAATACGACTATAAACGAGGTTATGCCAAAAACAAAAGCATAACGAAAACAGGGAGACAAACGTTCATATGTAAAGAAAATCCGACATTTCATGTGCACCAATCTAATAATAACACTACTTTTATAAAATAATGATATAAAATAAAATTGTTTAAAACATAAATAGTATAAGTAGAGTTACTTTGAATTAAGGCTCCTTTGAGATAAATCGATTAATGAATTAATGCCTTTGTAGCCACTTGTACTGGATCTCGGTGTGAAATATATATTTTTTTATTTAATCTCTCATACAAACTCCAAAAAACGTTTCGATTTTAGTTCGGATCCTTTTCAATGTCAGAAATTTACATTTATAAAATCATTATGTGTTTCCTACACACTATACAATAATATACACTATGCAATAATCAATGAAAGCATTACAATATATTACTAATAAATGCAGAACAATGCTTAATATTTAAATTAATATATGTACATAAAATTTAATTTAGCTTACATGAGTCAAAGGTAATGAGAATGACATGTTAACAAAACGACAGTCATAACTCATGTAACAAATAAGACAATATGTAAAATAACTAAGCATAAATAAAGAAAAAAATTTTGTAAAAATTTATGCATCTTCATTTATATTCGTATTACTTCACACTGTTACATAAAAATAATAAAAGTGGAAACGGCGCGCAGTTGAAATCAATGTAAATTATTAAGAATCAAGATGTATGAATGATGTAAAAATTCGATGTCAGATTGCAAGTTAAGGCTGTTTTTTTGCAATTGAATATGTAGCATTTCCAAGATACGTCGTTTGTATAAAAACCGTTCCTGATCAATTTCTGTACCTTCCCAAATCAAAATTATGATTTAAATCCATTCTGTGTTCAGTAATAACAGAATGATTACTCCTTTGGCTGTCATTACAATGTTCCGAGATTCTTGTTTTTAAAGTCCTCCCTATCTGCCCGACAGAAATCCATCGCAATCCTTGCAATATCTCGTAAACTACATTTACTTTTTTGCTTTATAAAGGGTCTTTATATTGGGTGTGGGAAAAAGTTCGTGGCGCTTTTTTAGTAAAATTCAAGTGTTTTTCTTAGAATATTAAAATCAATTTATTTAAACCAAATATGCTGCATTATTTTCAATAATATTTTGCCATTTTTGGGGCAGAGCCATAATCTCATCGCGATAGAATTTCTGTGCGTTCTAGTCGAAAAATTGCTTCAAGTGATTTTCACAGGCCTCTTTTGAAGCCATTAAGAGAGTTCTGCAGAGACCTAAACAAATGATAGTCTGAAGATGCTATATCAGGACTATACGATGGATGCATTAAGACTTCTCAGCCAAGCTCTCACAATTTTTGCCGAGTTATCAAAGATGTGTGTGGTCGAGCATTGTCGTGATAGAAGGACACCCCTCCTATTGATTAATTCTGGCCGCTTCCTTTCAATTGCTTGTTGTAATCTCTTCCAGTTGTTCACAGTAGAATTAATTGTTTGATCGGGCGATAACAGCTCATAGTGAACAATTCCCTTCCAATCCCACCACACATACAATATCACCTTCGTCGTCAATCCAGGTTTTGCGATTGTTTATGTCTTCTCTTTTTCCTTTATCCACGATCTTTTGCGAGTTTGATTGTACGTGATCTATTTTTCATCACCAGTTATCATTCTCTTCAGAAATGGCTCAATTTCATTCCGTTTCAGTAGCGTATCGCAAATGTTAATTCGGTCATCATGTTCTTAACACTGAATTCGTGAGGAACCCAAACATCGAGCTTCTTTTTGTATCCAGCTTTGTGTAAATGATTTAAAACTGTTTTGTGGTCGATGCCTAGTTCCCTGGCAATCTCCACAGTGCTCACATGCTTATCACGCTCGACTTGTTCCATGATTTTCGGACTTTTCAGTGATTGACTCCAACCGGAGCGACGTTCATCTTTCACATCGAAATTTCGAAGTATGAAAATGAGCGAACTATTCCAAGCTGTTGATTTTGATAGAGTATCTTCACCGTAAATAGCACAAATTTTTTCACAAGCCTGTGCAGCGTTCTTGCCTTTATTGTAGTAATACTGCAAAATGTAGCGAATTTTTTTCTTATTTATTTCCATTTTCAAAATAAAATAACTTTTGATCCACTTCACCGATTTCAATCTTTTTCGGCTCAAAACAAAGGTTGAAATGTCACTTTTTAAACGCACAAGTGTTGTCGATGCGATTAGTAGTTATCGAGTGCTGAGTATTTAATGTCATCTCATGTGGGGAAAAACGCCACGAACTTTTTCCCACATATGTTTTAATAAAAGAATTGAACTTGTTCAGACTAAAAAATGCAAGGTCAACATCAAGAGCTTTAATTAGTCTTTGAATTTGTACGAGATCTCCGAAACAAATGGAACTGTAAACCATGACTTAACAACATCTTCAGCGAAAGTATAATTCGTGTTTGGCTTTAAGGTTTTGTTACTTAATAAAAATCATAAGCGCTCATTAATTATGTTAAAAATAAAATCATTCGGATAATCATTATTTAGAGGTATCTAAATCTTCATAGATTTTTATTTGTTATTCGTTGACATTGGAATTATTAACCATTGCCAATAGAATAAGGAGATTGAGTTGCCACTCTACCATCACGCCATGAAGTGGCGTATGTAATGAATTTTACAACGTACGTTCAGATGTACTAATGATGGCTCGGAAATAAATCGAAACGTTTATGCGTCTAATTATACTAATTATATTACAGTTTTTCGACAAGAATGATTTTTATTTTCGCACTAACAACCGTGTAAAAACTCTCATTAGTCCTTATTTGTTCATGTTTTTTTGACATTCTCAAGAGTTTGGTTACTTGTTTTATTTTATAAAATTTTCATTTTAACTCACGAAATTTTGTAACGGATGCAGATAGATGTCCGACGTCAATGAGTGATGTCACTAGTGATGTGATTGTAGAGGATGATGAAACACACCCTCACGTGATGAAAACTACACTCAGGGCAATTACATGTAGCGCGGTATGCGATACACAATACAGAATCTAACTAGGTAACTACAGGAACTGCGCAAACAATGCCGCTTGCTTCTATTTCCTTCTATTACATGGAGCGGGATAAGCGGCACACGCTCCATGTAATAGAAGGGAAAAGAAGCAATCGCACCCGCACTCATCACAATGATCGTGTTCAGCAAATTGAGTTGTTGCGGAGCGGAACCGTGAGTGCTCGCTGCTATTGATATAATCTTTTAGAATATTTTAGATCATCCAATAGTAGTGAGCGCTCACGAATCTGCTCCACAATAATTGAGTCTACTAAACGCGGCCAATGAGTCGGCCAATGAGTGACACAAGTTGACACAAGTTATTCTACTCACTTCAAGCTTCCCCTTCAAATGACGCAACTCGACTAAACTGCGAAGCGGAGCTCCGGAACCGTCGGAGCCGTCGGCTTGGTGGGGTGGCGCGTGGTGGGAGTCCTCCTATCATGCCAGATAGGAGTCATTTGTGGAATTTTACGGCATGTGGAGGGAGTATCTTTTTGTGTATGACGGCAAGCGGCGGCACATAAAAGTATGAGCTCATGTCCGTGTACAGTCGCGATTCGGCAGAAGAAAGCGATTTTTCTCACTGCGCTCTTATTTCAAGTGATCGAAAATGCTTCCTCGACATGTATCGATAAGGAGCAATCTGCATAATAAGTAACTTTTAATAAATTGTAATCATGTGTCCCTTCCATTAACCCTAAATAATATAAATCACATCAAAAACGATAGTTTATGAGATATTAATTGTTTATGATTTTCTATAGATGTTATATACCATTTATAAACCTGATTCGCAAGAAACTGGTGTGGTTTTCGATTAATATAATTTTTGAAATTATTCGCGTGTTACGTTGAAATAAATCAACGACTATAGGAAAAATACATATTCGCTTTTCAAGCAATCGTTAAAAAATTATTTTAAAATTGCAGCCGAGGAAGCATTTTCGGTCGCTTGAAATAATCGTCCAGCGAGAAATACCGTTCTTTTCTACCGTTCGAAGCTGACCGAATCGCGACCATACACGAACATGAGTTCATGCTTTTATGTGTTTCACGATGCCGCCGTATCCCTTCCATGCCATAAATGAGCCGGATCTGGTATCACTGGGTGGGAGTCGCTCCTAGAACTCGTAGACCATCGTGGACGAATAACAAGTCGTCCAAGTATTTTGTTACCGCCCCTTGAGACACAATCAAGTATATATAATGATAGATATGTGCAAACTGTATTAAGAGTCTTACATGAATGCGTGCTTTCAATTGCTTGACACATCTTGACACATCTTGACACAAACGTAGCAAATTAATTCACTTATTTTCAGTATTATTAAATAATTTAACCCTTTTAATTATATATTCTTTGTTGTCGCGATAACCTTGAAAGAATTAAATTATTTATTAACATACTGAAAATATGAAAACTGATTTGGACTTAATTGCATCAATTGCCGTAATCGTCACACAACACTACAGACCACACATCCATACCATCGATGAGATACTATGAATAATACACACCATCGTAAAATACGAAATATTTTGTAGATATATTATAATGAATACAAACAGATCGATGGCATTATTCTGTTCCGTTCCATTTCCGTAAATATATTTCTCATCATGTAAAACCCAGCTACGAAATAACGTAACGGAATTGTTCTGATTGATTAACTTCCACCCCATTTGTCTTTTCCGTTTTTTTTCCATTCCACTATTTTTCTCCATGTAACCGCACTCTTAGGCCTTTAGGGCCACTTTAACAAACTTAATCGATGATTAATCCATTGGAATAACTAATCACATTCATCAACAACAGATGAGATTGACCAATTCCAATAGATTAATTTAATCGACTAACCGTCGATTAAATTAATCTCAGCTTTCTTAAAATGGCCCTTAAGCTGATAGATCTGTTACTTGTACTTTTTGTACTCTGTAAATTTTATTTTTTGAAAGTGGGGAATAATCACATAATATTATTATATTTTTCTTGTATATAGAAAGTTTTTTATTATATCATTTACATATTAAAATTCAACTGATAATAATTGTAATGTTAATAAAATATTATCTTATCACATAGTATAAAGTTTTTATAATACTTTTTACAATTTTGCAATAATTAACTTTTTCGTAAAGATGGAATCACACGATGCTCGATTTCTTGAATGATAACATGTATACAGTCATGATGTATGCTATTAGGTGTTGGAATTAATTCGTAGCGTTTTTTAATGAAAGAATGTTATTTATTTCACATGAGCATTAAAAAATACATTAATGAAAGTACTTTTAAAACTTATAAATACTTTGTAAAACGCTACGAATTAATTCCAACACCTAATAGAATTCGTTCATTGAGCTCTGTATGCTGTATATACATAATTTTTATATTTATTATGAATTAGCTTCATAGCTTATTTCCTTACATGCTCATCATTCAAGAAATCGAGCATCGTGATTCCATGTTTAGAAAAAATGAACATCTGATAAAAAATGAGTCTTAAAATTAACATATAATAATGCTACATTTTTTTTATTCTTTTCCTATCACAGGAATCATTTGCAATTGAATATTTACAAGTGAATGAATAAGATTTTCGAGAATCTTTTCACTTCTATATAAAATAGTTTTCATTCATTTATATGCATACTTTATACTGTTCTATAAGATACAAATATATGCAACAATTTCTTTTTTTTTTTTAAGATTTTCTCATAAATCGTCAATTGTCTTTAACTCCGATAGGACTATTTAACACTATAGAGACTAAGTTAACTTATGGTCTTGTACAGACAGGTGTGTCAGTTTACGCTGCACTTTTATATTAATCTATATGTTATATAAAAGAAATAAAAAACAAAAATATAAATTGATTTAGGAAACTACAAACATGTAAAAACAATATTATATAACGTTATCAATAATACCACTATTATTCAAATTATACAATTTGCAAAAGAGAATCGTAAAAATTTTATTTTCGCTTTGTAGAATTCATTTTTAACTGATTTTGTATAGAAATAAGTCACAAATAATATATGAATTATGAGTTTTTACTTCTAATTATCTGAATAAATCATATTTTTATCAATATTAATAAAGTACAACTGTAAGTTTTTTTCGAAAAATAAAAAGATGTCTCTTTAGAAAACCTATATCAACGATTTTCCATAATATTTTTGATCTATTAAAACGCGTATTATAAATTATAAAAAAATTATACATTTTATTGTTAAAACATGTATTTTATAATTCGAAATATCTGCATTTCACTTTTACATCTCTGGTAAAAAAAAGTTGATAAAGAACGAAAGAAAAATCCTATCGTTTTGAACATAAAATGAAAATCTCCATTTTATATATACTACGTAGATATCAATGACAATTAACATTAATTATGATTTAATGAAATTTTAATCATTTTAATAAAATTAATATTAATTATAGTATAATTCATTCTAATTCATTCTAGGAAAGCATATTAACACATAGACATAGATATAATTTCAAAATATGTTACAAGGAATAAGTCCCAATTTCGTATAACGTATAACTCGCTTTTAAATCTATTTAGTAATAAAGTCCCTAATCCGCAAATGAATTGTGCATTATTTCTAAAAATTTTTATTAAGTAAAAAATATAATATTAGGTGTTGGAATTAATTCGTAGCGTTTTACAAAGTATAAGTTTTAAAAGTACTTTCATTAATGTATTTTTTAATGCTCATGTGAAATAAATAACATTCTTTCATTTAAAAACGCTACGAATTAATTCCAACACCTAATATTTAAATTTCTATTTTCATGAGAATTACGTATAATCAAAGACAATAATATTATGTCGAACAATAACTGCTAATATTACTGTAATAAATTTCAAATTTTATTACTACAATAAAAAAAGATAAGGATAAAAAATTTAATATTAAAAAGTATTCAAAATTTTTCTTTATCTTATAAAAAAATATTTATATATGCACATATTGAATATGAAATATATCAATACTAAAATAATAATTTGAATATATATAACATTTCTTTAATTTGCGAAAAATAGTTTATAATTAAAATGTTTATTGAATTATTAGGTGTTGGAATTAATTCGTAGCGTTTTTTAATGAAAGAATGTTATTTATTTCACATGAGCATTAAAAAATACATTAATGAAAGTACTTTTAAAACTTATAAATACTTTGTAAAACGCTACGAATTAATTCCAACACCTAATATTTGCATGAATTGAATTATGAACAAGACGGGCGCTGAAGATCTTGTTTATTTTCGATTTTTTATTTCTATAATTTTCTACTTGTTATCGATGTAAAAATCCCTGAGATGTGCCTATAAGCGCCACATAATTCATAAAGCTTACCGTTGCATAGAAATGAAACTTGTCGCTTGGAGATAATATTGCTTATAAGTTTCCACGTTTTGGCTAAAAATCTAAGGCGTAGGAGATCGTCCATTAGTATGGAGAGGATAATATTATCAAAGGAAAATATTGTCCATCAATCTCCAGGAATACGCATATGGTGCTAGTGTTATTTATGAAGCCTCCTTATATGTAGTTAATAAGAGCAACTAGGCTTGTCAATACATGTGTGTGCATCCACGGTTGTTTAGCATTCTTCCGACCACCAAGATAGAGGAATGCGCTTATCCACGACAGGTCTTGATCTTGGTATGCGTGAATCTGGTGAGAACAAAGAGTGTAAAGTCTTGGTGATATTAAGTGCTAGACGTTTGTATTGGTCTAAAGTGCTACTCTCGGAATTCAGAAAGGCAGGTTCATTCTTCACCGATAGCTTATATCTAAAGACCCTTGTTTGCTGCGTTAAGCTTGATTTTATATTTAAACTGCAATTCCAACCTGATATTTGCATCTATACGAGCTATCACAGGAAAATGGTCACTAGACAATGTATCCGACATGTTGTCGGATACATATCCATACATTGCATATCCATACATATCCATACATTGCATATCCATACATATCCATACATTTACACCAATTCATTTTTCTTCTTCTTCTTTCCATCTGAAGAAAACGGGAAGAAAGATGAACTGGGGAGCAAAAGTTCAGTTGAAAAGAAGGTTTTCTTCTTCCAATTAATATGGCGCTCGCCATAAAAATGACGACGAATCCAGCCAGCCTCAGGAGGAAACCGTGTGTTCGATCCTGAGCAACCAGGCGGATACGTCACTTAGAGAGGACTAGAGAGATTACAATTCCACCATCCCTAATATCGTAGAGAGCTAGGAAGTGCAATACATAGAGGCCCGTATTCAAAACGCGCTTACAACTGTTAGCTAACATGCTATAATTTACGTTACGCATATTATAGAATTTCAAAGATAACGCGTTTTTATCGATAAAAGAGCGTTTTGAATACGAACCAAAGACTATATCTTGAGGTTTAAGGATTTTAAATAGACGCAAATGAGGCGACATAAGTTAGATAGGGGATTTTTTATTATAGTGTGAATATATGTAGAAAAATGTTTTTTGAGATAGGCACGTAATTTGTGGGACTTGCCAATGCACTATCTACAGTAAAATAAAATATGATTTATGTCCTGCCCATGATGTAAATATACAGGTGAACCATTCCCATGGATGCGCAATATTATAAAATTGATACTGTACTTCTTGTGCAAGAAAAGATTCAGTATCAACTTCGTAACGCGAAACAGGTCGGTATTCATAGTCGATTCCTACATTTAAGACTATCTTAAGTTAATCTTAAAATGTCTTAAGTCAATCTTAAGATGTCGTAAGCCAATCCGAGGATTGTATTAACTTCTTAAGACATTATATTTAAGATTGTTTTAAAATAAAAACAGACTATGAATAACGCCCCATGTTTCGCATTTCACAGTTGGTAGACTGCGCACTGTGAGACGACGCGGAGCAAAAGTAGGCACGGTTTGTGAACACACCATGTAATTCTTCCACCACGTTTGTTATGTTCAGTTTTTATTTTCCTAACAGTAACGATGTAGTATTATCCTTGAATCTGAGGCTCTATGTAAGAAAAAATTTACACGTCTTTCAAGAGTTCCACATAATAAATTTTGAATCGTCTTCAGTTATGTACATAAGTGATCTTCCTCCAACAATTCGCCACAGTCTGTGCAATACTTAAACAAAAATATAAAAAACTTAAATTAAATATGCAATTTATAATATATTAAAAACGTGTAATTTATCCATTACAATGTCGATTCTACAAATCGACGAATCGGTTGTCGGTAAGTCTTATCGGTGAATTGGTAAAGTTAGCCAACAGCCAACTTGTACGATTGTATCGATTTTCTTAAGACTGACCAAAGGGTTGAAGTAATGATGTTTCGTGCTCTCCTATTGGTAGAGTAACATCAACCAATAGCGAAGCATTTTCCAACCCAAGTTGATGCAAACTCGGTCGGGCCGAAAACGCTATAACTCATTTTTATTGCCGGACATGGGGCTGACTGTTCCATCTTTTGATAAATTTTACGTATTAGATAAATCTGACAATCCGTGCATGTGATAATCTTGCTACCCAACAGGTAAAATTTACTAAAAGGTGGAACAACCGAGCCATGATGTCATAACCGCTGTTCGTATTAGCAGTGCAGTTACACTTTGGGTAACACTTTTTGCCCTTGGTATTGAGGAGAAGTAAACCGTGCAAAGATGATTGAACGCTAAAATGGTGAGTAGAATGGAAAGGATGGAAAGTATGAAAGTAATACACATATAATTTCTTAGGTTAACTTTTTACAGTTTTTTAACATTAAGTTTATTAATAATTTTAATATAGAGCGATTCTAATAATTAAAAAAAAGCATCGAATGCGTAGCACGGAAAAAGTTCGCACTCAGTGCGCACTAATGCGGTCTGCCGAATTCGCTAATAGTCATTCATATCAGCAGATTCAATTGTTGCGGAGCGGATTTATAAGCGCTCGATGCTATTGGTGTATTCTTCTAGATTATCCAATAGCAGCAAACGATCCTAACGGCTTGAATACTTTGGTTGCGGACATACTTTGAGTGCGTTCCACTTAAAGTCTACGACGACCACGACTACAATCGCAGTATTTGCCGTTCCACTAGCTTATGGGCGCTGCGGATGAAATCTTTAGTGGAACGGATTTTATGGGTGAACAGTCTCTATCACATGGATGGTAACATTAAGGTAATCGTACTGCGCTGTATAAAATATGAATCTGAAGACTCATCGAGTTCTGATGATGAATGGGAATTAGTGTTACGTAAAAGGAAAAAGCGTACATTTCGTCTGCGAATTCCGAATTATGTCGATGTTGTGGTCCGCTACATGGATTACGATTTCAAAAGTCATTTTAGGTTAGTGAATATACATGATTTTTCACTTCCAATTATCCACACATGCTTCTTCGTCTTACATAAGTTGTTGATATTAACAATAATATTTCTTTATAGAATGTCGAAGGTGAATTTGAATTTCTTTTATACATGCTCAGGCCATATTTAAGACAAATAAAGAGATCTCTTATGATACCATCACATCATCAATTAATTGCTATTTGGAAAATAGCAACGATGGACTCCTCCAGGTAAGGAAACATTCAACACAAAATAATGCAATAAATAATTATTCACAATAAAGTATTTGCATTTTACATTTTTAAATAAATTTCTTTCTTAAGATCTGTTTGAGATTCAATGTTGGAAGAGACACTGCTCTTCGAGCTGTGCAAAGGGTCACTCATGCATTTTTCTTCGATATAGTACTTCATTCTGAAGTTCAAAACATTGAAGAATTAATTAACGAAGTATTTCAACGATCACTATTGTGAAATTGTAGTCTTCCATGTGAAAATCGAGGACCATCAATAATCTCGTGCGGAAATTGAAAAATTAAGTAAGTTTCAAATTTTTTATGAAAAAATTTTTTATAATGTGTAAAACTTTGATTTTTTGAACTATTTAAACAAAGCTCATTATGGTTAAAGTTAAATGTTTGAATTAATATCTCAATATGTATTAAATAAATTTATGTTAGAAATATGATTGCATGTTGATTTGTGAGGATACTTGTCAGGCAAACGAGAAATCCGAGTTCGATTCCCGACTGAGGTAATATTTTTTGTAATAAGTTTTTTATAGATTTCAAATTACCTTGGAGAGATTATTAGTATCTTAGATTGATTATGTTGTAAGTCCGACAGCAATTGGTGTGCAATCATATTTCTAAGATAAAATTTATTTGATATTGAGATATTCATTCAAATTCATTTAACTTTGACCGTAATGGGTTTATGTATTTAGTTAATTTATTAAAATAAACGATCCTGTTCCTAAATCTTACTATTGTTTTATTTTAGTTTTTTTAAAGATTTATATCCAGATACAGCAAGTATCTAAATGGAGTAATCTACAAGACACTTATGTCCAAAAATTAAATGATCAAAATAAATGTGTTCCAAGTGCTGCTAAAGCCAAACCTAAGCCAGTATCATGACCATATTTTGAATTAATGGTATTATATTAATGGAATTTATAATTCTTCATATAATTTAGATATATTAAAAATGCATGATAAATAATTATCACTGTACCAATACAGCTTTAGTGGAAAATAATAAACAAGGTAGTTCAACAGAAAAAACATCTGTTAAAAAAAAATAAGAATAAAGAGGACAAACTGTAGAATATATAAGATGAGATATTGATAGAAGGTATATGAACCAAACCATGTTTATGAAATCATACAATCCTTACTAAAGAAAGAGGTCCCTTATCTGTGAAAGAAGTGTATTGGAAATATACAAGAAATTGGAAGGTAAATATTTTATGTGATCACAATTTTTATATTATTTACAATAGTTACAATTTATTTAAATAAAAATAGTTTTGTTACTGAATTTAAAACATTATTTTTATGAGATTCATCAAGATGTTTTGTAACTTCTTGTATATACTATTTAAATGAGTATGTGTTGTATCGATAAACCATAAACCTATGATGTTAAACTGAAGGTGGTTTTCTTTATCATTTAAGTGTGCAAGACATTTCAATGAGTTTCTATAAAAAATTCCTCCAAAATATTTATTCATTAATCTATTGTAAATAACTTTGATGTAGAAAATATTAAAAAGCGCTGGAGAAATCTCCGTGATTGTTACATGAAAGGGAGAAAGAAAATGACACATCAAGTGGTTTCAGCAGCATCAACTTCAGATAAAAAAAAGATGATTTTCGCTTTTTTGATCAAATGCAACTTTTAAATGATTCCATAATTTCAGGAGAGTAAGTTAATATCCCATCAATAATGCATATTTTATACAACTTTTGAAATGATTATGTTTTTAAAAATTGTACGATTCTGTAAGTAATGTTTCAAAAGAATCTGAACTGATGAATGATAACCTAGACACCGACGGCTACTCCATAATGCAAGAACCAAGAGAACATAATGAGAGCAGTTTTGTAGATAGCCAAGTTCGAAGAGGACAATACAAAAAAATCTACTTTGAATCTACTTTTGGAATAGGAAGAAGTGTCTCTCATACAAGTAGTATCTCTTCACATGAAAATTGTAAGTTGTTATGCCTCAAATAACACATTTATTAACAATAAATAATAATAGAATAAATGATAATAGAATGAAAAATAGAATGAATAATCATTTATATGATCATAATACAATTGTATTGTTTTCAACATTCGAATTATATATTATCATGCATATTATATCGTAAATAAATAATTTTTTGTTTTAGGGCGGAAAAACACAATCAGGTGATGCAAAATTTAGAAGAGATTTGATGAAAATTTTAAGTAATACCATCACCTGCTGATGATATTGAAGTTTTTTAATCCAGATGATGTTTTAAGAAGGTTACCCTACAAGGATTATAAATTACAAATGAAAATCCTAAATGATGTGTTAGAAGCTGAAGAAAAAGCAAGTCTCTTAAATAATTAATATCCAATTCCACCAATTAAATTACCAATTAACTTTCTCGGTTTAACTTGTTCTTCATCTTTTTCTAATTCATAAGGGCATTCTACAATGCGTTGCAAACACTCATTGTCAGTTGAAATGTTTGTCGTGACAATTAATAAAGCCAATGTTCATGATGCTAGAAATCGGTCCGAGTTCTCGGATCGAGAAATGTGTAGTCAATCAATTTTTTGATTTTCTGTAAAAACTGGAAGCTGATTGATACTGAACTATACATTTCTCCGAGAACTCGCTATGACGCTCATTTTCAGTGTCAAAATAGGTCACGTGATTACGACATATCGAGCGACAATTTTGATCACGTGATCCGTTTTGACATTGAAAATGAATGTCGTATCGATACATTTCCGTTTTATCGAAAAGTAATAAACAAGGGATGTTCTTGAAAGAATAAAAGACGATGTATTCATACGAAGAGAACTACAAAAGAAACAAGAATAAAAGCTAAACCTAAATATCTTGGAAGAAATAAAAAAAGACATGAGAAAAATGACACTTGATGAGCTACCAGTACAGTATGGAATAAAGAAATTATCAAATGTTGAGGAATATTGCAAAGCACAAGGTTGACCATTAATTTTGGTGAAAATCACTTTATATGAAATTATTATAAAGTATATCACGGAAATAACAAACGTATATTTAGAAATGTAGTTATATGCCAGAATATACCAAAAGTATGTGCTTTATTGAATAATTACAAAAGGAAGGAATAAAAAACGGAAAGGCGACTTCCAAATGTGAAGTCTTAAAGGATGTGGATTAGCAAGAAAATATCAAACTAATTACATTTTTGAGACACTGGCTCAGAGAATATGGCAGGTATGACACAAACATAGTGAATATGGAACAAAGACTTTTTTTTATACTTGCCAAAATGGCCTGAAGTCAATTTTGTGTTACTTGTTTATATTTAAATTTTATAATAATCTCTCTTTTTTGGAGTGAAATTTCACTCTAAGAGAGTAAAAATACAGCGAAATTATTAGCAAAATAGAAAAAAAGATTTTTCTAATTTTCTTCTGACTGAAGTCTAAACGAAGCACTGAATGAAATAGAAAAAGTATTATAATTAGAAATAAAAGGTAATAAAAAATAAATCAAAAATGACGAAATAAAACAAAACATTTTTGATATTGTTTAAAGCATATTTAATATAAAAAAAATCTCAATCTTAAAACATTCACTTTTAAAAGAAGAGTATTTATCTTTTTGTTTATTTTAGCGGTATCTTGTTAAAATATAAAATCGAGTTCCTTGATTTTTAATTTACTCATTATTCGCAGATTAAAAATTCTCAAATTTTGTTATTGCTTCTATAAATAATTTTAAAAATTTTAAGTAAATATTGAAAACAACAGACTCCAATGATCGATCTTTACATATATGTATATGTAAAGATCATATATTGTCAAAGTAATTCGTTGCCCTGAGTAATCTTTGGAAGATTTTAGCCCGCGCTTATTCGTGTGTTCAAATGTTATTAATAAAAAAACACCATTAATATGTATTTAATTGTATATTTTAAATTATAACTATGACAAATAATAGTATCTCCAACTTCCTCCCTGCCTCAGGGCGTACGATTTCCATCCCACCTCTCCCTGCCAAGAAGTATGCGACTTTCCACGCGAACCGAGATTCATCTCACAATCAGATAAGGTGTGGATTAGATTAGGATTAAATCAGGGAAGGGAGGGGGGAATACAGAAGGATGCACAGAGTCCACACGCCCCCTTTTGCTCCTAAAGCGAAACATGATCAACAATTGTTGTTCTATTTCAAATAGTTTCGTGTAGAAAAATTACGTGTGGACGGGGAAGGGGCGGAGCCTCCGGATTTAATCCTAACCTAACCTAATTCAATCCTTATGCTAATGGAAGGTCTGTGCCTTCTTACGGTATGTGGAGCGCTATTTTCTTTTTGTCAAAGACTTGTGCCTCTCGCCTTGTAGCCACGCACGATGTGATTTCGTTAGCGTAAAATAAGTGCAGCTTGTACAGAAATATACTTTAATTCTCCTTATGACGTATTTACATGGTACTCACGCTGTACAATGATCAGCTCATCGGTCCTCATTGTTCGCGGACGAACAATGGCGATCGCGAACAACACCAACGCGCTTTGCAGCTGTAAACATGCCATGCTGGCCTAAGCAACGCCACGCTAGTCTAAGCAACGCCACACAAGCGTGATAGAGAAATCGGTATGCAGCCATGCGTGATATTTGAACGACTAAATTTTTCCATTCATATTACCAGACATTACGCGCAGACATATCATCGCTTTTGAAAGCATCCCCTTTCAACAAAACAAGTTACCAATTAACAAAAAATAGCGCATTCAAGAACTAGCAAAACAATTAAAAAATAAAAGTATAACTAATAAGATTGGGATCAAGACAACAGTATGAAATGTTTGGATGCATAAAGTAAGGATTCCCTTAAATGACCTCCCATGCGTAAGATGCCGAATGAGTCTGGTGAAGTTTAAATATCGATAAAATATGCCAGGCTGTGCTATTAGCTGCTACTGCGGTAATAACCTTGAGTTTTCCTTCAAGATGTTCTTCATATCGATGATATAAAGGAAGAGCTCTCTGAGGCCAGCTATCCTTGTCGCTTCAGCCATGGAGTGGTTCTGATCACCAGATATTTAATTGAATTGGAGAATTTGACATGATATCCCGTGACAACGGGTCCGCAGGATTGTCCTCACTGCGTACGTGATTCCACTGATGGATCGATGTTAATTCCTATATCTCTCCAATCGTGTGGCATAAAAGTTGACTATGATTGACTGCAGTCACGATAATACAATTGTAGAATTCATCCATAGATAATCCAGATAAGTTATTTGACATATAAAACATTTCAAAATTTTACTGATAAGTTGAGCTAGCAGCAATGTACACATATAACTCGAGGCGTGAAAATAACAAGCTCTATGGTACTACTCTCAATTTAGAGCAGAGTAGGCGTGTGCAATAGACACCGCTGGTTGAAGTGGTGCATAAATAAATGCATGCTCCATATGTGATTTCGTTAGCGCTTGAGAACCTATGTAGTTTCAAACAGTTGTTCTGCAGCGGTGACAAGACGAGGAATGCTTATGCTATTCAGTTCCTACAATTCTGTTTCAAAACGCTTCCATTTGATATTCAATTCCAAGGGAATCAATTCGTTTCAATTGAACTTGAATCGCCAAAGATTCTACATGATCGAGTAATGTAACTGTACCCAATCTCAGCAAATCAAAGATTAGAGAGATACGCGACAAAATACTTCATTTGGTGAGCAGCAAAAGGAAGCAGATGATTGATGGACGAGTATTTGAATACATTGGCTTGACAATCCCATGCAATAGGTAGCGTCGATTTCTCCGATAAGGAATCTGTATCGGAGGATATGATAAATTTTCTTCATTTGATCGAGGAGTGCTGGTCCTGGAGACAAGGAAGAAGACTCGCAATGCTATTTATGACGCTTTTGGATACCAATCTGCATTGTCCTCCGCTAATTTTCTTGGGGCTTTGATTGATAGAAATGGTGTTGAAGAAATGCCATAGGTAAAAGTGAGCAATTTGAAGGTCTTGATGGACTTATCGATGGGATTCTCGTCAGAAAATACGTTACAATGATGTTTGAATTGAATCGACCAGAACATGCCGAACATTTTGGCTGTATCGCCTGTATGAGCAATTTTAAATATTTGAAATCTGGCCAAAATGGAAAAAAGATCTTCTTGTAGGCCCCATTATTAATGGGTTTAGAGATAGCCCGGTCATAGTTTTGCATGAGTCATCGAACACTACCCTGAACTTCGTAGTGGAGTTCGTTTAATTTCATACAGCATGGTGTGGGAGATAAAAGGATGGAGTAATTGTACTGATATCGTGTGAATGTTCATCTCTCTCATGTGGTCTAAATATATGTATTTCGGAATTTCCCATATTCGGTATACATACAAGATTGAGTGATGAGTCACTTCTCCAATGATATGAAGCGTGTTAGAGCGATGTTTCGGGATTCTCCCAAGCTGTTTAATTTGTCTTGCCTTATTGATAGCTTAACAATAAAACTCCTGTCATTATTGCGCTTTGAAGGAATAACTCTTCACAGGCCTTCTCTTCAGGGAAGAATGGGTTAGCAGTACTATTCAAAATCCCAAAATCAATTCAACATATGCCTCAATTCACCGAGTGATATTAAATAAAAATTAAGTTTAAAGACTAGTTATATCACTTGCTGTGATACCAAAAATGATCCATCCAAAATGTGTCTTTTGCAGCGTCGGCTGAATTTTTGATTGTTTAATATGATTCGCACAAATGAACTTCCAAAAGAACTTGGCTCCTATTGAAATGTCAACGCTAGCTAATACGTTAAAATTAGGGTCAGCGGATTTTATGTATTTTGGAACAGACACATTTTGAATGGATATAAAATGTATGCTACATCATTTTTGGAAAAACAACGCAATCCATTTTCTCACAGAAATTATTAAAACGCAATTTGACGCAGATACTACTAACTATCTTATTGGCGTGAATCACTCCATTCATGACTCCTACAGCAATATCAAGAGATCGCTCCTTAATTTTTAATCAATTGACTAACTCTTTCGTTATGAAATTCATTTGAGAGCTGTCAAGTAATACTTAATATAAATAAATCTGATTTTCAGAATCGTATATATTGATAACCGCGATAGATAACAGAAAATTTAAAGAGCGATGACCTGACGTACGTGCGTGGCGACTGAGAGTGGAAGATAGGTAACCTGACACGACATTTGCGTGCTTAACACAGACTGATCGGAATTATTCGACACAATTGTTTGCAACAACGCATTATGTTTCTTGCTGCATTTCCGACAGATAATTGAGCTACATGCTTTCGCTTGGTGCGTGGTTGATCGTAAACAATTAAGACAAAGGGGGGCACCTTTTTCGCGGTCTTAACTCTATCTTCAACTAATAAATTGAGGAAATCTTTTGATATATTGAACATATAATGATATATTGAAGGCCTGTACTTTCTTGCATGTGAAGCGTTATTTTCTTTTTGTTTGAGAGACCTGTACCTCTCGCCTTATATTTACGCACGATGTGATTTCGTTAGCGTAAAATAAGTGAGGCAGCTTGTGCAAGAATATACTGTGGATGTGATCCACGTTGCAAATACAAAAAATGTAATCTTCATTGACCAATCAGAAGAAAGAATTTATGAAATGACCAATCAAAGAATGCTTCAAAGCATTTGTAACATGAAATGGATTACATCCTTTAATTTTCTTTATGACATATTTACACCGTAACTCACGCTGTGCAATGACCAGCTTGCTCAATGGTCCACACGCAGAAGAATAATGGAAGACACATGATCGCAAACAATTAGCACACTTTACTTACGTTCAGAACATACATACTGGAAGAATTAAGTAATTGTCGATAATCTGTCCTTGTCTGAATGTTGTCACCGTATTGTGTATGCATCGATTACTATTATATAGTGTTTAAGAATGTTGTATTATCTCCGCTCTCGCCTTAGAACATACACATGTACATTCAAAACTCACGCGCAAGCGCACAGCAAACTTTCAGACAAAAACTGTTGGAGACACTTTTATTACATTTGTCAGATATGGTATAGCCCTTCCAGTATGTATGTTCTAAGGCAGAGTTGGTAAAAAACATGTTTTAAACGTGTTTTAACAAAACATGCTTAATTGATGTTTTAAATATGTTTTTTTTTATAGTACTGTTTAAAGCATATTTGAAGCATTAAAACATAGAGAGAGAAGAAACATAATATGTTTTATTCTTAAAAAAAAAAGTCTACCAACCCTGGTTCTAAGGCTATAAGCACGTCATGGCCTAAACAGCGTCACACTAGTCTAATCAGCGCCACGCAAGCGCGTTAAAGAAATCGGTAAGCAACCATTCGCGATATTTAAACGACTGAATTTTTCCACTCATACTAACAATCATTACGCGCAGACACTTTATCCGATTGTGAGATGGATCTCGGTTTGCGTTGAAAATCGCACGCTCCTAGGCAAGGAAAGAGATGGGGTGGATCTCGCTTCACATGGAAAGTCATTAATTACTATAAACAGGAAGGATGAAGTAAATTTTGTGTTCTATTTATAAAACTTGTTTAATTATTTTTTAATAAATAATGAGCGCAGGCTAAAATCATTCGAGGATCACCTAGGATATGACAATATATGTCAAAGTCGATGTCATTGGGCGTGGGTCCGTTGTTTTCATATATAATTACAAAATTTTATATAATATAATAATTTTTAAGGAACTTATGATGACTCGTAATATAACAAGCAAATACACAGAGGCTGAAATAGCGTATAGGGATTATTATAATAATTATGATGCATCTGTATGATAAAAATAATAATAAGCATAAGCTAATGTGTATGCTAATAATTAAGTCATAACGGGCTAATATTTGTCATTCAAATGAAATCCCTTTTCACGAGCTTTAAAAATAAATATTTTATAGAGCGAATACTTTCATGACTCTTGCTATATATCTCTACACTTAATATACCTAAAACAGTTGTAATCTTTACATATAAGTTTCACAAGTGTTATACTTTTATATGTATTATATATATTTACTTTTATATACATATATGTTACTTTTATATATATATATATATATATATTACTTTTATATATATATATTTCTGGGCTGTATATATATATAGTATATATAATATGATTATACATGTGTAATTTTTGTGAATGTTAATATATTTTGCAAGAAATTATTTAAAGTGACTGATGAATAAATAATAATAAGTGAATATGTGCGATAATATTACTAATATTGCGCGAAGAAAGCTTTGGATTGTAAGTGCTTTAATTTTGATGGAATACAGATAAATATATGTATAATAGAAATGTGCGAATCAAAGTTTTTCGACTTTGAATCGAATCGAACCGATTCGAATCTGAATCGAATCTGGGAATTGATTGCGTATCTGGAAATAAGATGAAAATTACAAAAGTGAGCAAATTCACTAGAATACATCATAAACACGAACGTGGTTTATAAATCAAAACGTATGAAACGAAATATGTAGAACAAGAATTTCCAGATTCTAATTTGACAAATTAACCTATCATTAATATCTTCTAATCCAAATGTATGAGAATCGTTACCTGTTTTATAGCAAAAAAATGATGAATCTCAAGTACATCCTTCATACAGATGGAAATTTGTCGCGACAATTGTGTGTTATTATTTGTCATATCATATATGTTAGCACTATTTATATATATAAGTCAAAAGTTTAGAAAGTTCTAGAATTATTTAAGCGTGAGAGAGATCTTTCTTAAGAAGAAGCAGATAAACATCAGGCAAATCAGTGTCACTTTGCTTATTGATACCACTTATTTGATCTTTAATGTATATTATTTCAGAAATTCTTCTTTTCATTAATGATTGTTCTGTATCTAAAATTCTTATGTTATCCCAATCCAATTCATGCATCTCATTCAACTGGTGACATGACACCACTAATATTTCAGAGGTGCATCTTCTTATGTCAGCCTTATGTTCTTTTATTCGAATTTTTAATTTCCTTTTAGTTTGGCCAACATAAGAAGATTCACAATTTAAATAATTTATTTTACAGACCACTGCACGATAGTCTTCTTTACACAAAGGATCTTTTCCAGTTTTTATAAATCTATTCATTTTATTTATGGGTTTATAAGCGATATTAAAGCTGTGAATATGTGAAAGTTTTAAAAATTTTTTTTTTTAAATTTTTCTGATACTTTACTTAAATATGGTATAATGAAAAACTTTCAACTGAATGATACGGAATGAATACGTTTCCAACTTTTCACTGAGCGCGTCACGTGTCGCGACATGAAAGAGAGAAAGAGAGAAGTTTATATATACAACACTCTCTCTTTCTCTCTCTCTCTCCCTCTCCTTCGACACGTGACGCGCTCAGTGGAAATCTGGAAACATACCCTAATGTAATTAGTAATACTGAACATACCCATTGTATTTCATAGTTGGTAACACTGTGAAAGATGCACGTTAAAATGATTGCGTTCAGCAGAAAAAGCAGCTTTGCAACTATTGTAAGATAGGCTGCGTTCAGCAAAAGTCAGCGCTTAAGAAGCGCTTTGTACTGTGCTGCCAGCAGTTTGCAATTTCTGCTGAACGCACTTTAGTCCTTATATGTATCAGTGTATAATCACAGTGTTGCGACCAGTGTATTTCGGTGTATTTATCGGAATAATTTATGGATAATGGAAGCTATAATTTTAATAGCGATAGATGACTTAAATATAAACGATATAATAAATAATTGCGGAAGATTTGGATCAACCCCAATTATTTGATGATTTGGAGGTTAGAAGGAATAAAAGACCGTGAAACGAAAATTATTATGAATTAATAATCTCTCAATATATTGATGTATAATTTATTGAACACTTCAAGAATGTCGCGATGCACTTTTGAAGTATGTAGTATACACACGAATATATACACATTTATTTATTTATTTATTTATTTATTACTTAGGATGCTTTCCGTTTCACGCATGATGTATCATTTTATTTTTCTCTAATATTTGTTGAACAATAACGATACATTATGCGCATCATGCATGAAATGAAACGCACCTTTAATCATACACTATAGAATTTTTTTACGTGAAATTACAGGAACTGCTTCATGTAACTGCTCCTCTCATAAATGATTATGAATTTGCAAATGTTAATGTAGAAAAAAAAATGTTTATGATTTGGGTACTGGCTAAATCAGAGTTTTTTAGCTGTTGATAATAAATTTAATTTGGCAAAAGTACAGGACACGCAATATTTAAAAATGTTATAAGTGCTTGGGCACAATTGATGCCTCAGTACGTGCAGTGACCAAATGCAATATACAACAGCAATATCTTGTAATGTATCTTGTAATGTATTAGGTGTTGGAATTAATTCGTAGCGTTTTTAATGAAAGAATGTTATTTATTTCACATGAGCATTAAAAAATACATTAATGAAAGTACTTTTAAAACTTATAAATACTTTGTAAAACGCTACGAATTAATTCCAACACCTAATATATTGTTAAATTTGTTATATATTTGACTTGAATTACTGAAAGTTTATGTTATTATAAAATTATGTTTACTATAATTTTAAAATATTAGGTATTTCAAAACCGATTGCGTGGATTTCCAGGAATAATAGGTGCTATAGATGGATGTTATATCCCTTGTAAACAACCCCCAGAAAATGCACATGATTATTACAATAGAAAGGAATTCCATTCTATTATATTGCAAGGTAAAGAGAGATTATAAATTAAACAAAGTAATTTTTTCTCTTTTAATAGATATACATATTAAAAAATTACCTACTAAAAAATAATTATAAAAATATTTACAGCAGTTTGTAATCACAAAGGAGTATTCATTGATTGTCATATTGATATGCCAGGACGTATGCATGACGCAAGAGTCTTCAGAAATAGCCCATTATACAATCGAATAAGAAATGTACAGAAATGCCTCTAATTCTAAATGATGTTGAATAGGAGAGATTCTGCATATCCCCTGATGCAGAATATGATGGTTCCATTCAGAGATAATGGGTATTTGCTACCTTCTCAAATAACATACAATGTTAAATTAAGTTCAATAAGATCTATTACTGAAATAGCTTATAACCGATTAAAAACTAAGTTTAGAAGGCTAAAATATTTGGATATTGCGGATTTTGATTTAGGAAATGAAATGAATTGCTGCAGCTTGTGTGCTCCATAATTTTATACGATAGATTGAACATAGCGATAGTCTATAACTGAATGACTATTCTTTAAATAATACTGTCTATCGAGCTATGGGTGACACTCCTTCGCAACTAATGTTTAGAGTCACTCAAAAAGGGAAAACTAATGATATGTTACGTAAAATGTTCGAATCAGATGTGGATCGTGACCTCAAAGAAATTCGAGATCGAGCGTCTGTAAGTATCGAGGAATTACAATCTAAAAATGAACAGCGCTATAATTTGCGAAGAAAGGCCGCGCGTCCATATAAAATTGGCGACTACGTTGAAATTCGAAACATAGAGACCATCTCTGGTATCAATAAAAAGTTGTTGCCCACGTTTAAAGGACCCTATGTGATAAAAGCTGTCCTCGACTATGATCGATATGTCACTGATGTAGAAGGATTTCAATTGACTCAACGACCATACACTAGTAGCGCTAGATCAAATGCGACTTTACATTCACCAATAGTTTGTAATACATGCGTATTTCTTTTATATTAACTTTGTTAGTTACAAGTTTAGTAATAAGTTTTGTACATGTGATGTGTGTGCGTTTGACCGGCACGATCAAAGAGTCAGAATGGCCGAACTGTAGGCATATTTCGTGAGACACTGTTATTTTGCGTGATGAACATTGAACGTTCGTCTCGAACGTTCTCGTCTTGCCCTTTCGCGGAAGAAGGAGACGCGAATGGAAATCCCGAAACCATTGGCGCGGTTTTCCATATTCGGCGATTAGCCGTACGTGATCTCGCGATCGCGCTAATTGATTGTCACCCTATCCCTCTGGCGTAGGGAAGCGGGCCCTGGTGACACGAACGTTCGAGACCTTCAGTCTACAATTAGATTTTCCGTGTAGCGGATTATCAAACTTCCCTACAGAGATTTACTCTTATTGATATTTGCTTATTTCAGGAAAGAAGAAAAATATCAACAAGAAACAAAGTCAAATTCAAGCAATTCCGATTATTTCGAGGAATCAAATTAAAATATAAAAAATTATAATTTCCACGTGATTACTGCGATTACCTGCAAATATTAATTTTGGGAAAAAAAGAAAGTTTTATTTACTTATTGTATATTTTTTTCAAGTTTATATGCCTTAAAGATAGAGATTTATGTTACTTACATGTGTATAAGAAACAGTTTATTTTTGAAAGAAAGTTATCTTTATTCACTTCTCTTTATATACTTATTCGAGTTAGCGTATTATTAAATAATAGAGATTTATGCTTTTTACATTTGTACAACATTATTTTTAGTAATATTATTACATGTCACTAAATATATAATTAACTTCATTTTATGAAGTTTAACTTAACATTATTAAAAAAAGAAACAAGTTTTTACATGTATTATGAGAAAATACATATAAAAATATATAATATGCATATATTGTATATTTTTTATTTTATATTTATAAAATAAAACGATATTTGTTTCTATGTTTGCTAAAACTGATTACAGTCATATACATACTTCATCTATCAAGTATTTTATCTTTATATGATACAATAAAAATCAATTATCTTCATTTTTCATGATCGATCACTTTTAGGCCTGGTTAATTATCTGGTTAATTTGTGGTTAAGCTTAACTTGATGTTTCACTCAAAGGATTTCCATATGACATGATCACATAAACTTATTGGATAAAATATCAAGTTAAAGAGATGCTGGAACAAAATAGCAGGTTGCAGTAACTTTATATTAAAATCGAAAAAAAAAGGTAAAAATTTCTAACTTTTTTCGATTTTAGTATAAAGTCCAATACAGCACCTTTTAATAATCTTGTGTTTACTTTAATCCTATAGAAGGATTTCTAATTCCGTTTAGTCGGAGATTTTTATACTGTATTATGCAGATATTCTCTATGTCCATTTTTATGCAATAAAAAAAATTAAAATTTCATATTATAATATATAATATGTATAATGATATATAAAATTTAATTCTAACGTTGTAAAAAGATATTCATGAATACGAATTACAATTACATTTTATGTGTATTATGATGTATGTGTACACATACAATGATACAAAAAATATTATTATATTATTGACATATTAGTGAAGACATATAAACATGTTAGTGAATTAATGATATATGCAATATTAAAATTATATTTTGGATACATTATTGTGTATATGTACATTGTAATTCATATAAAATATAATTATAATTTATATTTACTAATAATGTTTTTTTATATTTTAGAATTATGTATATCATAGTATGATATCCTTCTGCAACTCACTCCTATAAAACAGTAAATTGAATCGTTCAAACAACAAGTAGAAGTACTAACCATTAAAGCACGCCGGGGATATTCAAGAAGCCGAAACCGACGAGGTCTCCGAGGATTGATTTCCATAAATATAACACTAAATAAAATACTATATATTGGTACTGTTACGCTATTTTTAATAAAGAAGCTTACAGATGTAAACCACACTATGCTTTGCGAAATTCTGAGATAATCTATACACAACAGATGGGAAACTAAACAATCTTGACCGGAAGCACACAAGGAAGCTACTTCCAAGCAACAACATCTCATAATCGCAGTTCCGGTACACATGCTATTTAATAAACACCAGTGTAGATATTAGCATAATATCAAAATTAAATGTAGTCAAACACTGAACAATTTAATACTTTATGCAGCAAACAATATGCAAATATTCCAACGTACGACCATAAGCTCATCAACGATATTACTGTTGGCTAAATTAATCGAATTTACATTTAAAGACTGAAGATTCAATCCATCTCACAGTTTAAGAAATTACAAAGGTAGTATATAAAATAATTTAAAATTATTTAAGTACTTACGATCTAACTTAATTAATACAGGATATCATATCTTTCTATTTGTACTGCCGGTCACAGAAAGATTGCAACACTTTTTTTCGATGGGTTTCAGAATGCAGCCTATTCACCAAGCGATTGCTTCTTATTTGTGGATCCATGAATAAGAACTAATTGCTCGATGAAAAAGCTGCATTCCGAAACACATCGAAAAAAAAAGTGTTGCAACCTTTCCGTACAATAGCATGTATAGTCCTGGGCACACTTTGTTTAATGTTGTATATTTATAAAAATGTATACATTTCCTGACTTTTTAACATGTGTTAAAATGTTGTGGTTTTAATGTAATTCTGAATGTCTAACTTTTTATTGTATTTATATCTAATTGTAATGTATTTTTATTTATTACAATTTATGAAAATATTGGAAAATTTATTATTGGAATTTTTTCTGTTACAAAAAGGAAACAATTTGATTGTGATGTACAAACAGTGCATAAAAATTTAATAGAAGAATTGCTTGTAGAAAATGAGCTCAAGAAAGATGAAATTGATAATTCCTTGGAGCTGATAAGTACATTCTGCGCAAGTTCACCTATTTCCGAAAAAAGCAGGTATGACTAGATGTGCCGCAAATCCTTCACAAAGTAGAACATAATAACGATTAGCAGAGGAATCTATCAATAATTAATTTTTTGATATTATTATTGCAATTGTAATATTTTTACTAGACCAAGATATTTTATTCGTCTCTGATATTGCAGAGGGCGCCAACTATTCAAAAGTATCAAACATTGAAGAATTGTATTTTGATGTCATTTGATAAAGCGAGTCCAAACTACGTCGGCTGCTGCGAGGAAAATAGGGGAATGTAAAAATCACTAATTTCTTACAAAAACTGCGTAACCTAGCAGGCAAAATATGTGGAGACTCATTACTAACGTTCTCTATTCATCAAACAATTACTCGGATAAATTTGGGCAGTTTTAGCTGTGGGAGGTCATTGAAGACATCGTTACATTAGCAGTACCAGACAAAACAATAGAGATTATGTAATTAATGCATTCGCATCGCTGCAATCTCCCTGCAACTCACTCCCAACTTGGAACAACAAATTATTTCCTTTAAACAACAATTAGAGGCGTAATTAAAGCACGAGGGAATGCTTAAGAAGTCGAAACCGAGGACGAAGCCTTCGAAGGTTATTAGTCGTAAATTATTACGACTATTAAAGATTAAGAAATTTTACAATAAGTAATTTTGTTGAATTAATTATCGACTGATCAGAGTTTAGTCGAAGTTTTCCTTTCAGCGCTTCTCGTGTTGCGCGAGCTTTAAAATGAAGATTAAAAAATCTATTTATCATATCGCCTTTAATCGGGGTTGACAATATTTGTGTTCTCAACAACCGTCATCTGTCATTTTACGGATTTTGCGAACGCCAAGGCGAACATATTCCGCATGGTCATTATTCCACCGCGATTTTCAAGATATTTCGCGAGACTATTTTCTTGAGATATCGCAAGGTTCAATGAGTTGATCAATTGTTTTGCAGCATTTCCAATCTTTTTAGCATTACAAGGTTTATTATACCATGATTATGAGTTCCACATGCATTAATATTATTTATAAATACATATATTTTAGTTACATAATTTTATGAATATAATATTTCACTATATTTATCTATGTATGTTATCACAGTTCATACCGGATATGAATCTGTTTCTCCAGAGAAATCATCATAACTTTTATCAATATATCATAACTTTTTTTTTGGTACATTGGATATGAAAGCTAACTATCAAGATGTGACAGATAGATTTGGAAATTCCATAAGTACACTGTACAATGTTATATCCCGAGTTATAAATTTTTTAATATCCCTTGCACCAAATGTCATCAGATTTCCTACATTGCAAGAGAGACTATTAAATAATTTTTTTTCGGCAAAAAAGATTTCCTGGAGTAATAAGTATATTTCAAGAAAATAATATTGTCATACATGTAGGATTTCGATCATTTCATTACTAATAATCCACTACGTCATTTTGTGATTACGTTACAAAAATAATTAATTTTTAATCGTACAAATTCGTTTTATCAAACAAAATAAAAAAAAAAGGAAATGTCACTTGCTTTAAGAAAAACAATCAATGTGTTTTACATTTACATTAATTAAATATCGCGATAAATGACAACTAATAATAAATAAAATCATTCAATAAGAAACTCAATATTATCGAGCATTGATTACACTCATCACATACAGAAAAATGTTCGAAATACATCACAAAAATATTTGAAAGATATAACATATTCTACATATATCTCTGAGATATTCCTATGATGTATTTTGGACACATCTGCTATGTGGAATAGGACCGTTATCAATCATAAAACCTCTAATATGCCAGATATTTTCTTGCTCGCGTACAGCATCAAACGTTTGTGTCAGTAGGAAAACATCCACTAGACAGTTATAAGTACTTGCAGTACATTCGCACTTACGACTTTATCGCGACATTCAGTTCAACAATATCATTAGTCTATGTAATTACAATTATATTAGGTGTTGGAATTAATTCGTAGCGTTTTTAATGAAAGAATGTTATTTATTTCACATGAGCATTAAAAAATACATTAATGAAAGTACTTCCCATCACTTGTAAAACGCTACGAATTAATTCCAACACCTAATAGTAGTATAAGATTTTTTTTTATAATACAATATCGGCAATTTCCTTATCAATCTCTCTCTCGCTCTCTCTCGCTCTCTCTCTCTCTCTCTCTCTCTGTCTCTCTCTCTCCCCCTCACTCTCTGTCTCCCCCCTCTCTCTATTAATGGCAATTAATACTTTTAAAGTGTAGAATTAAAGTAATGTAATATCTTTGTGAATACATATTATGTAAAATAAAAATTTCTGCTAAGCTAAAAATTTGTTCAAAATTGAATTGAAAATAAGATTTGATTACATTTAGCGTGTATATTTATAAAAATCAATTATTAATAAGAAATGATTCACTTTCAGTTTCTTATAAGAAAGAAAGTCTTTTTAGTTTTCTTATATTTATGAGAATTTTTCTGCTTTCTCGTTTTAAGATTCTTAATAAGAATTTAATATCTTAGTGTATTGTATATTCGAGCCAAAAAATTATATATTCTCTATGTATTAATTACTTAAATATCATTACTTACATTTTTTTTTCGATTATTTCACAAATACAAAAATTGCAAATAACATTTCACGCGATATCTACTCATCGAGTTCACAAGAGGATTGACACGTGTGTCGTTAGAAAGTCGTTAAATCAAAATTCAAGGCCAGTCGTGATATGGACACATATCATATAAGTTCTTGACTTACCAATGTGTGTGTGTGTGTGTGTGTGTGTGTGTGTGTGTGTGAGCGCGCGTGCGCGCGCGCTGAGTGTATGTTGAGAGAAAGAGAGAGATAAAAGATGTTTCAGGTCATACACGTGCGTCAACAATCGTAGAAACGTAAATATATGCCTAGTCCACGCTCGCGCGATTCTTGAAGTTGTAAAATGTTGTTACATTCTACTCCGTAAAAGATTTTCAATGAGAAACATAAGTATTTTCGACGTATTTAAGAGGAAATCAATAATAAAATAATTTATCTCGCAAATAGTTACGATTCGCAAATAGCTGATTGCTTATGTCCGTAAAAATAGTAAAAAAATAATAGAATAAACGAAATGACTTTGGAAAGAGAAAAGTTGTATTCCTATAATTATAGAATACAGAAAAAGTTTGTTGAAGCTACTGACGTAGGAGTATATTAAACGTAAACTCTTTGTAAGTGGCTACAACAAATAAACTTTTTCTGTATTTTGCAATTACAGTTCGGAATACTTTTTTCTTTCCAACACCATTTCGTTTATTCTATTATTTTTTTACTATTTTTACGCACGTAAGCAATTAGCTATTTTAGAACCGTAATATTTGCGAGATAAATTAATTTTTTTGTTAACTTTATCTTAAATACGTCGTTTCGTTTACTCCAAAATAGTCCTATCTCAGACAATTATAGAACAGTTACTGTTATGTTTTATTGAACGCAGCGAGGGAATAATCACTACAGCTAAAATATTGTTTTACACAGATTACATAATTTCGTTCGGTTTCATACGATTTCATAGTTAAAAATTTTCTTCGCTACATGTTAAGTCATTTGATAAAACAATTTTATTTATGTTACACAATGATTTCTTGTGATTGCGTAGATAATTATCGGATTATAGATAAGGGTTTCACATAAATTTTATTATTGATTTCAAAAACATTGTACTAAAATTACACAGGATTCTCCCCACAATTACTGTGGAATTCCCTACAGCGCATCACTCTCACTCTCCTACGTTACTTACACACACACACACACACACACACACACACACACACTCGCCGCAGATGCTTCAAAATATGAAGTGTGCCCGCCCGCTTCAGGCTATTCTCGAGCTTTCGCTTTCCCTCACCATTCGCACACGCGCAGCCTCCGAATGTATGTGCGTGTGTGTTAATAGAAAGCGAAAGTTCGAAAGCAGTCCGGCGGATTTCATATTTGAGAACGATGTGGCGGATACAAGAGCGGCAGGGGGATGGAGAGACTGATCGCTTCTCCAGAAAGCTCCAAATAGTACAAACAAATTTCGTGTATTGAAAAAAGTCGGTTTTATATGAATTGAGAATTAAAAAAATTATCGGATTATTCGGGATTAAATTCATTTACAGTATAGCTATTATACCTATGCGACCGCGAAAGCTAGAATTTATTATATATTAAAATTTGTTTTTAAATTACATTTTATATTATGTATATGTATATGTAAATATACATATATCTGATTAATAACATGCTGAATATCAGGCAAGTATACTTAATATTTCATGATAACGATGATTAATAATAGTAATAATGATAGTAAACACGTAATAAAATAATAAAAGAATAAAAATACTAATAAAATGTTAAAAATAATATCAACGATAAAAATTACAACAATAATCAGTAAATACAATTTATTATAACTCCTCACCTCATTTGAAATAACTGAGTTCATCCTTGTTTCGTCCCGGAGGGATCACGCGCTCACTGAAAGGGACACTTTTTATGAAAAGCATTCGCGAAACTACGATTCAATATAGGCAGACAGGGAAGTACGCCGTAAGAGCTCTATTCTACCTGCAAAACACGGTCATCCCCCTTCGTCAGTCGATCCATAACTACTTTCACGAGGCAGTTCAATCCGGTTTGAATCGAAGGGTGTCTCCCAAGCATAACAACAATGGATTCCTCACCATTTACACGCACATACACACACACTCGCGCAACTGTTCGAATCAAAGAGTATCTCCCTCAAGCGTAAATATGGATCCTTTTTCATTTGCACACACATATTTGCACGATATTGTATGTGAGCAGCCAGGGAAAACGAGAACGGTGCACAATGAAGGGAATTACGTTGCGCTCGCAAAAAGGAATATTGGCTACATTCAGCAGAACACAAAAATTTTCAACCGTTTTATGATTGTCTGCTCATTGTGAGAGACTATTCCTCTAAATCTAAAGATGTTTCTACATAACCCGCAAATCGCAAAACGTAGTTCGCAAACGCAGAATGACGATCACCGCACGCAAGACACACAGACAAAACTGCATGCAATGAAAAAACAAACGCAAATCTTCATTCTGCATTTGCGTTTGCGAATTACGTTTTACAATTTGCAAATTATGCAGAAGCACCTTAAAAGTATACAATCCAATTAGCGCGAAGAAAATTTTGAACAGCTGCAAAATAAACATTCATATAAACATTTGAATATAGCCGTTATCAAAAAGAATCCGCAAACTTTATTCAATAAAGGAATATAGGGAAGCACCGCGTCCGTGCCTGATTCAAGTCTGTAAAATCTGATTCCAAAACACGATTGTCCTCCTATTGTTAATTATCCGCGACCTTTTTTTCTCGGAACAATACACTCGCGATTTTTTTCTCAGAGCGGTTTAGATACGCGGGCTTCCCTATATCGCGGCTGCGCGAATATGTGTTCATGAATAGTGAGGAAATCAATACTGTTACGAGAAATCATCAGCGACGTTTACAATGAAATTTTAAAACGTAAAACTTAAGCTTTAAACTCTAAGCAGTAAGAAATTGACTAATCAGTCGAATGTAAGGAGAATAATTAGCTATGATTTGTCAATTTCTTCTGGCATAAAGCTTAAAATTTAAGTTTTACGTCTTAAAATCTCATTGTAGATGTCGCTGCTTTTGATTCAAACAAGATTGAACTGCTCCGAGAAAAAAAGTCGCGTAATAGTTGACAGGATGAGTGTGTTTTGGAGTTAGATTTGTTAAACTCGAATCAGCTTTCGCGGCACGGACGTGTGCTTCCCTAATCGTACGAATGTGTGTGCGTGCGAGTGCGTGCGTGGGTGTGGGTGTGTGTATGTGTACGTGCGAGTATCAAAAATGAGCGAGAGTGGCGCGCGGTGAAGGAATTACGTCGCGAAAAGAAACCTTATTTCTTCAGCAGAATGCAACAAAATTTGCAACCATCTCTAATTGCCTGTTAATTGTGAGATTGCTCTAAAAGTATAATCCAATCAATGTGAAGAATACTTCGAACAATTGCAAAATAAACATTTTGAACATAGCCATTATCAAAAGACTCTGCAACTTTTTCAATGAAGGAATACAGGGAAGCGCGCGTCCATGCCGAAAGCTGACTCAAAGTCGAATCTGTCAAATCTGATTTCAAAACACATTGTCCTTCTCCTATCATAAGCTTTGCGATTTTTTTTCCGAGGTAATTCAATCTCGCTCGAATCAAAGAGTGTCTCTCGCGAGCGCAATACGACAAATTTATCATGGGACTTTACAGAGCTTTCTAACTTTTATTGCATACTGTTTTAATATTTTCATATTTAAAGAATAAAGAAAATTAAATTACTGCAAGCTATTAATTTTATTTAAAAAATTGAATTACACGCGTGATAATATTAAAATAATACTGTATTTCTTTATAATTTAATAGCATTTTTTGTATATTTAAATATATTTTCATAAGAAAATTCATATTCGTAATTATTACATTGTAAGATTTTTTTAGAAATGCTCACGTGTTCCAAGGTAAGAATATTTAATCGGACAAAATGCAAAATTTTTTGTAATATTAAACGTATGTATTATGTATTGAATATTATGTGTCTCAAAACTACAGAACAATCGGTTTCAAGTATTAATTGTACAACAGCGAAGGAGCGTCGAGATTTATACTCATTTCTGTTTTTTGCATGAGAGATCGATTAGTCTTATCTAAATCTCGAAACTTTTGACGACCCCTCTCGCTAAAAAAAATTCCGTTGGATTAATTCGGTCGTTATTTGTAATTACATCGTTAACGCAATCAGAAAAAAGATACGATAAAAGAAAATTAAAACGGCCATCAAAATTGGTGCATCGACTTATTGTTCGATAGTTTGGCTTCAAAAAAATATGAAAACTTTGGAAGTAAACGCTATCTTGTGAGATACGATAGACTTTATCAAGAAGTACTTTAATGCAAAAAACACTCTAAAATTTTTTTTAAATTTTAATTAATGTTAAACTTGTATGTTCACAATAATCTGCACATGTGTTATTTTTATTAATAGATAAATAATTGAGTCTGTACTTTCTTCGAAAGTATTACTTATAAAATATTTCTTTAGCAATCTCAAAGTCTCTTCGAGCGTAAAGACACGTTCAAACTTATTCTTGTCTATGCGACCTATTAAACCAATAAACGAGCTTACGAGGGTCAATAAGTATTTAATGCGTCGATTGACCTCTTAGCGATTCGCAAAGTTGTTTTTTGTCTGCTGTAATCTGCGTTTCTAAAAATGGAAGGGATGAGATGCGATAAAAAAGCATAGCTTTTATTACCGTTTTTATAGTTTGGAATTATTTACGAATCATAAAAAAAATAAAATACGCATGCTACGGGTTTTAATTTTCATCAAAAGAAATTTTCATGATATTTCACAATTGTTCTCAACCAAATGAAAATGTTTTACAGAAAAATATTTTATTTTACAATAACATATTTTGCTATATAGAACTTTCATTATATGTTTTTACATTTTATATTAATTTAAAAATCCATAGTGAGTAGCTAAAATGAATTAAAAATTTATTTTTATTTCATGTTATTAATTTAACTTATTTAATTGCTCGTTGAGTTAAGGTAATCTCAAAGAGTTCTAATTCTACAATTCGCAGATCTCCAAGAAAGATGTTCCTGAAAGATGTTCTGAGATAAAATCTGAGATAAAAAGAACGTTTCAACGTTTCCAGAAAGATCTCTGGGATAAAATGTGCAGTATTAGGACAAAATCAAAAGCGTTGTATTAGATTTTAAAATTACGTTTAAAAATTGACGACCTAAATTATAGAGATATCATATTTGAAAAAAAATCTGATTTTTATCTAACAATAATATACTGTTTATTAACAGTATTTGCATGGCGACTAATTAGGTCAGCGATATAAAGCCGCAATTGCTCATTTTAAATATGCATAAGATATGCAGCGATTTTAAATATGCATAAAACGATAATCCACCATGATCTCGTATCATCGAAACTAATTTGTAAAATTGCATTAATATTAAATAATGATTTTAATAATAAAAGACAGTTATTTCCGATTATATTTCCTTAGTGAGTGTGAAATACATATCAAAAATTTATTGTAACTTTTACCGCTTTGTCGATTTCGTTATCGCTTCTACTTCTAGATTTTCAGATTCTAGAAAATGTTATATTTTTGAATATTTGGCATAAAAATTAGATACGATATATATCGTCCATTTTTTACCAAAAAAGAACATATATAAAACTGTAAATGCGTAGCGATCGATTTGCAGTGTTGCCAGATCTATTGTTTTAGCCAGTACGGTTGTCAAACCTATACCGTTTCAACAATAAATTCATCATTTTGGCTCGCAAATCTATTCCCTACTGTTTTAGCTATATTATTTACGATCTTTACTTCATTTATATATTTTATTTTTATCGTTATTCAATTAAGTACTGCCAGTCAACAGTACCGCGAGCGATGTTATTGTGTTTCTTAATAAATATCCATAGAAGATAGAATCTTAATTTTTTAGTTTTTGTTTTATTAAATATATATGTATGTGCACATGTATGAGAAGGCCATAGTCATTGATCACAGTAGAAGGAAAAAAAAAGTTCAGTTTAATCTGGAGATACAGTAGTGTTTCGACATTAAGACAAGCGACTAAGCAATGACACTAGTTATCTTTTTCTTAATTAGTTGTTAAGAAGAAGATAATCTAACCTTAGCGTCCACTGTGTCTGGATAAACGGTACTGCAAAAACTCCCTACTGCCGTGCTTCTTTACATTGCAGTTATATTGTTGAGTGACGAACAATAACATAATATTGATGTTATAATTAAGTACGGTATATATATATATATATATATATATAGATAGTAACGTAATTAATATTAATGTTATGTTATTTTGTATTAAATGTATTGTTGTTTTGTATTACCTCGGAAATTATATGAGGTATGTATTTTTATTATAATATATAAATTTATATTGTTTGGCAAGAAAGAATTTGAATGAAGTGTGCGTGCGTGCGTGCGTGCGTGTGTGCGTGCGTGCGTGCGTGCGTTCGTGCGTGCGTGCGTGCGTGCGTGCGTGCGTTCGTGCGTGCGTGCGTGCGTGCGTTCGTGCGTGCGTGCGTGCGTGCGTTCGTGCGTGCGTGCGTGCGTGCGTGTGTGCGTGCGTGCGTGCGTGCGTTCGTGCGTGCGTGCGTGCGTGCGTTCGTGCGTGCGTGCGTGCGTGCGTTCGTGCGTGCGTGCGTGCGTGCGTTCGTGCGTGCGTGCGTGCGTGCGTGTGTGCGTGCGTGCGTGCGTGCGTTCGTGCGTGCGTGCGTGCGTGCGTTCGTGCGTGCGTGCGTGCGTGCGTGTGTGCGTGCGTGCGTGCGTGCGTTCGTGCGTGCGTGCGTGCGTGCGTGCGTGCGTGCGTGCGTGTGTAACAAGCGAGCGACCGACCCCGCATATGATGAAACGAATCAATAGAGAGATGTGACAGAGGTAAAACGCACGCTGTGTAAAATAGCGCTTTAGTAAAATAAATTGTTGAACTATTAACTAATGGAAAGCTTTTAATTACTTGACTGAAAAGTATTTCTTCTGAGAGGGATTCGATAATGCACATCGTTAATTGGTCAATTTAATCCATTTAGTTAACAAAGAAAGCTCTGTAAGCCTTTGATTCATCCCTGCTCAAGGGTATGTCTTTTGCGCAGGCATATAACAATATCATATTCAAGTTCATTATGTTAATTTTATTTTCATTTTTATTACGATATAATATATTTCACATTTATTGAAGAATATCTTCGTTAAAACAGATCCTCATCTTTAATATTCTTATTACAGATATATATACATTTAAATTACTTTATAATGTGCAAATAGTGAAGCATTCTTAAGTAATTTACTTATAAAAATCTGGAGACACGCGTAGTGTCTCAGCGCAAGCATTATATAAAAAAATTACAAACAAGTAAAAAATCAAAATTAGAAATTAAACTTTAATTCTTTGCAGTCGTAATGCTGTTACTCGAATTTCAATAAAGCGCACGTCCATGCAAAAACCATGTTTAAATCTGTCAAAAATATGATCGTTTTGTCACCATGTAGAGACAAATACATTATCAATGCCTGCTAGAATCAAAGAGGTGCTTCTTTGTTTATACAAATTATATAAACGTATTATATAATACAAATATATATGAATATCAATGCCTTTCCATCAATTATATATCTTCGATTAAATATCATAATAATGATGTGCAAATTAAACATCATAACGATATTCTCTAACTGCGTCTTATGCTCATTTTCATCAACGTAAATTAACTTTAATCTCGGTTCAACTTATTCTTCGTCTTTTTCTAATTCTAAAGATTAGAAAAAAACAAAGAGTAAGTTGAATCGAGATTAAAGTTAATCTACGTTGGTAAAAATGGGCATTAGTGTGCTAATATCTTTTATATTTTTTATTAAATTGAGATATTCGTATGGTATTATAACAAATATTATAATTAATCAATTATATCATAATTAAACAATTACTTATAATTATTATTATAATTATTATGTAATAACAAGATAGAAAAATCTAATAACAATCTCTACATCGCTATGATTCAGTAATAAGGGAAATAAAGAAAAAGGGAATCAAATCAGTTTTAAACAAAGATATTTTACAAAATATTTGGCATTTATTTAAACTATAATATAAAATGATCAAAATAAATTATATGAAAATGCACGTTGATGTGTGATATTGTAAACGTCGATCCCATAACAGTCGATAGCTAATACTGGCTTTGACTAGTGATCTAAAATTGGTATAGTTATTGCCCAGTGAGAAAAGATATCTACTTTCCTTCTTACTTATCCCTCAAAACCGTGAATATTTCGACGAATCTTAGAGCTCTAACTAATTATGGCACAAGAGAACATGATAATATTGATGAGTACATAATAATACGAAGCTAACGTAAATAATAAAACAATTGCTTTGGATGAAAAAAAAGTTATTCCTGTCGTTTCTTTTCACAATAAAAAAATGTGTTAATAATTCACAGAAACACTTCTTTCCAATAATTGATGCGATCGTATAATGATTAACGTCTTTGGATTCCTGCGATTTTCTCAGAGAATTTTGACGGTGACCTTCGAGTTCTTCGAGTCTCTCCGAGATTCTTGATGCGACTTATATGTTGTTTCATCCTTAATTATTATAATCTTCCGACTCATTTTTTTTAAATGACCGCGTTGTTGTCGCGAATCGTCACCGGAAGCAACTCCATGAGTGAAATTCAATGAGTGAGATCAGGCTGTGCTGTTTTTTTCTTTGATCGTTCGCCTCACCGGAAAAACTTCAGCTGCTGGCAATATACACAACCAAGTAAAATACAATGCGGATGTGCATAATTTAAGTAAAAAAAAAACATGGCTTGAATATCGAGCATAGAAGATCGTCAGTTGTGCAAAAATAATGCAAGGATTGCATTCTTAGCAACTGAAAAAAAGAGATTACTTCCTGCCCCATGGAAGATTATCTCGATGACTATGCGTCAAGTTGTAGCATCGTCCGAAAGTTCCATGATTACTCTTCAAGCTGCCATTACTGCTAGAGCTGCAGACACTCTCAGATCTCCGGATAGATTTCTTCGTGGGATCCAGTAGACGATCCAGCATCTGACGAATCGTGCTGTGTTTGCGATTGAACGGATTGGTGTACATGGCTGATTTTCCTCTCGAGTTCTTCAAGTGCAGAATACGTCTTCGCCGCAAATTCGTGTTGCTCTTTTTTTTTTGATACTCAAAATGACTCGCTCTATAGCTGATAAACTCCAGTGATCGTCGCCCGTTAGCACTTGCACAACTGGCACACTTGTTACGTGACGAATCGTCGCCGAGATTGTCACGAGACCAGAGATAAGATGGTCGTCGCTGACTGAAACTTTAATTCAAAGCTCAAATGAATTAACTGCACGCTCTGTGAGTGAATGCGCGGAGTATCAACCAGTCGGCTTTATATAGCTCTGCCTGATGACCTTCAAACGAGCTTGACTGATCGACGTCATTCTTTATGCGAATTATTCGAATGCGCAGGTACTCGTACCGACGATCCTGCTGCAGTTGCATTTACCGGCATGAGTGCGTGAGAATATGTAGAGACAAGAGTAACTTAATTAAAAGTTTTCATGTGTTATAAACACATTCATGTCATCGTCGCGTCTTGTGGCAAAAAGTCACGGATTTTTCTAATCGAGAAAAGGTAACGCACTCGACGTATTGATAATGCGTAAAAAATTATGATGATATATTGGACCATAATTTCATTTTTATTAATGATGTTTGTCGATATTTTGTTTAAGTAAAAAAAAAATCATTATGTAAAAAACTAACAGTGAACTCTTAAAATTTGAGATTTGTTCTGATTTCAGTTTAATTTTGATTTTTCAAGCAAATCAGATTAGTTTAGATTAATAATTTAGGAAAATTGGATAATTGAATTTTCACATAAAAAGATGTATAAATAAAATAACCCTGATTTTTTCATCTTAATCATTCTCATAATACGTATTATATTGAAGGTAATGTGCCTTCAGCACAATATGACTTGCAATCTCGAGAAAAAAATTGAATAATTAAATCATAAAAATAGCAATATGATTGTAATAAGTCTAATAAATAATGATCTATTCAACAGAATAAAAATATGTTTTTCTTTCTTATTTTTACAAAAAGTAAAATTTTACGTCAATCACACAGCGATAAAAATCGATGAGTAATTATTCATTAGGGAATTACCTAAAATTTACACATGAAGACGCAGTTTCTAGTTTCTGACGCCTTACAAACATTCGGTTAAATATCGACGGAAACATCCTCATTCAGCCGAGTCATTAAATTACATATTAGCGACGTCTAGACTTATTTATTTTATGTTTTTACATTCGTGCGTAAATGATATATATCAAAGCGTAATAATAAAAAAAAAAATATTTTTATTTTTTTATCTATTTAACATAAATACATTAAAATTGATGACAAAAAAAGAGGTGGAGTTGCTATTAAATATTTTGTTAAACTAAATAAAAATTTTAGAAACTTGTAACTTCTTTAAGATAAACTTTTATTTTCCAGTTACGTATTATTTTTATTTATGTGCTTTTAATTTATTAATAATTGAAACGAGTCCAGTCCTGATTATTGAATAGATAAGTTAAACTAAGCTAAACGAAAAAATAGAAGCAGCGTTTTGTTTTAGTCTACTTTGATTCTAATTTCACATACAAAATGTACACATATATAAATTTCTCGGTTTTTTAATGTTTACTATATAAAAAAAAAACACACAAAGTAATCCCATTTTTTAGCCACCTATTCTACTCGTAAAATCAATAGACTCGAGAAGAATCAAATAAAGAGACACGAAATGCAAAGAGATCCGTACTTCGACTGTTAGTAGATCTATCGCAATAATTTGAAGATTCGAACGAGATAAAACTTTATAGCACAAACATAATGCATTGTTGGAAATTTACACATTTGTGCAGTGATTGCGAGAGTCTACACAGTGGTCCAAAATCTCGAATAACTGGCCAAAACCTCAGAAATAAAAACTCTATTTGGGATATTTTAACCGTTAGGTTGGCTAGGGCAAAGATGAATCTGTTCAATAAAAGAAAAATAGACCTACCGGTTAATAGACCTGCGTTTCTACATTAGTTCAAAGTTAACTTTTGTGTGATGTGCACACATAACATAATGTAGAATTCTTTATTTATAATAAAAGACGGTGTGATATTTCTCAATAGACATAGTTGGAAGGATCGTATCAACTCTGTCAAATGATTTTCAAGATCAAAGTTTCTTTTCCTAGATCAATGAAAAATAAAAGACTACTGCGTAGAAATAATACTAAGAATGCACAAAAAATACCTATGTCATGAGGCAGTTGCATAATAGTTTACTGTGCTATATGGTAATTAGAGACTTGATTAAATCAATCAGCGTAATCGTTTTCGTGAATTAGCATAAAAACCGCAAGCAAGTAAACTTTGATTTATTGTGATGTGAATGTAACTACAAATACGTAACGTAATATATATTTTTTTAAAAATATTGTAAATTTAACATCACGCGATATCTTTATAATTGCTATGTTGCTGTTAATACCAACATGTGAATTAATGTCATGGTTTTTAAATCCACACTATGATGGTGTTGATATAAGCATTATAAATTCACACTATATTAATATTAAGAGAAGATTCTAGTGTGACAGTCAAATAAATCGATTATTTTTATTTTTTATTTGAAAGAACAACATTAAAAAAATCTATTTCTAAAACTTTAAAATCGAAATCGTAAAATTAACAGCCCATTTAATAAAACGCGACAAAATTCGAATTTGTAAGCGGACGACGGCAAGCAATCAACTGGCTTCTATCGAGTCGATCTATCGTTGATATCTTTAGAAACCTCTGAAATATATTTAAATATATATATATATATATATATATATTTATATAGATATTAGAATATGTACAAGAGAATCTGATTGTACATACGACATATAAAGGAAATTGAAACATAATATCTCACGTATGTAGTTCACAATTTGTATAACGTTTTATTGTTATCATAAATTTTCCTAACACTCGGCATTACAAATATTATTTCTCTCTTCCATATGTATTAAGAAACATTATGGAATTCGTTTTATTAGGTTTTTGGACGGTTCAAATTTTGATCAATTTTAGCAAAATTTTACCTTTCTTTTATCATACACGTATTCATCATTACGTCACAATCGTTGCACATGATCTTATAAACCACAATTGTTTTTGACAATTGATCAAAATTAGAAATTAAATTTTATCTCTTTGCAATACTGCTGCGCGAATTTCAACGTCAGGATTCACAGCACAGTGTTGCCGGTTTTCATTGTTACGCGTATGCGTCACATAAATTGCACCAATATCTTACTGCTATTAAACGCCTCGCAGCTTTTTCCTACCTTTCATCCAATTTCAATAGCATGACATCCGATATCATTGAATTTCTATGTAAATTTATCAGTTACATATCACGATATTATGTATACTATGGTATTATTTAATCGAAAGCGATTTAGACGTGAAACAAAACGACTTGCTCTCGGCGCGCAGCGCAGACGTTACCTTGGCAATACCTAGAATATATACATACCTGCTCTCATCTTCCATGTGTGCACGTTATTGATTGTGGACAGCAATACAAACCTTTATATAAAGCATAACACAATACGCATAAGAGAATCAACCAATTTGAATCCCCCCACTTTCCTTCACGGAAAAGAAGAACTTTGATTGATTGATTCTCTTATGTGATATGCAAAAGTCTATGTCGTGGTCCTGCCAAAAGTAGATTATATGTGCACGTATATTTACAAGAAATTTTAAAGTAATTAAAATTCAAATTTTTTTATCAAGTAACGAACAAATTTTTTTATCAGTCACACGTATAAATGCATACAATGTAAAACGTTTTGTCTATTAAGTTACTTTCACAATGCCATTCAAATAACATTATATTAAAATTAGCAATGTAAGTGCACATTAGTGTACATACATGTGTAATAATTGAGGGGATGGGCGGAATAAAGGCCTAATTAAAAAATCTTGATCTTAATAAAAATTAAAATAACTTGTTACATTTTTATTATACATAAATGGGTACAGTAACAAATGAATTTATGTAATGTGTTTAAAAAATTATATGTTATTATAGTACTTCTCTATTACAATCAATATTATATAAAAAAGCTAATCTCCGGAAAAAGAGCCTAAGTAGAATTGTATCTTTATTCCGTCCATCCTCTCATCCCAATTATCAATGTACGCGAGACAGACAAAAGAAAAATAATAAAATTCGAATGTGTAAAATCGATAAGTGAGAGATGCCCCTTTTGTTTGAGCGGAGAAAATAATTGCGGAGCCTCAACAACGAGATCGTGTTCAAAATATTGTGTTCGCCGTACAATGAAGACTGGCAGACAATTAAAAACAATAAAAATAAATAAAGGACAAACGGGCAATTGAGAATTGACACAATGATCGGTGCGTAATTCGCTTCGGAAAAGCTTTATCTTACATAAATAAAATAAAAATTGTACAAAAACAATATTAAGAATCTTTATTTTAGACCACATATGTGAGAAACACAATCATTACTAAAAATTTAAAATGCCTATTACGGTCGAAGCTGGCTCTTCATTGCTTTAAATATTTCAAAAATTTCAATCTTAAATTACTAATATACACTATATATGTACTTACATATATACCATATTGTAATCTTTTCGAACTGCGCATCGAATTGTTTTTCCGGACTGTAAACGCAATTAAAACTCTAGTAATTGTGAATTAAATTGACAAGCAATTTTAAAACATTATTTTTATATTTTATTATTTTAAGTTAATTTTTCAGATAATAATTTAAATGAGGTAATAATTTAAATGTGATCACCGCGCGCGTCAAGAGCGAAATACAATAATATTTATAAACAAATTTATTAAAAAATCCATTTAAGTTTTAATACGCTTAAAAAAATATTGACTGATTCAAGCCAGAAACACAAAAAAACTTAAAGCAGTAAGACATAGCGACATCGATGTAGATTTATCGAAAGCATCAAATCGACGTCAAATCAATTATCATCGAATTCATCGTCTTTTTGTTGAAGAAGGTTAGAAGACTAGCCGAAACAAGTACAATTTTTATTTTATTCATGTAAGATAAAGCTTTTTCGAAGCGAATTACGCACCGACCACTATATCAATTCTCAATTGCCCGTTTGTCCTTTATTTATTTTTATTGTTTTTAATTGCTGTCCTATGTATGTGACGTCACAATCATTGCACACGATCTTATAAACTACAATATTTTTTGACAATTGATCAAAATTAGAAATTAAATTTTATCTCTTTGCAATACCGCTGCGCGAATTCAAAGTCAGGATTCATAACACAGTTGCTGGTTTTCTTTGTTACGCATATGCGTCACACACAATATAAATTCCATAAACTTTAAAAATCTGCGACTTTTTGTTTAAAATTTCTCATTCTGCATTTTTTTGCATTAAATTATAATACATTAGAAACAACTAGAACTTTCTTTTTTTGAATTAACTGTATTTTTTACCTGTGTTTTTTACGCTTACTACCGTCTACATACACATATTGATTTATTACATATAGTTAACAACACAGTACGTTCGTCTGATTAAGGATCGATTGTTCCACTTTTTGATAAATTTTACTTGTTAGATAAACAATCCGCGCATGTGATTGGTAATCTTGCTACTTATTCAACAGGTAAAATTTACCAAAAGATGGAACAATCGAGCCTTAATCGGGCAAACTAGAGTATTGATACTTTCTAACTGATGTAAGCCAAGAAATAATTTCAAAAAATTTCTATTTCTTAGAAGCTATTTTTTGCAAATATTTATGATGCAATTCCTTAATCCCTTCTTGTTCTAATATCGTTTTCTTTTATTATATTATTGTAAAGGTTTCTTTGGGAGGATTAAAAACATTATTTTTATATTTTATTATTTTAAGTTAATTTCTTAGATAATAATTTAAATGCGAAGCAATTTAAATGTGATCACCGCGCGCGTAAAAAGCGAAATACAATATTTATAAAAAAAGTTATTAAAAAATTCATTTAAATTATAATACGCTTAAAAAAATGTTAACTGTGATTCAAATCAGGAACACAAAAAAACTTAAGACAGTAAGACATAGCAGTAAGTAAATTGGCCAATTACAATAGCTCAAACACTTCTATTCATACTTAATTCTCCATTTAAATGTAAATGCAATTAAATATTTTTTAAATGTTTTTTGTTCACACTTACCAATGTAATATCATAAGTTAAGACTACAGTTTTTGAACCAACTGCTGCTTCTGATCCGGCGACATTCTCGCAAAAATGACATCGCGGAACACCACGTTAAGTATCAGTTCTGGATAATACTGCTTTATTAATCCCCACTTTTTTTTCTGTTAACGCAAACGCGTACTTGTTCTTGAAATATTGCACACTGTAATTCAAATAAATCAATAGATTTACATTATCCAATGTTTTTAATAGATCTTATCACACAGTGCTTAATAAAAACACAGATACTTACTCATCTGATAAATAATTGATATTATCTTCCAACTTAGTATTACCGAAGGAACCTCTCTCGACAATTTTCAAATTAAATTAATTACATTGTTCAAATCGAATATTTTGCCGGCTGACTATTTAGTAAGATTGGTGATGGTTGACTATCGCTCTTTGTGAAGTAAATCTGTGGTTTCCATTTGATGGATCACAGGCGTAACTGGCTTTACGATGTCGCAGTCTCTGAGAGTGCGATCAATGTATTGTCGTCACCATCACCGTTTTTTAATGTACACGGTATTCAATTCGGCGAGCACCGGCGAAATCTCTCCATAATTATAAGCGCCAAGAATGTCAAGTCAATCTCGGCAGCTTCACGATTTATGCGTTGCACCTTGGCGTACGGAAGACAATTCAGAGATTTGTGCGCGAGAGCGATCACTCGATATCCTTCGGATGTATATTCTTGTACAACAGCTGCGAAATTTGGAGAACCTACAAAAAGAACAAATAGAGATGTTATTTGTATTATTAAAATCAAAACAGTAAGATTTACTAACAGTAAGATTTAAACAGTAAGATGTCCTTAGCAATGTCCTTGACAGATAATTGAAACTTGCCATTTGATACACTTACCCCACATATCTAAACTTGTCATCTAATACACTCGCCTCACATATTCAAACCGTCTTCGGTTAATGTTCCAGTCTTATCAAAGCAAATGATGCGATCGATGGATTCTGACACGTTAATCGTTCTCAGGCTCGTACAGTATATTTTTTTCTTTTCCGATCCACATTACACTACGAAACGTCGACCACGATGGAAGGGATAACATGATGTGTTCACATGCTCAAGAAGCAAGCGTTCCTCTCTAAATCTCCGCTGTCTCTTTCTGTGAATGTTGCCAATGGCCAAGTTTCCACCGAGGGTTTAAACCGGATCAGAGTGTAAAGGGTTGCGCACAATAAAAGGAACAGGGAACAGAGAACAGAGAATAAGAATTCCAACCTATCAGAAACTATGTATTCTACAATACATGATTTCTGATAGGTTGAAATTCTTATTTTCTGTTCTCTGTTCCTTGTTTCTTTTATTGTGCGGAGCCCCTAAGAACCAACCAACTTATACTTATTGTATAATCATTTCCCAACTCAAGCATTCCGCTGTCGTTCGACTGTAACGGAGTACATAAGGATACTGTAAGGAATACGACTGTAATTGGTTGGTTCTTACATTCTGATCCGGTTTAACCCCTAGGCCAATGTTGCATAAAAAGCAAAAGCTGTCAACTGTAAAACGCGAAACATGGGGCGGTATTTATAGTCTGTTTTTATTTTAAAACTGTCTTAAATAATGTCTTAAGATGCTAATACAATCCTCGGATTGACTTATGACATCTTAAGACTATACTTAAGACAGTCTTAAATGTAAGAATCGACTATGAATATCGAGCGCCCTATTTCAAGTAAGCGCTCGCTTTTATTCGTTCGCTGGGACTCAACGATTTTAGAGTTTCGTTCTTTCCCTTCTCTCTCCAATCCCTCTTTCTCTCCCTTTTTTATGGGTGCATTCGTTTATTCTATCTGCGAAAGCGATTGCAGTTTGTCATTCGTTTATCATTCGTAGGGATTTATGTCATCTGCGCAACTATCTCAGAAGTCCCGTACAACCTGTTCGCAGTACTGTGTAAATGAACCTGCAGTTTACCTTTGCAGGTTGGATATCTTGTTCATAATACCGCCAATTATAATGGTATAATAGCCGATGTGTTACTAAAAATTTTATTAAAATATTGAAAATTGAAAAAGGTTAAGGTTATAACTTGTCGAAATCGATCCTACTAAAGTAAAAATAATGCAACGTAAATTAAGTAATGGAAAAGGTATGAAGTTTGCTAATTTGTATTTGCGATTAACCTAATCAGATTAACCTAAAAATCACATCTTTTGGATGTAAATTGAAAATATCAACACACACACATAAGAATTATGAACTTTTTATAATTAAATTTTATAATATTTTGGAGTTTATTTAGTATTTTCGGATTTTTTATTTAAGTCTAATTTTACAACTCACGGTTAATTCTTCCAAAGTTCAACTTATTTTTCATCTCTTTTAATTCTAGCATTAGAAAGAGATGAGGAATAAATTGAACCTCAGTTAAGAGTTGTGAAACTGGTGCTCTATTTTTGAGAATATATATATATATAATTAAGCTTCGGACAAAATTTTAGCAAAAAAAAATCGTCTATATATGTCTATAATCGTCTATATATCTGTCTATATATCTATATTGAGAATATATATATATATATATATATATATACACACACACGCAATGACGTTCATACATCACAATCAAGCGGTCCATTTCATATTTTTACGCATTTGACGTTGCTATCGCGTTACTTGATAAAAAAGAAAAAATAAATTTTAATTCTTTCTAATTTCTTACAAATATGTGCGTGTAGATATATATGTGTATGACCTACTCTACTTTCGGCATTATTTAAAATTGATAACGTACATGTATATGCGTATAGAAGAGGGGAGCAGACTTATCTCGTCCGCGTCATTGGGAGAGCACTGAGAGCCAGACAAACACATGCATAGACAATGTACTTGGCATCGCGATGCTATCACGTTATTATACTTTTTTAATAATGAGCTTTAACTTTTTCTTGACATAATAAATTTAATATATATAAATTTATATATTTATATATTTCTAAATCTGAAATTATAATACAATTATTACGACGTAATCAATTTTAAAGTTATCTTACAATTTGAAATTTTAAACGTATAAAATTATAAAATATAATAATTAAATTATAAACTCAATAATAATAATGTAAGGCAATGCTTATGTGAGCCAACACAAAATATTGTGTAATAATCGGATATACAAACTGACTAAATTATGTTAAATGTATTTCAATTAAAACCAGATTAAAGATACTGATTATCGAGCTTTACTACTCGATACTAACATCTCTTTGTATTCACATCGTAACAGAGCATTATCAATCTAGTTTTAAGTTTAGTTTTAAGTTTTAAGTTTAGTTGAAGTACAATACATTTAACGTGATCAGTTTGTATATCTGACAAAATATAACAGATGACAGAAGTTTTCAATTATTGACAATTTAACGATTTGACGACTTGGCGAGTAAACATCATTTTATATCTCTATGGATGGTTAACATTTTTACATTGAAGAGGACCCAATACTAGAAGGTTGAACCATTTGTAATGAAATTTTTAATATATGTATTATTACACTTGAATATCTTGTGTCGGCTCACATAGGCGTTTCCTTACATTATCATTATTGAGTTTATCTGTGGAGCTTTATATTGTAATTTAAACCTTTAAATTATAAAATTATGTAAATTAAATTTAAAAAATATTAAATATTTTTACTTTAGATTTCAAATAGTTTTGTTATTTAAATTATTAATTATTAATTTATTAATTTATAAATTTAAGAAGAAATTTATTATTGTGCAAAGCCTTATTAAAACATGATTAATGTTCTGGAAAATTTCTGAATGTAATATCGATAAATGTCAATAACTCTGCTCTGTTTGAATTATAATTGTAAACATTCCTATAGTTACGTAATATTGACAAGTTTGCACTTAGTAAAATGACATAATTTCATGTCATTTGAGAATAGCAATAAATTTCTATTATAAAGATTGCTTTAATTACTACTATTACATCACAACAGCTAATATTATTATTAGAGTCCAAAATATGTATATTGGAATTATTCTAAATAAATTTCGCTTGGAATAATTAAGAGGCTCCTAAAGTCTGTATTACCAACTAATCATATAATTTTGTATAACAAATACTTTCTTTCTCTTTCACAGATTCGAAAATCCTTTTCCAGGAGCATTTTAAAGCATATACATTAATACATCTGTGAGGTGGAATTTATGCCGAAAACGACCAAAAATTTCGAAATTGATATATTTTTTTATCATTTCTTGTAATATGCGGCGTCTTAAGACGTCAAATCGTGACAATATTTGTTTGATACGAAAGTTTTCCAACCTATATTTACGAAATTCACAAACACGTAATTTGCACGAACAAATAACGTCAACTTTTTAGAATTATTAGGTGTTGGAATTAATTCGTAGCGTTTTTTAATGAAAAAATGTTATTTATTTCACATGAGCATTAAAAAATACATTAATGAAAGTACTTCCCATCACTTGTAAAACGCTACGAATTAATTCCAACACCTAATAGATTTATACCCAATTTCTTCACTTTCAGATAAATTGCGGATAATCCTATCCAGGAGATATCTCGATTATATTTTGGGAGATATCTTTTGGATGAAGTTATCTAGAAGAAGAAATTGAGTTTTAGATACTTTATCATGACGAATTTGTTATACGAAAACTGACACGAACGTGAAACTGCGTGTATAGATTGCGTGAGATATTGGTGTTGTAGTACATAAATATATATGTCGATGCACTGAAAGAACAGGAACCTTTGGTAACTTCGTCGGAAAGTTCAGGCTTTACATTAGGATTCTCTTAAATCAGAAATTCCTATTGTGTTTTGTATATAAAACAATATTTCCAATCGGAATTCAACATCCAATTTGTTTTATCATATACGATATCCGGATTTCGTGCTGCTACTTTTCTCCATTCCAAATTCCGCGCGCTGTAGAAGTAGCACCGCAAAATTGTGTATTTCTTTCTCATCTTCGAATAAATCTCTTGAATGCATGTTTTGAATAAAACCGACGGTACACGATGCTCATTTTCCTGCTGGATTGCTAGCTGGATTATTCGATTCCATTATCATTTCTGAATTGGCTGGATACGATAATGGCATTGTCAGCACCACAACTAATATGGTGGCAAGAATTTAATTTATCTAGCAATCTAGCAAAAAAAAAACATCATGTCGCCGGCTTAAGTTTTCCATATTGATGATCTCGCATGTCAATACTCATATTAATGCGAGAGCGTCTATGAGAAGTTTATTCTAATAAGACGAAGAAGGAATATGCAATTCGAATGTGTCATACACGAATCCCAACATAGACGATACTACTCCAAGTGAAGAGCTCTTATTACATGCTGCGTAATGATCTAATTATTTAGCAGTCCTTTCATGTTTCCTCTTCCCTTCGTATACGACACGTGCTTAATAGGCTTTACATGACGGGCTAATTAGTAGATGGTTACACTTTGATGAAATGATACGAGCATTAAGATAACATATCATATTGTATTATATTATATCTTATTCCTTTGTTATATGCAATGATGCCCTTTTAGTACTCTAGATCAAAGCTGGCGGATTAGGATTTAGATTGCGCACGAGATAATGAGATAAGAGAAGAACCCTGAGAATAGGGGAACCCAGCTGCAAAGCGTCGAAACGTGCATATATTAGCCTAGGTGCGTTCTAAGGAGAGTATCAGACTGAGTTGACGATTGACAGTTGTCTGGTTCTATTTAAGCCTATTACGATGGATTTGCTATATCATAATTGGTTGAAGTAGAATCAGGCAATCGTAAACCGTTAATCGTAATCTTCAATTCGTCTGATACAAACATAAGCTGTTTACAACATAGCAATTAATTTTCGTGGTGCGCGGCGTTTAGAACGAAGAAAAGCAGATTCGGGCTTCAATTATTTATTATATATTATATATTATATTAGGTGTTGGAATTAATTCGTAGCGTTTTACAAGTGATGGGAAGTACTTTCATTAATGTATTTTTTAATGCTCATGTGAAATAAATAACATTCTTTCATTAAAAAACGCTACGAATTAATTCCAACACCTAATATATTATTATACATTATGATACATATTATTGTACATAAACCCCTTTTACACTATTAAATCAATTAGTATGCATATTAAACTGATGCGGATTAAATATACGCTTATTTATACCGATCTGCTTGAGAACGGATCAGGTTAGATGACATAATGTTTTTATTGCTTTTTTCAAAATATAAAACTTCTAATTTTAACTTTAACCTGAAGTTAAAAGCAGTAGTAAATTTTAATATACGATCCAAAATGAATCAAGCGTTTACACGCTGAGATTCTTTGATACCATTTGATATGCGACCGGCTTGATCTGATATTTGTGATTCAAAAGTATCTGACTAAAATAATCCGCGTTTATATTAAGCGTATCAAGTGATTTGGTATGGATATGGACTTAATACACACATCAAGTGCTCGGTGTAAACTAAATTATAGTACTCTACATAAACATAAATTTCTACATAAACGTAATTGAAGGATGTTCCTTCTAAAGTTTCTTTCATTCATGTAAAGAAATTTACTTTTCCATTTATGCAAGCTATGGTTATAATGTTTGTAAAGATACAAGAATTATATTTTAGAAGAAATTTTAATAACTAGATTTTTACACGAATTTATAGTGCAAAAATCGGATTATATAATTCTTTTTAATTTTTAAATTGCATGTTACAATTTAACTGTCGTTAATTACAGCCCACCAGTCTGGAGTCCGGAGGATTTTGCTGCTTTCTCCACTTCAAGCGTCGCGTGCCGTGTGCCACAAAAATCAATAATTTGCTACGTTGTCATGTTGTAACGGTATGAAGTAATAAATCGCGCCCAATCATCGCATATACACACACACATACACACACACACACATACACGCGCGCGCGCCCACACAAAAAAATAAGATATAATGTAATATAATATATTATAAATATAAAGAAAATCTTTATATTTTCTTTATATTTGAGGAACATTTACATGGATTTGCGGACGTTCAGAAAAAGTATTGACAAATGTTTAATTGTAACTTGCAATTTAAAAAGAATTATATGATCCGAATCTTGCATTATAAAAATCCGATTATTAAAATTTCTTATAAAATCTAATTCTTGTATCTTTACATTGTATGCGTAGCTTGCATAAATGGGAACGTAAATTTCCTTACATGAATAAAAAAAAACTTTAGAAGAAACATCGTTCAATTATGTTTGTAATTGAACGATGTTTCTTTAAAGTTTCTTTTATTCATATAAGGAAATTTACAATAGAACGTGGTTAAACTTAAAACAATGTGATTAAAAAGGTATATACCGACTCGTGGTGTATGCCTTTTTAATCACATTGTTTTAAGGAAATTTATGTAAACTACGCATACAATGTCTGTAAACATACAAAAATTATATTTTATAAGAAATTGTAATAACCGGATTTTTACACGAATTTATAGTGCAAGAATCAGATCATATAATTCTTTTTAATTTTTAAATTGCATGTTATAATTAAACATTCGTCAATATTTTTCATCCGCAAATCAATGTAAATGATCCGCAAGATTTTTTTTTTATATTTATTCCATTATATCTTATTTCTTTGTTATATATAATAATGCCGCGCGAGTTAGAAACCCTAAATCGTTACAACGTAACAACGTAGCAATTAATTTTTGTGGCACGTTGTAATTAAACATTCGTCAATATTTTTTTCTGGACATCCACAAATCTATGTAAATATTCCATAAGATTTTTTTTTATTAGGTGTTGGAATTAATTCGTAGCGTTTTACAAGTGATGGGAAGTACTTTCATTAATGTATTTTTTAATGCTCATGTGAAATAAATAACATTCTTTCATTAAAAAACGCTACGAATTAATTCCAACACCTAATATATTTACATATATTATACAATAGTATATTGTTACGCTCGCGAAGCGTTCCCGCTTGCGCAACCGAATCGCCAATCTGAGCGAACACACTCTTTCGAACCGCGAAAATCAAAATGGTTAGAAAAAAAAACGAAACATTTTATTGTAACAATTTGAACAAACAAAGCGTTCGTGCACTACGGTGAAAATACAGCGAAGTGTCCGAGCGAAGTGACGTCTCAATCCACCAAATCTTTCAAACTCTCCCAACAGCTGAGCTGCCCATTTTAGCGACGTGCTCGATCATGGTCACTCGACTCGTTTGATGACGGCACGACATGAGTGTCGGCGAGGATAACAATATTACTATATTTTTTTCGGAGCACGTCCGAGCGAAGTGACATCTCAATCAATCGCCAAATCTGTCAAACTCTCCAAACAGCTGAATTGCAGCCCATTTTAGCAACGCGCTGTTTATGTTTTACTTGATTCGCTCGGAACCAGCACGGCACGGAGAGATAAATGATAATGGAATCGATGTCGAATCAACGTCGATTCGTCGTCAATTCGATGATTTTAATGTCGAATCGACATTGATTCAATGTCGATTCCATTGTCATTTTTCATTGGAGGGTGTCGGCATGACAAAGGCGTAACAATATTATATTATATTTCTTTGTTATATGATGATTACGCGATTTAGTATTTTAAGCCATTATAACCTATCAACATAGCAATTTATTTTCGTAGCATGCGACGCTTGGAGCAGGAAAAAGCAGCGAAGATCCAAACTCCGGGCTGACGAGCTTTAATTAATTATTGACAGCTTTATTATAAACACAAATTTCGTAATTAAGCGATGTTTCTTCTAAAGTTTCTTTCATTCATATAAAGAAATTTACATCAACACCATCTAGTGACAAAAACCGCGGATATTTTTTAGATGACCCAATATAATTGAAAAGATTACGACAAAAAGAGAAAGAATTAAATTCGTAACCAATGTGATGACTATACATATACTTAGTGCCAAGACACTACCGTATTTTCAGATATTATAATTAATCTGTGTATATTTTATGTTATATTTTTATTTTAATATTTTAAATACGTTATTTATAAAGAATAAATTACTTTACCTCACATACAGATGAATTTTTTGACGGTATCCAATTTTTATATTTGCCATTTATATTCTTTAACCAATTCATTCGGCGTTCTGTGTCTTTCGGAATTATTTTCATAACATATCCTTTTTTTAATGAATTGTTACAAAATGGTATTGTACATCCACCCATATTTCTAAAATAATTTCGATAATTTTATTTTTATCAATGTACCTTTACGTATCTATGTCATTCAATGCTGTTGCACCTAACCCTAAAATTGACAGACAATCTATTGGACAGACTGAGACCGTATATCTCTTTCTTTCTCGCAGAATTTCGCTAAAATATGACGTCATTTCTCGTATGGCGCCACTCTGATTACAGGCTCTCTAGTTTAAAGATACAAGAATTATTGTATATTTTAGAAGAAATTTTAATAACCAGATTTTATGTGAATTTGTAATATTTTTTATATGAATTTGTAGTACAATCGAATCATATAATTCTTTTTAATTTTTAAATTGTTACAATTAAACATTTGTCAATATTTTTTCTGAATATCCGCAAATCCGTGTAAATATTCCGCAAGATTTTCTTTATATTAATATTATGTTATATCATATTTCTTTGTTATATGCGATACCACCGCGCAATTTAATACTGTAAAACTCTGGATCATTATAAAACTGACAACGTAGCGATTGATTTTCATGATACGCGGCGCTTGGAGCAGGGGAAAACAATAAGAGGTCCGGACTGGCCGGCTTTGAATAATTATCAACAGATTTCAATCTAGCCATCTACTGTAATCCATGTAAATATTCCACAAGATTTTTTTTATTCATTTTACGACGTTTTTTGTTTAATTTTTATTTTATTTAGTTTAGCGTTAAATCACAAATGATGCATTTTATGCTATATTTTCTCTCGCATAAAAGTTAATAAATGTAAATGTTCTCAATGTTATATTGCATATAATAAAATAGCAGAAGGCGAAGTCAAGTCAAAAATCAGCCGAGAAGTGCAAATCTTGCCGAGCTCTAATATATAGCGTCTAATTAAGATATTGGATTAATCTACTAATTGGATTAAAACCAATCGTTTTAACGAAGGCGCATCTATTCCGAATGAAATAACAACAGATTTCTCGGTGCAAAATATAATTAAAGTATAAAATGAAATAAGAACAGTACAATGTTTGTAAACAGATTACCGGGAAAGGCGACATATTTTTGCCATTCGTGTCGATCTGTTTCTCTTATTTTTCTTACATGTGCGCGCGAAGAGATTTCATCTATTAATCACCACAGACAGAGCCGATGTAAGGGTAGAGGGAACGAAATGGTTGCCCCGGGCATCGTCTTCGGGGGAGTGTCATAACGTCGATGAACAAATCAAAATATAATCCAACACGATGCACATTCAGATTTTTTTATAAATTAAAATATCTTAAAGACTCTTCTTAATTTTAAAAAATATAAAAACAATTATAAAAAAAACTAAAATGTACAAAAAAAGAAAGATATAAAAAAAACAAAAAAAAACAAATACGTTTTTCCAGTTTACCACGTCTTCGTCGTGATCCCGAGTAGTGCAAAGAACAAAGCTATAGAATGGGGAGAAGGGCAATTTTTGATTCCTTGCCCCGGGCATCATAATTTCTCAGTCCGACCCTGGCCACAGGAGTATTTTTTCCGGACGAAGATAGGGTCGTGATTACCATTTATATTAACGCCTTGCTGCAATGCACGCCACTTATGATGCAATCTGGCACAAACACATTCCCGGTTTAATTTAATATTTTCGCCGGTGATAACGATTTCATTACAGACACATGACATGGATTTATGAAAAATCAAAGCACGACTCTCGAGATTTACATATTGTTTCGCATATATTTTTTAAATAATATATAATATTATTACACTACAAAAAGATACTTTACACTAAAAGAAGATACTTTATAAATCTCATGCCTTGCAATTGATATCTTTTAATAAAAACCTGCTTTGAAAAGTTTTCAATTTTTATTAGTAATTATAAATAAGCAATAATTATTAGTAATTATAAATAAGCTTGATTTCAAATTGCGAAAATAAAAAAAATATTTTTTTATAAATCAAAACACAAACTTTCGATTATCATAGAACATGATCTTAGAATTGCCTTATATTCTAAGAAATTATATAATAGATTGAACGTTATTGATCTATTACAGGTAAAAAATAATTATTATTATTATTCTCTATTCTTTTTATGTGTAATGATGATAATTCTGTGAACTTTAAGAAGTCTCGAGAGGTTATATAACGCGTAATACAACAAATCCTGTTCTTTCTGCGTGCTATCGCTTTACGTGCTCTTGTTTATAGCTTATCGTGTGTTATCTTCTACTCTATAAGAAAACTAATCACATTTTCACGCAAATGATTCTTTAATCTATAAGATAATATATTATTTGGATTCATATAGTAAAATTATAAATATGAATTATGCAATAAGAACATGTGTCCGGGAAATACTCTTAAAACTTAAACTGTAATAATAAATTAATCGAACCACAGAAAGGTAATCGAATAGTAGAAAGATTCTAAGCATTAAAAGTACCCGACTTGAAGCAGGTGAATGATCAACAATTTCGTAATGAAATCACGCACCAGACGTAGACAGTTGAGCTTAGTTATCGGCGATATCTCGTAACCAGGGTCAAGTTCTTCAAAGATCATGCAACAGCTATAACCTTGAATATCTCTTTTGCTTTCTCAAGCGGCGTGTTGCATTATAATGATAAAATCACTCGTAAATCATTTTATGTTCTAAATATATTTTTAAAGAGCTTTCAGGAGCTTACGAAATCTTGAGATTTTATCATTTCTGTAAGAAGATTATCGATATCTCCATAAGAAGATTTATAGTTTGGTATAATTTATATATATTTGATATATTTGATTTATTGTTTTTTTAGCAATAATTTCTTTTCAAAGCGCATAAAAAAGTATGTATATAACGGTTGTCGTGTGAGTAAAAAGTATATTTTCTAACTTTGTTTCGGTCATACAAATGTTCCAAGTTAATTAAAATTTATTTAAATTTAAATAAATTGAAGGACGTGTTAGTTAGCTGGCGGCGTACTATATTATCTCGTATTATATTATCTCGATGCCTGCAGAGTCGACATTTGGCACAAGATAAGAAAATGTAAATAAGTAAAGGTCCATTTCTATCAACGTAGATTAACTTTAATCTCGGTTTAATTTATTCTTCTTTTTTCTAATCTTTAGAACTTGAAAAAGACGAAGAATAAGTTGAACCAAAATTAGAATTAATCTACATTGGTAGAAACGGATAAAAGTAGCTCCGAAAGTTTAATGAATTTTCGATGATACTTTGAAAATATCGAGAGATAAATATGATCGTCGTGTAAGTGATTTATACATAAAAAAATGCGACAGAAAATAAGTGATACATAGCGTGGAACAATTCATAAATCTACAATAAATCACAATTAACAATTAATGATTAGATAATAATCAATTTTCAATTGTTTAATTAGTTGTGGAACGATTAGCCTTACTTAGCGATATTTCAGGGAGATGATTTAATTGTTTATTGATTGAATGTATTTAATTAATTTTATAAAATATAAAAATATTAATGTGAATACAATAATAATAATAATATAATATCAAATTTCTAATATTTACATATTTTTAACTATTTTGTTATTTATTGAATAATTACACCAATTTGCAAAATATACAAATAATTTTTTTAATATTCCTCTTTTGAATCGGTCTCTTATACATTTTTGAACGCTGAAAACAATGTCGCAAACAAAAAAAAAATTCTATCACGTCAAATTTCCAAGATAATTGAGATTTAGTATGTAAAAATAACTTTTATTGACAATATTTTATATTTTTTTATAAAAAAAAATTAAGTAACGCGGTATCGCAACGCCAAGTACATAAAAATTTGAAATGGACCTCTTGACTCCGTGATGCGTAAATGTCATTGTGTGCACCGGCAGGAAGAATGATTGTCCCCTGGCGTTCGGCACGCGGCGATATACACGTGTTATTGGAAACGCGCAGGAGTCGAGGAGCGCGAACGGTTCTCCCTTCGCGCTCCTCGCCTTCTATGTGTTTCCAATAACACGTACGTGCGTGCTTCGGTACGAGTGTGCATCGCCGCGCGCCGAACGCCAGGGGACACTATTTGATTGAACGTGTACGCGCGAGTTTGTCCATAGTAACACAATCGCGCGCATATACGTTCGACCGTCAGTTGCTGCGTCCTCGTTTTCGCCGGCCGGAGCGGGATCTCGTACTAAAATGATATCCCCTGGCATTTGGCGCGCGGCGCTACACACTCGTACCGAAGCGCACACGTACGTGTTTCTGGAAACGCGGAGGAGGCGAGGAACGCGAAGGGAGAAAGTAGTGAGGGCGCTCCGAAATTCTGCATGGTACTGTGACTCTATATATGAGTTGGAAAATCAAATAAGGGTAAAAAGTAAACATTAAGCTACAATTTAGTGCAAAAATTGATTGAACTATACGCAATAGGTGCATTTAATGAACAAAACTCACCCTTTTTATCCTGGTTGTCAGAGGGTTGTGACCACTTCAAAGATGATACCTTCATTTTTTGTAATCTACTGATCCACCTCTTTCCAACGGTAATCCTTTTATAAACATACGCAATGGGACATTTTTTCAAAATTTTTTAATTAAAAACATTGTAATTAATGATATTCTTGACCACTTTTGTGAGACACTTTTGCAGTTTAGTGTTGCTCTCAACACGAACTTCGATTTTTTTTTACATTTCTGCATGTGCGATAGATGCACAAACTCATGATGAGATCTTCTGCCGGTGCGTACACGGTCATCCAGCTATAATTCGCTTCCACCGAAAATATAATAAATTTTGTCAAATAAGGATCGTATTAAAATAATTTATGTTAAATTCATGGCCATCAAGAACATTATATAATTAAGTTCACTAGGCTACTTTTCCGTAGGCTTATGGAATATGTAATTTATACACGGTAATAATTATGTAAATTTTGTAATTTGTAATTCACTGAAGGGGACCGTTGAGAAATGATCGAACCGTTTGAAATATTGTTTATATGAAGATTAATAAAACAATTGAATTATAGTATATGTTACCTTGCTAGGCTCGAAAAGCCCTTATTGTATACTAATTGAAAAGTTAAACAATTTTTCTTTCAGAAATAAGAACGATATATTATCTTTTCTATGAAGGAATTTCTTTAACTTTTTAATTGCAAAAATATTTATTTAAAATTATTTACAATTATTCTGAAACGCTATTAATTAAATTCTAAATATCTTGTTCGTCTAATTCTTTGCGATATATTTGTCACAGTGGAAAAAATGTTCAACCGAAAAAATTCCCTGAACATATATACAAATCTTCTTCTAGTATATACAAATCTTCTTCTAGTACTTTCTGATGTGACACATATTTACATAGCTCGAAATTCCACAAGCATTTCTTAATCGGACATTTCGCAGATGTATGTTGGATTTTAGATCTTGTTGTAATAGGCATTCTGTTTAAAGTTTAGACTACGTGAACTTTACAAACTAGTTTTATGAGGTATTCCGTCCAAAATTATGCTTTCCACAAAAAAAAATGCAAATTAAATGAATGATCCTCCCATACAGAAGCTTGCAGCAATACTTCTGTATTATTATAGGAATGTCTTACACTGTATGGATTCGAAAAAAAATCACAATATAAATAAATTTTGTATCATTTTTTATTTTAGCATATATATTTATGAAAATCTTTTTTAATGCGTTTAAACACATGTATAAAAACGCTATGTACAAAAATACATACAGTAAAAATATATACATGTATACATATATTGTATATAACATATTTTATAAACTTGTCCGGAAAAGTTAATGTATTCTTTATCGAAATCTTTCTTAATTTTAACTTTATTTTCAATACTTGATTAGTTAATAATTTTTTGTACATCATATTATTTGCTTATAAATATGTCTCGAAATGCATATGTCATTAAATCCTGCAATTATATTCTTTTGAAAAATACGCAAAGAAAATGAAAAGTGCATTTAAAATTATCTATAATAACGCAATGAAATGCTAATTAGTCGAACATCAATCATGCAAATATGTATAAATAGAAATTCTTAATTTACATTTATAACTATATTGTTATTATATTTATGTTATTTATATTATTTTTATCTGAAAGTTTTTAAAGCAAATAATCAATAACAAATGTATGAACTTCCTAATACTCTCACTGCGTTTGCCGTGATGAAGTTCTTTTGAAACTTTCGCAATTTGTTTCGTAACAGATGTAAGTAACATGATGTAGAATGTAAATAATTATTTACTATTGTTAGACAGAATTCCATCTTGCCTGCCAGTCGTTCGGAAACGCCGCGAATTAATATTTGTGAAGATATAGGGTGCATTTTCCGTAGGGCAGTTTATTTTCTCTAGTATCCCAGGCAATCCCTTTTCTGTTTTATTTCCGACCGGCTCCAACATGTTATTCCACAAGAGATTAGCGCCTGAAAATAAAATAGAAGCGAAGTTATTACGCAAAAAAAACGAGAATATTTTGCGCGTCATTCATTCCATTATTTTTTGTGTAAAATGATAATATGATGGATGTGACGTTCTCTCACCATGACTCTTGTTGACACCATCTAAGAGGCATGATATCTCTTACCACGCCCGGTAATGAATACGCGCTCGTGTTTACAACATATGTCATCTACACGGGATTAATGATTATTTTATTGCCCGCGGCGTTGTTTAAATGATTTATTTATATTTAGCTATTTAAATCTCAATGAATAAAGATTATTAAGATTATTAACGAATTAATTTTTCACTGTTAAATTTATAGTGTCAAATTTAATCTAATTTGAGTCGCCTCACTACTCCTATTCAAAATATCATTATTTTATACAAAATAATGAAATTAAATAGTTTAAATTAGGTTAAATTTAATATTATATAGCGTCAAATTTAACACAATTTAAACTGTTTAATTTTCTTTTAGTATAAAATAACGACAAAAAAAATTGATAGGCTTCAAAGAATAAATCAAAAAATTACAATGCGTATGAGAGCCGAACACTAGATGTAGGTTAGATGACTTATCAATTTTTATTGTATTGATTGTTATTGCGATATTAAGAAAGATTCTTTGATATTAATATCCTTCAATATTAATTATTATCAGATCATATAATTATAACAGATCATTGTAAACAATCTTTGATACTCAACTATATTTATTATCATTAAATTTATTGTTGATTGTCCTATTTGACTAAATCATGTATTCGATAAAACTTTTATACATATATGCCAATTTTTATTATTTTAATATTAAACCTTTGCGACTCTTAATTAGGTATACATGTATATTTATGGATATATAATTAAGAGTCACATAATTTATTTATTTCAACGATGTTTAACAAATTTAAATTAAAAGTCATGATCTGGAATAACGCAAGTATCAGGGAAACATAATAATCAATGTACGTACACTCATGATCAGTATGCCTAGATTGGCTATATTGAATATAATTCTATCTTACAAAGAGTTTCCTTTTCTTGATTATAAATAAAAGAATAGAAAGATAAACTAATACAATGTTGTAACGTAATAAATACAGAGTTGTAATAAAAATAAACTGAAATTAATATAATCATCTCTTAGTAATTATAAAAAGTAATTACACACTTATGAAATATTACATTTCAATATTTTGTTTTACTGAAATAACGAAATGAATAAATTGAGTAATAAATTGCAATCGAGTCAGCGCGACTTACTAGTATTATTTATTAAAATTAACTATGTAATTCCATAAAGCGAAGATAAATTAGACTATATAAGGTCCAGTTATCTTAGTTTAAGAGTCTTATATGTAATTACTTTGACGACCTAAAAAAATTATTTTTAGATCTAACTTTTTAAATATTTCATGAAAACCGCTTTTTCCTTCGTTACATTTGTTCAGTTTCTCAAAAAATTTGCGCTTAAAACGAAATAAATATATTTAAAAAAAAATATATATGTCAAGTGCATAAAAAAGGTCAAATATTATATTATATTCCTTTTAAAAAAAATGAATACGAAATAAATGCAATTAGCCAAGTATCTTATCACGCAAGACACACAAAATTGCTTATACCATTAATTTCAGTTAATTTTTATTACAACTCTATATTTATATTTCACGACATTGCAGTTTACCTTTCTGTCGTTTTATTTATAATCAAAAAGAAGAAATTCTTTGTAAAATAAAATCAATATAGCCAATATAGGCATACTTGTGAGTATACATCGATCGTTATGTTTCCCTGGTATTTACGTTATTCCGGACCATGACTTCTAATTCAAATTTGTTAAACATCGTGAAAATAATTAAATAATAGCTAATCAATTTTAGAAAATAGTTCTTTAGTGTATTCTTACAAGTCAATATGTTAATACATTTATAATCTTATAAAGGTAATATTAAATCACTTTATTTTTCATTTTTACGTTTCTGACGAAAGAAAGGAAATATGTATGTAGGCTGTATTATTATCCAATATGCTACTTTTTCTTAACAGAACAAGATATTGATACTACGTACTAATAATAAAGCTCTGATAATAAATTGTATAAATTACAATCATAAAATAATAATAATTAATACACAGTTGTACCTTATTATTAAAGTTAAAGTAGTGATATTGAATGTGTAAATTTTTTAATTTTACACATTATTTAAAACTGAAAATTTGTTCAAATGATAATATTATAAAATACCTAAAAGTCAATATAAGAGGGTCGTGTGTACATACATCGATTGTAATGTTTTCCAAAACTGAAAGTGGCTAAAATAGTCAACTGAATTATAATGAAGAAAAAACTTTTTATGCATTTGGCATATATTTTTTTCTTTTTTAAAAAAGTTTTTAGGTATTTTACTGCTTTTTGTAAATTTTTGAGAAATTTTTGAAAGAATATAAATTTAAAAAATTTTCTGCAAATAAAAAGATATAATAACAATAATAATAATAACAATAATAATTTGTATTTATTAAATATTAAGTTAATAACATATAAAAATAAAAAGTAAAAATTATTTGCCCCCTTCCTTCCTCTTTTTCTCTTTCGTGCTCTCTCGTCTTTTCCTCTCTTATCTTCACTTTCTTGCGTATTTTCTCATTTTCTCCTTACATTCATAAGCCAACAGAGGCTTAAGTTTAAACGACTAATGAATGCCTGCTTACGCTTCATATTTAATCTGTACAAGAACAATCATGTCTCGTCCTTCTATTGCACTCTCGAGTAGTATTTCAAAAAATTTATATCTCAAAAAATTTGTTTTCCGATATTGCTTATGTTCTAATTTTTGAAATTATAACTTTTCGAGATGTATTGTTTTCTTAAATTTCAATAATCTAGAGACACGTAGTGTCTCGGCGCTAAGACATAGTTTGATATTTCGGGATATTGTCGCAAGATTTAAATTTCGGTAACTTGACGTTTCGCGACATTATTGCACGTCTTAAATTTCGGTAATTTGACATTTCGGGACATTGTCCCATTTTTTCAGATTTCGACACGTTTTCGAAATATTGTATGTCCACTCTCACTGCTGATAACAAAAGGGCTTTCTCATTATTGCTTCATTCACTCTAACATTTCATCTTATATCGTTCCCTATCTCCACTCTTATGTCAAACCTCGCATCCGGGCATATCCCTCCGTTCTAGCAATTCCTTCCTGTAGAATTTCTTATACTTATCAACGTTCTTTTCATTACGCTGGAACCTTCTTGTGAAATTCCTTGCTAATATCAGGGCATCTGAAAGCTTGAGCGTTTAAAATAAACTCTTTTGTCATCTATAACTGTAAGAGATATGCGACAGCCGGAAATGAGTTAGATCTCACATCTCGATATGTCCTCTTATTCTTCTTCGCTCATCATCATTCTCTTTCATTCTTCTTTGCTGCCACTTTTCATTTCATCTTCGCTCCTTCTCTTTTTTCTAACTCATTGTTTTTGTTTTCTTTTTTTTTCGCTTCTTTTACACGATTATTTGTATTATTTGTAAAGCATTTTAACAATTCTGCCAAGACGATTATATTATATAGATAATTAAATATTAACTTTCATTGGACGAGATCGTAATATCGATGTAAAGAGAGATATACGTAGAAGATAACCATAGTTAATTTAATTGTAACATCGATGAGCTATTGTACTGATGACGATCAAATCTTAACGTCTCAAATCAAAACATCTACAAATTTTATGTTTTAACGTATTAATTCAAAATACATTATTTTATCTCTTAGAACATCTTGAGTTATAGCTATATGCTCCTTAATTGTATATTTACTTGTAAGGTAATGCACTATATTTGAATCGAGATTTTGAAGCACGTGGGTGTTATCTCAATATTTTCAATCGCGTATATCTTTACATTGTAATGCATAGAATTTGAATAATTTTTTTTCAATCGGTACGTCAAAAGATCATAAAGAAGAATAAATAGGTGTGAAAATTGAGAAACTAAAAATATTTGCAATATTTTTATTTAGAAAAAAAAAGAAAAGATTTTAATTAACAAAAAATTAAGGATTTTTTTTCAAAAATTCGTAATTTCGAAGAAAAAACTGTTAAGGAGATTTTTATAGCGGGATTTCAAACGTAATCGAACATTTGAAAAGAAAAATCATTATTTCAATTATTTTCAAAAAATATATTTTCGTTATGTGGAATTCAACAATCTAATAAATAAAAAATGACCGTGAAAAATTTCGATTTAATTCTCGGAACCAACTGTGGTGAAGAATTCAGTGGGAAACTACTACCCTTAGTATAAAACTGCTACCCTCTACTTTAATCCATTCCACCCTTACGAGTAAAGACTTAGCAGTATTATATATATAGCTCGATGTATGTAACTCAATGTTTCAGCTGAGGGTTAGTTATATCACTTTCAAACGTCTGATCTCAACTTGCTAAAGAATCCCGCAAAAAAATCATAAAACCCTCGGTGAAATTGGCTAAAATTTAAGTATGTTATAGTTCCTGACTCACTGATTAAAAATGTCCATAGGTACAAAGCTTGAAAATGTTAGTTTTTTTGTTATAGCCGTTTAAAGTTTTATTTTATTGATGCCTTAAAATTAAGTTGCTGTAATATATCAAGAGATTAGATAACAATATGCGGACTACTCTTACCATTCTTATCCTCACTTCCTCTACCCCATGCGCGCGTATTTTTATAAAAAAAAGGTGCATAAAAATCAAAATAAATCTTTTTAATTTCTTTTGTGTGTGTGTGTGTGTGTGTGTGTGTGTGTATGTATATCAATGATATGTTTATTGGCGAATTCAATTGAAAGAACTACGCACTGGTGCATATTAAAGTCGTTGTACACTGATTCGAGTATAAAAGTGAAATACAAATATTTTGAATTATAAAATACATATTTTATCTAATAGTACAATAAAATGTATTGAGTATTTCAGGATTTAATCGATTTCTATGTTATGTATGTAACAATGTGGACGTGATCGACATTTCATTCTTTGGAATTGATTTTCATGAATTTCTTTGCCTCTTATGTTTGGAATACACAAACAAAGAAAAGAGGAAATAGAATTTTCTATCCTATGTTGTTAGCACATTTCAGCAAGCACCCAATTTTTTTTTGCACATGGTACTTCACACGCGGAAACAAACATCCGGGTCGTGATAATCAAATACTTCGCAGGTGAGAGATATGGGAACTCACACATTTCATGATACACTGAGAGAAGTCGTAAAAATCTAGTAGAATCTAAAATAGATGATTATAAGAAAAATATATGATTATAAAAAATTTGCTTTGATTTTTATGCCAGTTTTTCATATAAAATTGCGCGCGAACGTATATGTGTGGGGATGGATGAGGGATGGAGTGAGGGGGTAGAAGGAGTGAGGGTGAAGATGATAAGAGTGATTTGCATTTTGTTCTAATATCTAATATCTCTTGATATATTATAAAAACTTGACACCCACTTCCTCAAAGGAATTGGCGAGTTATTCGCAATTTCTAAGAGCGACAGCTTGACATCCCTCTTGTTGACCTGAATTCTCTCTTCCTCGGAGGAAAACACTTGGACGCTTGGTTCCTCATCGACAAACACTTATGCTCAATTTCTTCACTTCTAGATAACTTTATCCAAGAGATATCTCCCAGATTACAATGGAGATATTTCCTGGATAAGAATATCTGCAGCTTATCTAATTAAATGAAGAAATTGGGCATTAGACAGTACCTAGACACTCGGTTCTCTGACGGCGAATAAATATAGACATCGACTTCCTCGATGGCGAACATCTATTGGACGTCGGTTGGCGTCGTTCGTCATCATCCGATATTGTTTAGCATCCTCCAACATCGTTCTCTCTTTCTCCCTCCCTCCCTCTCTCCCTCCCTCCCTCCCTCCCCCCCCTCTCTCACGCACTCTATTTCTGTATAATAAAAGTGTCAGAATTTTTATTGCAGTTTTAGTTTCTGAGTAATCTTAATCGAAAATTTGTCGATGCCAAAGCTCCAAAAAAAGCTAGTGGTAAGTATCGTCGCTTTATTAGCGGTACGAACATATTTACGCAATAACGTTAACGTATCAAGCAGTCAAGTGATCTGTTTCATATTTTTATGTACTTGACATCGTGGCGCTACCGCTCAAAAAGCTTGATCAAAAAAGAAAATTTGAATTTTAATTCCAAATTCTTGTAGTGTAAATTATTAGGTGCCTGCATGTGTGCACAATGTATGCACATGACATATATTTTCGGCGTATACCAGAATCGATATTGTATGTGTGCACACGCAAATGGAGTAAGAGCAGATATCTACCACCTCCCATGGTGGATGACGCTTCCGCCATGCTTCTGCGTTTACCTTGGCAATGCCAAGCGTCGAGAACGAGACACGTACATACATATACTCACGCACATGCATACACGCACGCATTTACACGAAAAAAAACGTTACATTCAAAAGCAAAAGTTAATAAATTGAATTTAAAAAATTTTAATAATAAAAAATTTATTTCAATAAACTTTGAATAAGAAAGTAATTGAAAAAAGATTAATATTTAAATGATGTTCACGCATCAAACATCGAGTCGCTCGTTTCATATTTTTATGCTTGGCGTTACGATGCTATCACGTCGTTTGATATTCGGATGTTGAAAAGAGTAAAAGCAAAGAGTATAAATAATCCCAAAGAATTTAATGCTGCGAAATGTGTGTGGTAGTTATAAGGACTCTTACAGACGACTTTATAATGCCACAATTGAAAGCCGTTCATACGGAGCTATTTTCGAGCGCTACAAAAAAGTGTCGCGAATATATTCATGTGGGTCAATTCGCGGCGTGACAAGAAACATTATGGATGCGTTCAAATGGCTGAATTCGTGGCATGACAGAGGAGCGAATGCGTTAGTCAGAAAATAGCTTCGTATGCACGGGTCGACGCTTTCAATTGTGGCGTTACAAAGTTGCTTATCTGTAGAAGCTCTTATCGCGAAATAGTCAAATTCAAAATTACAATTAATCATATTAGATCGCTAATGATGTTTCATTTTTAAATCTGCGATTGAACAATAATATTAATAAAACCTGTCAATACTGTCTCATCTTATTATCACCACTGTCCATTAATTACTACTATCACAATAATTATCATTTTGTTTAGCCAATTTGTTACATCACTGCGTTTGCATCGACTAACAGATTATGCAATCAAGATTACACTTAATATTCGACTATCGTAATAATAATATCAATTAATAATTCTGCAACAATAACTGATTTCATGATTTGTTTTTCGCTCCATTAACCGCTTCGGAAGGAGTATTAAGGAGTATTAATAATAATAGACGCTTTATCCCGATAATTTATATGGAATTAAAAATAATTTAAAATATATTATGTAAATTATTAAGACAATTTTAATGATAAATTATCTAAATTACAATTTATAAAATTATAATAATTTTTCTTGATAAAGTAAATGAATTTTAGTATATAAAAAGAAATAGAATGTTATCAATTCTAATTTTCGATTTTATTTATAATGCAAATTATCTCTTTTTTCTTGTACGCACGCCATACATACATACATACATACATACATACATACATACATACATACATACATACATACATACATACATACATACATACATACATACATACATACATACATACATACATACATACATACATACATACATACATACATACATACATACATACATACATACATACATACATACATACATACATACATACATACATACATACATACATACATACATACATACATACATACATACATACATACATACATACATACATACATACATACATACATACATACATACATACATACATACATACATACATACATACATACATACATACATACATACATACATACATACATACATACATACATACATACATACATACATACATACATACATACATACGTACGTACATATATACATACATACATACGTACGTACGTACCATATACACACACACACACACACACACACACACACACACACACACTCACATACGCACGCACAAGGTACCATCTCTCGCTTGGCGAGGGCGAGGGTGCAATCGCTTTCATTACGACGTCCTTTTCAGTTTAATGGACGCACTTCAATCGAAAATGCCACATCAGGTATACGTCTGTTCATATTGGAAAGAACGTTGTGATATTACAATTGCTCTCTGCTAGGCGAAAAAATTTGTGTGTGCGTGCGTGTGTATATATGTATCGTTTATATATTAATGTGTATGTATTAATGTTACACATTATCTGCTACAGCGTTTATTGAAAATATAATAAATAGCAGATAATGCTATTATATTAGCGCACATTATGTAACGTCCATTTTAATTTTTATTTCGATCAAATAACATCGTTCATTTAAATGAGAATAGTAATCGTGCCTTACCGAGTGCATGTCCTTTCTGACTAAAGTGAAAACAATCATATGTGACCAGACTGGAGTCGATTGGTGGAGCACGCTTAGGATCTGCATTAGGTGCGTTAAATAATTTAATGAATGGCTGTAACACCACCGTGAAATTCGGGGAGTTATCATATCTGTAAAACGAAATAACGGTATCTTTATTAAAATTGTTTAGCTATATATTTTAGGAACATAAATAAATATGAATATAACGTATTGTAATTTAAAAAACTAATATCAAAAATAATAGGAAAAACTTCTCATGGATAAGATATGATAAATTCTGATAAAAAATTCAAAATTAATTTTATTAATTAAACGAGACACATTTAATTGCGTATCAAACATCGTATACCTTCCTGAGTATACTAAAGCTTCAGCTGCCTGCTGATACAGCCGTGACATTTTCGACGCTTCAATTTCTGGTCGACTACCCTGATGCATGCAGGCGCAATAAAAAGGGTGCAATATATTACACATGGTACTTTTCATTACTCTAATTGATACCGTAACATCTGTCGCAAAATAATAATAAATACGATTAGATAAAAATTTAGTATGTAATGAATATATTATATGAATATTATATATTATTATATATATTATGTATATATACATATGATGGATATATTATTAATTAAAGAAGCTACGCAGTGTGTATTTTACGGATTGTCTCTGTGTCTGATATTTATCGACGTATCCAGGACACAAAGATGACCCGCAAATGCAACGTAGCTTTTTTCGAAAAAATACCCACGAAAGAGTCAAAAGTAATATTACCAATTAATATATAACTTTGGTAAAATATGTAAGCACCTATATTTTTTCATTCATTTAAAATTATTTTATCTGCATTAATATATTGGTTACTGATATTATAATAAGTTTAGTTTAAAGTGTTCTTGAAACAAAGAATAATTTATTAAAAATGCCATAAATCAAATTTTGAGCTTCAAAACTTTATTAGTGGCTGTATGTGTTCGTCAAATCACGAGTTCGACCGTCGCTAGTATAACGTTTACAAGCCTTTGTAAAAAATATTAAGCACCTTATTATCCATTATTTAAAACTTTAAATAAAACTTTAAATTTATTTAAAGTTAAAATATTCAATAATGGTTAATGAGTTACCTAATATTTTTTACGAATATTTTTTACTTGTAAACGTTACACTAGCGACAATCGAACTCGTGATTTAACGAACACATACACCCGCTAATAAAGTTTTGAAGCTCAAAATTTGATTTATGACATTTTTAATAAATTTACGTTATATCAGCGGCGGTCAAGCTTGCGATCTGACAAACACATATTCGCGCCGCACTGCGCTCGTGCATACCTGACATATAAAAATAATAAAATTTTAATTTAAAAAAATATTTTCTCTTTGATATAACATAAAATCAGGAAAATATAGAACCGACTAATGTACAAATGATCAGGAAAATATGAAACGGAGTAAGAAACCGTTCACGCACGGCTCACAATCAGCCAGAATTCCTCGACAACAATTCTGCAACTATTCCCTGAATGTATAACGGATCCTCGAACACCTCGGAATTTTGCTCATCATCTTTCTCTTTGCTCGCGACTTGATCCGGTATTATAAGATTTTTTTAACAAAGTCGTTCTTTTCGTACGGATTTTAAAATAATAAAATGTTATGCTCGTACTGTATTGATTCTGCATGTACCGGATCGAGTCATGAGCGAAGACGAAGATGACGAGTAAAATTCCGAGGTCTCCGAGAATCCGTTATATATTCAGAGAATAGAATGACGTGCAACCTATTACTTTGGTGTATTGATTTTTATTTTGACGATGCCTAGCAGGCTTGATTCCCCGAGTTGTAATTATCATAAAGAAAGGACCAGGCACTAATCAGAAAAAGTGACCATCATTAAAATAAGAATAACATGTGCAAAAATATTTTATGAGATACTGATTAAAAGTCTCAATGACATCAACCTTCTAAAACCGCTAATTTTTACAATACCAGCTCATAAAGATTGCTTGAAATCACTTTATTTTAAAAAATCATAAAAGTACGCTTCCTTGCTCTCCCTCCCTCTCTCTCTCTCTCTCTCTCTCTCTCTCTCTCTCTCTGTCATATTAAAGATGCCTACATATATGTAAAAAAAAATAATACGGAAGATTTGTGAGGAGAGAAAAGTGAACAAAGGGCAATACATATTTTACCTAAAGCTTGAGTATGTGTATATATGCAGTTTCAGTCTATATAGTTAGGTTTGATCATAAGACTTATAAGATAGATTGCGCGCCCATTGAAATCGGGCGGGAGAACATTGAAGAGTGAGAGGGCACTTTTCGCTTTATCCTTGTTTAATAATGCAGTAGTGGGGAAAAAGGGCGGTTCGCTGGCAATAGCTCCCAACTCGCTACCGCTGCTGCATGGACATGTGAGGATTGGTGGATATAGTCTAGCAAGAATGGATAGTGCGCACTCCGCACTGCATATGCCTGCCGCTCAAGCTCCCAAACTCGAGCTTTTTTCTCTTTGATATACTTTTCTCGTACTCCCCTCATACATACACATCTCTATTAAAACCCACGCTATATATTAGGTGTTGGAATTAATTCGTAGCGTTTTACAAGTGATGGGAAGTACTTTCATTAATGTATTTTTTAATGCTCATGTGAAATAAATAACATTCTTTCATTAAAAAACGCTACGAATTAATTCCAACACCTAATATATAAAAAACTGATGTTATACTATATATATATATATATAATACTTATCTTTTTCAATTCTATCACACTTCATTTTCGCCGAAAAGAATTATTCACTTTCCTCTCCTCATGAGCCTTCCATATTACTTTTATTTTACATATATATAGGCACCTTCAATATGACAGAGCGAGAGAGAGAGAGAGAGAGAGAGAGAGAGAGAGAGAGAGAGAAAGAAAACGTACTTCTATGATTTTCTAAAATAAAATGATTTCAAGCAGTCCTTGAGCTGACAGTGTAAAAACTAGCGGTTTTAGAAGGTTGATGTCATTGAGAGTACTTTTGATGAGTACCTCATAAAGTATACTTTCGCACATGTTATTCCTATTTTAACAATGGCCACTTTTTCATCTAATTGATAAAAAAGTGGCCATTGTTAAAATAGGAATAACATGTGATTGATCCTTTTGTTCAAAATGGTGATACATACCAAAATTTTAAACAATTTCACCGAAACTCGTAAAATTACGACGGAAGTTTTTCTGGATATATGCATATAATGTAATTTTACGAGTTTCGATGAAATTTAAAATTTTATTATGTGTCGATATTCTGAAAAAAATTGTTTTCATAATGACAACCCGGGAATCCCCGGGAATCAAGCTCGCTTTGAATCGTCAAAATAAAATCAATAGACTAAAATAACAAGTTACGTGTCATTCTCATTTCGTTCCACTCTCACCTATCCTATCATCGTCCCATCCTACCTTGGCGGGTATAAAATGGGGAAGCAAATTACAGGTAGGAGTAGGTATGAAGGGGAAGTAGTGATAGAATGGGGATGATAGGAAACGCCCTGAACCAGAGAATGGACTACTCGATCGTATCTAAATAATATGATCGACAAAAATGAGAGAGAGAGAGAGAGAGAGAAAGAGAGAGAGAGATCGTGAAAGACGGCCAATCTCTCTTTCATTCTCTCGTTATATCGTTGAACGGAAAGAGATAAAGATTGGCCGTTTTCCACGATCCCTCTTTCTCATTTTTATCGACCATATTACTTAGATACAATCGAGCAATTCATTTTCTATGTCTTTGCCTTAAACACAATGTGAGCGATAAAAATAACAATATAAATGTTATAGAAATAAACGATATATAATTATCGCCTCCCACAATGCCTTGCACAATGCCGCGAAAGAAATAAAAAATGCCAACCAATCTAATTTCGTACATAGATTGCAGTATATTCTTCCATTCGTTTCAAGATTATTGCACATATAAACAGAATGAAAAGTCTGGACACCGATTGATAAGCTATAAGGCGACTGAATTTCAATTCGTCGGAAATTTATCGTTATTGCCTTATTCCGTGTTCCTTTGTGTGTATTGACATATGCATTCCCGTATATTGGATTCCTCTGTTTCTATCACTCGCTATCGCTGTTGCCTCTCATTGTATTTAGAGCTTAAGGCTAATATTACACGCGTCCTTTTTTGATGTCGTACAAATTTTCAAGTCTGTTGATTAACTGTAAGACAAAAATATCCTATCTATTTTGCAATCATTTACGTTTAAAAAATTCGTACGACATCAAAGAGGCACATGTAATATTGATCTAAATGTAGGTGGGGTAGAAATAATGAAATGGAAATGGACGCTGGGTTAAAATGGAGAAGGGTGAGATGGGTAAACATGGGTAAGAATGGAATGAAAATGAGAATGTACAGTTATATTACAATCGAGCCTACCTCTATAAGCCCATATAGGCAGGCTCGATTGTAATATAACTGCACACAAACCCTTTTGCTTTATCGATTCCAATTTCGGTGCAATTATCTGAAAATTTGATAAAAAACTGTACCCTAAAAAATTATGCAAAAAAAGATCCTTTGCAAAATTATTCTTTCATGTATAATTTGTAAAACACATTAACCTATTAGAACATTTAGTAATGTTGCAATATTAATATATATTAATATATATTTTTCTTTGTTTGTGTTTACAAAATTATTATAATTAAATATTATTATTATTATTGATTATTAATTAATTTATTACCTATGGCTGGAACCAAATTGACTAGCGTGCGGGGTAATGCGATTTTTAAAAAATCGAGTGTTCTTCTTAAATGTAGGATGTAACGCATCGGCGAGAATTTTTGCGGATCGTAACATTGCGCCGAACAAATGTCATTAGCTCCAAATAAAATCGTAATAAGCTGATAAAGAAAATACAAATATTTAAAATCAAACGACGTTTTTCTTTAAGTTTCTCTTCATTGATAAGTATACGTCACGGTAAAAAGATTATCAGATTATTATTACCTTCCAATGTTTCTTTACATTTATTTTTGAATCATTTTTAATTCTCTGCACCAGGATTTTCGCTTGCTGCAACGCGTCTTCTGTTGCAGCGACCGGAAAAGCAATATTTAATTTCGCCGCGGTTGAAATAAATTCCCCTGTACCGGTAGAATATCCAGTTAATTTCGGATTAAATACCTACAATGCGAAACAAAGTATAATAAAAATTTTTATTGCGAATGAAATATGCGAAATGCCGTATGTAAAGTAAGAAACGTGATAAAAACATATTAATAATATTACGTTTAGTAATAATATTACATTTAGAAAAGGGCATTGTGGATTATAATTTTCATTTCTGTCAGTACATATTAACTTTTTCATCCGGACTGTGATCGCGCTCTATTTATTGTGGCATTATTATATTTTTATTTATAAGTATATGATACTTATATTTATATTTACCATTTTTATAGTTACTAACATTATGCTTTTTTCCGGCGTTTTCCTTAAATAATCTCGAAGATTATGTCATGCATAATGTTAGTAACTATAAAAATGGTAAATATAAATATATGATATAAGTATATGATACTGATAAATGATAATTATTAATGATGCAAAAATATATGCATATTATATGTATAAATATATGTATATTATATGTATATATTAAATAGAATCCGACCGAAACTTTTACCGAAACTGAAAACAAATACTCGTTACGTGTCAGTTTCGATTGAAACCATATTGCTCTTCTTCATAAGTATTATTCATTTTAATATGTGTAATTATTGTTTCAATAAATAAATTATGATGTTTTTTTTTTGCAGAAGTACTTACAGGTATATTCTTTGGCCAAAATTGATACACAATCGAAATTTCAGTTTACGATTTCGTCCGAAATTTAATTATTATTTCAATATAAATTATGATATTTATGAAGAAAAAATATATGATATATGGACATGTCTATACATATGGCTTTTATAGAATTCCTATTTTTTAATTTTGGTTTCGGTTTCGGTTGAAATTGATATGTGGCCGAGTATTTAGATTCAATTTTGGTAAAAGTTTTTTGATCGGACTATAATATTAAATGATAATTATATGTATAATAACTATCATGTTTTTTCTGAGTATAGCTTGATGAAACGATACACGATGAGATGCAATGTAAAACAACCTTCTGATATTATATACTTTTAAAACATTTGGAAGAGTGAAGAATTGTCTCCAATCCCCTTGACCACCGACACACCAACTGACTCCGCGTGCCTCGATAAAGGTTCCTACAGCAAATTCTTCCAATGCGCCACTTCCAGCTACTAAAGAATCACCGAGACCACCTATTATATCGATGTCACCCGGTCTTAATCGATGCACATTGTCTGGTATTGACAGGGATCTTAATACATGAAACAGAAGTTTACGTGACTTTTCTTTTTGTTCATTAATAATAATAATATCTACCACTTAAGTTTTAATCTAATGCAACAGTTTCCCCCTTCCCCTCCCCAAGAAGCTCCTATTTCATGCTTTTTTCCTTTTTTTAAAGGTTTTTTTTGTTCTAATGTATTTTTTTGTTCTGATGCAATCCTGTTCGGAATTCTGGTTAGCCAAAACGCTTAATTCGCCGTCACCCATCGCAGTTAATGAACCCGCAAAACCCTTCCATTTCTCTTTGTCGTTTCGGTGCAGCGAGGCGAGGCACGACATATTGGTAAATGCGTTTTGATCCAGCCGCCGGCAAAGGGATGAAAGCGTAGTGATTCGCGAGCTTTCGACAGGCCTGTGTAAAGGCAAAATGGTACAATAACGTTTACAATAATAACTAGTAGTAGTACAATATCTATTTGATTGACAACTGCAAATGGGCGCTAGCTTTTTATATCGAATCTTTTTTTTGTGCAAATAGCACGTATATTCGGCATTTTTTCTTTTTTTTTTTGTTAAATCAATCTGTGATGATATAAACGCGAGTTTTTAATTTTCTTTTTCATAGAACTTTATAATTACTTATATCCATAATGGTTAGTATAGATTTTCAGCTTAATTCCTATCCCTTATCTTCACCAACCCATGCGCCTAAAAACCGATAATCGGCCAAAATGTAAATTCTGGTACTGGCGTAAATAGTTATATTATTTTTCTTTCTTTTTAAATAATAATATTTATATTATATATATTAGCCTACATTCCAGATATAAATATTTACATAGTTTTATGAAAAAGTAAATTAATACTCGTTTTTATCATTGCAGATTGATTTAATAAGAAAAGATAAAAAAAACAACGTATACCTGCATAAAAAAAAGATTCGATATAAAAAGCTAGCATTAATTTATAATTGTCGATCAAATATAGTTATTGTGTTTATGCCATTTACACTTTACACAGGCCTGGCCAAAGCTTGGGAGTAGAAACGCTTCCACCTCTCTGCCGCCACGCCGTCTTGGATGATTTGCTTCCATCTCTCCGCTGTTTTGATAGAACGAAACGATACGGCGAAGAGGAAGTGATCGGATACATCAACCGAGAAGGCGGAGTGGTGGAAACGATTCGACACCTCACTACCTCACCACCTCACCACCTCATCACCTCATCACCTCACCACCTCACTACCTCACCACCTCACCACCTCATCATCTCACCACCTCATCACCTCACCATCTCACCAACCGAGTTTTAAATATAGAACTGCGTTAATACATCAATATAAAAAAAAAATCTTTTTATTAACGCAGTCCTATGTCTAACACTCGGCTGATGAGATTTATTTACGACTAAGTCTTGAAACGTCATCTCATCGTAAATAGAAGTATGTTCATATATTTTGTAGAATATCGTAATTATCGATAAAAAGAAAGAGAAGAGAGAGAGAGAGAGAGAGAGAGAGAGACATATAAAGAATTATTAATTTTAAAGCATTACACTTTCAAAATTTTTTTGTTAATCTTAATTACACATAACTGTACCTGCCAAGATGCACGTTGCAAGGAAATGGGACATCATCAGGAATTATCGATTGCTTTCGTACGCCGCCGTACTGTGCCGGATATGAAATTCCCACTTTATCAATTTTATCCTAAAAAAAATTATGTGATTTGAATAATTCACACTTCTGTGTTTATATTATATTTCACGCAAAAGTGTTCATATAATTTTATCGTATTTAAATATATCTTTATTAATTTATTATTCCTTCGGACAGCGGATACTCGCACGCACGGCGGACTCAAAAGCAACCCAAGAATGAAATTGTTTTAAAACATTTGGAAAGCAGTTTTTTATGTAATATATAGTAAATTATTTCAAATATGTAGAAGGAGAAATAAAAACACATATTTATCATAGAAACAAATATTCATTTATTCATTTTTTGCAGTTGAACGCGAGACTCTGCGTCCGCCGGCGGAAGGTTAAATCAAATTAAAACCAATATTTGCTGGGGCATAATAACACTGACAATGCAGAATATTTCGGAATAGAGTGTAAAAAGTATTGTTACGTCCGGGACCGATCGAGCTCACGTTTCCACGTATCCGCGCTTATATACTTTTAGACCCGTAACAATATTTAAACACTTGTGTAAAAAATGAAATGATAGGACGCTAATCTGTATATCCGTATCCGTTTTTATAATTAATCGTACTTTTTTATAAAATGCACAGGTAAACGTTATAGTTTATAATTTCTCCTTCAATAAAGATGCAGCTATTTTAATGCCACTCTAACCACAATAGACAATTATGTGAAATTCTTCATTAAAATGATATTCATCATTAGATGCTTGTTTTGGTAATTTAAATTTGCGCAATTTACAAACACAATTTACCATTTGATTATCGTAATTTAATTCTTTGCAAATATACACATATATATAAATATATATATATATATATATATATATATAGTGCATTCTCGAGACAATATAAGTCTTTTGTCTGCAATATTTCTAACAGAACATTTCAATCGATGTAGATTAGCGCATTTTGCATTCGACAGGTATTTACGCTGTTCTCATTAATTTCTACTTCTCCTCAAGGAATCACAACCACAACAGTGTTATCAAAGGGATTATATGTTCAAGCCAATTATATATGCAGAACGATGTTTGTACGTTTAAGCGCTTGTTAACACTAAGCTGTGTAAGCACTGTATACTATTAGTTCTATACGGAACTGCATCACATCGCGTCGCGATTGAAAGCCTGACTTATATATGTATTCATAATCTGTCGCAATAACAGCGTGCAGCGGTTTAATACATTCTTTTTATGCTAATCTACAGTCGAATACGGCTTGTTTGTCAAGCTTTTAAAACATCAATCATTTTCTATTATTATATATAATATTTTTTTACGATATCATTATAATACGTTTTAGTTAACTTATATTTTAAAATAATTTATTAACTAATATTTTTAACATTAAAATGTAAGTGTTTAATTTTACTACACTATGAATTTCGAATATCTGTTACGTATTGAATTTAAATGAAGGAAAGGAGAATGACATTTACTTCCCATCTTTTTTATTTCGAAATATAGGTTCGAAGTTTAGAAAATACTGTAGAGAATGTAACATCGCGTATAATTCATAATTCAAATATGTTTTTAAAAAATACATCCGTTATGTGACAGAAGTGTGAGTCACAAAACCGATAAAACAAAATATTCCGACCTTTCTCATCAATTAATTTTTTTTTTTTTAATTATGTCCTACTGGGCTCACGTAACGTTGAGTTGCCTCTTCAGTATTGATTTTTAATTAACAATCTTTTTTAATAATTTGCACAGATATTACAGTACTCGAATTTCAATATCATGTTGCAAAATATATAATAATTTTCAGACGATTGTAAATATTTCTGCGAAATTGCGGGGAGAGTATTTTATTTCATATGAATAATCGCGTTATATTTGCACGTGAAAATAATATTCTACCAATCTGTGTGTGTGTGTGTGTGTATGAAACGAAAATTACAAAGCATGATTTTTAACGGATTTGAGTAGCCATATTCGTACATTGCATAAAAACCATTGAATATTGGTTCTATTTGATAAAATGGAAAAATATAAAAAGCATATACTTCAAAGTATAATACACATTTTTCCTAACAATAAAATGTATTGAAAATTTGGTAGTTTAACTCATTCTTTTGCAATTTCTTCTGACATTTAAGCCGATGTTGATTAACGCATTTAACATTCGATACGTATCACTCTTGCTTTCTTCTTTGTTTACATTCCACTGCATCGCATAACGACATATATGTATATATTGTATAATTTAGCATGCTTATACTATCGTAAGATTGTTCATATTAAACACACAATTTCACATCAAGCTGTGCATACATCAGAACGCACTGAGTGCGTCCAATCAATATTTGCTTTGCAAATCACGTACGATTTCTCGTATAATACGGATGCGTACGGTGGCCTCTTGCATGCTAAAATATTTTCGGTAATCTTTTTGTGATAAAATACCTTTGCTCGTCAGCTAGACAGAATTTATGAACAATTGCAAGAACAATTTATGAACAATTGCACTGCTCTCACTTCCGTTTACACAAAAATTAACATTTATTGGAAATAAATTTCTTTTCTTTCATAACTGTGCTATATACAAGTATATTTACATTCACATATTTATACATTTCGAATAACTTTAACGTTTTTTTATGAAGTTTTTGTATAAAGTCTTTCCCTTTTTGCATAATATAAAATTATTTTATTATAAGTGGAATATCGAATAAGAGAAAGAATCCTATTTTTAATTAAAGTAAATTTTAGTATAATAGTAGTTATATACAAGTTTTTAAATACATTTTCCAGTTCTATAAACAAAATTATTTTATCAATATAAAAATGCGTGTTATAATTAATTTTAAAAAATGACTTGAAAGGAAGAAGAAAGTAGGACAACGGTAGTGATGTGTGTAATATTCAAGACTTCAAGATTCTCGTTTCGTCTTACTTTTAAATCAAGACGATATCAAGACAATAGATATTAATTTAATAAATTTAGATACGACAATATTGCCTTTCTAAGATCAATATTCTCTGCTCAAGAATATCGAAAATATCGAATAAGCAATATAATAGGTATTTTAAGCCGTTAAAAAATTAATCAATTACAGTCAAGTACAAGGAGAATAAGACTATGATTCATCCATTTCTTATGACTTAAGACTTAAAAACCTATTGTAAATTCAGACTAACCCTATATGTATATGAGTTATATCCCCACTAACGGTTTCCCCCCCCCCCTTTTTTTTTAAATATTGTCTTAGTGCATTACTATAGAGAATGGATAAAAGTCATCGATTTTATTCCCAACCAGAAAGTAAAATGTGTACATTTTTTAATAATATAATCCGATTATATATATATATATATATATATATATATATATATATACACATATAAAATTGATATATGATATAACGATTTGTACCCGGTTCGATTTATAATCACATCGATGTTATTATATAATTTCGGCGTAAATAGAGCAATATAAACATAGTTAATCCCACATCATCAACATCAGCATTAGTCGATGTGTACCACGAAGGGACGACATGATCGATCGAACGAACGCGCGCTCGGCCTGGGAGCCGAAGAGACAAATAATTTCGAAGCTTATAATATGCAGAATTTGAATCCTTTTAGAATCAAATGAAATGCAAAATCCGACTGCGCAACCTTTCCGCGGTGCACATCGGATAACGCTGATGTCAATATGAGTGGAATGGAAAGAGGTTAATTATAATCGTATTAAATTGTCATTAATAGACTAGGATTTATTTATTAATGGACAGGATATTATAACGCCCATTAATCATACCGATTTGCCGCGAACTTTTCAATTGGAAATCTAAACTAATGCTGGATGGAGTCAGAAGTTCGATTAACAGCGGGATTATAAAATATATATACGATTGAAAAAGGAGCCTTGAAGTCTTTTGGATCCCCAATAGCATTTAAGAATTAAAGATTTATAAGTCTGAAGTTTAGATGTCCACGGATAAGTTCCATGGATTCAGACTATAATAGAAGCATCAAGCTCCAAGTAGCGAGCAGAAAAATCAATCAGCGAAGCGATATGAACAGTAGCGTCTCTAATACGGGCACTGCCTCGCTGATTGATTTTACTGCTCGCTGCTTGACGCTTAATGTTTCTATTACAGTCTGAACGCATCCATGGAGCTTATTCGTGGACATCTAAACTTCAGACTCATAAATCTTTAATCATTTGCTGCTCGCTTGATGCTTCTAGTCTGAATGCACCAAAAATGCGTTCAGGGAGACACTATTAGCGCTATTGTATCATTCTATCCTTGTTTTACGTTTAATAACAACGAAAATAGATCGATAAAAGTAGCGCTAATAGCATTTCTCCGAGACGCACCATTAGAGTCTAGAATTAGAAGGGAAGATAACGTGCAAAATGTGTATTTGATTCTCCTTTTTTTTTGTACATTTATTTCCTTCTCTACTTCAACTTTATCACAACGAAATGTCATATTGTTATGCTCGGAGAACGAATTCAGACTTCCGCTCAACAATCTCACTCGAGAATAAAGAGATACAAAAGAGTTTTACAAAAGAAGAAAATTCGTTTAATATGAACAAACTTATATTACAGAATGTAATGTTCGAAAACGCCAAAACGTCTAAACGTCAAAGACGTGCTCTTCAAACTTTTAATAGCCAGATACTTGAGCCAATCCGCTTGGGGTACCAATTATATAACTTTTTCTTTAAACCGGGAACATGAAAAATGAAGATTTTTATGTATGTATTTTTATGTACACGTATATATATATATATATATATATATATATATAATACATATACATACAAAAAATTTTCCCGTTTCTGTTTCCTAAGGAAAAAGTTACATAATTATTATCCCTACCTAACACGTGCGTGCAGGTATAATAATATATTTATAAGATTTTTGAGAATTAAAATATTAAAAACGATCATATTATATTTATTTTTATAGCAAAAATCTATGCTTATTTACTCGCTTTATTTATTTATTTTATATTTTATATTCCCTTCATGTTTGTAGAATATTGATTGATTTATTTTTTTAAGCTTGTTTTGCAGCTCAAAAATGGTTTTAAAAACCTACACATTTTATTTTTTAATTGAGAACAAAAATTGATATGTTTTTCTCTCTCATCCATTCTCCTTTCAATTAATGTGAAAAATTCAACCAATATTTTAATTCCGCAGTTTCAATAATAACTTACCCTTCCTCCCTGAAATACGTTGCGCAAAAAATCCATGAAGAGATCGCATTTACCCGGAAGGATGTTAGTGATGATGAAAAGTAAACAAAATATTTCGACTCTCATAGTTTAAAAATGTGGCAAGCGTTTTTTAAAGATAGTCTACCAAAGAAAGTCCACGTTCAATTTTCTTCGGACTTTTCTGCATTTGAAATGACTATGATTCCATGTTGAAAGATTTTGTTCGGTCTTTGACTTGGTCAAACGAGACTTCCGCTTGTCATCGGCGCGCTTCCTTCAATTCTACAACGCGTCTCTAATAGATCTTCCGCGTCTTCGACTGAAGAGAACTGCAAACTTTGACGTACACATAAAAACCGTTAATTACCCATACATACAACGAGTCATATCGATAAAGCCACTACCGGATTTTTGATTATTTAACGGCGATTACCTATTGAATCGTAAAGAACTGTTTAGTTAATCTTATATAATCCTTCGACTAATCTTGACTAGATATAAAAGCAAAAAATTTATATTCTGCAAGTTTTTTTTTAAATTTAAGGTAAAGTGCAGCCGTTTTGCTTACATTGTTTCTAAATAACAATTTACAGTAAAACTGTGTTTAATTATATATTTCTAATTATATTTTTGAGTACTGAAAATGCTAATTAAATACTAAAATGTAAAAAAACTTTATTAAAATTTCTTAATTTTGTTATAAATCCAGAAAAATAGAGATTATGAATTTTTTCTTATACATATTGATAATAAGGTTTAGATTAAAGCATCAAATTGTTATATTGTTAGTCAATTTAACTCGTGATATTACTTATAGTTTAGCAGAGTTTACATTTCAAGACCGAAAAATTATTTCGGCACGTTTTAAAAGACTAAATACATAGAAATCAATATCTTAAAGGGGGGGGTCTTAGTATTTGATTCTGTGTGAATTTATATACTACGTAAAATGCGCACTGAAATAATTTTTCGGTCTTGAAACGCAAATTCTACTAAATTATAACCGCAGTAATATCACAAGTTAAATTAACTATAGCAATTTAATAATTTGATACTTTTTCGCATCTTAGAACGATCTTAATGCTAAATGACATATTATTATCTCGCATGAAATACAAGAGATTTTACATATTATGTCATTCAGCATTATTAAAATAATAAGAATGCAAGAGATTTTACATATTATAATATGTCATTCAGGATTATTAAAATTGTTTTAAGATGCGAAAAATCTCTTGCATTCCGTGCGAGATAATATACATATAGAATCTGACCGAATTTGCTATAACTGAACACTTAGCGACATGTCAATCGAAATCGAAACCAAAATTAAGAAATAAGGATTTCTATAAAGATCAGATGTATAAACATGCTCATATATAACATACTTTTTCTTCATAAATATCATAATTTATTGAAATAATTAAATTTCGAAATCGAAAACCTAAATTTCGGTTGTATTAATTTGTATGAATATAAATGTATGAATAAAATGTAAGAATATAATTACTTCTTCTTCATAAACATCATAATTTATTGAAACAATAATTACACATATTAAAATAAATAGAATTAAACTATAATAAATCTAATATGTGTAATTCTCTTAATAGAATTACACATATTAAATGTGTAATTATTAAAATAAGCCCCATATTAACAAAATTAATATTTATGAAGAAGAGCTATATGGTTTCAGTCGAAACTGAATGTTCGTTTTCAGTTTCGGAAAAAGTTTCGGTCGGACTCTAATAATATGTCATTCAGCATTATCAAGATCGTTCAAAGATGTAAAAAAAAAGCATCAAATTGAAGCACGAAATTCAGAAAATACAATTTAATTAAATAAAATAAAAAAGAATAAAAGAAAGTATAATTTTCTTTCGCAATATAATTGTAATTCTTAGTAGTTAATTTCTTTCTAGCTCCGTTAACTTCATTATCTATGATTTAGAGAAAGTGAACGTCTTCCGGTGTTTTGGCCCGAAATTTAGTCCTACGTAAGCCTATCATTCGATTGAAAACGTATTAAATTCACATTCCTTTTTAAATTGTGTCACATTCTAACTCACATCATTAACTACATTATACTATGTCGATGACTGTCCTCTTGCAAAAAAAGAAAACGATCACTCGAAAATACAAATAGAAATGAACAATGAACAATGTTTTCACATAATTTCACAAAAAAATCAAAAGTGTCAACAAAGACTTTGAAAGTGTTGTTTTACATCGGAATTTTCTTTAAGAAAGGCATACTTTCGCTGATGTTTAAGTTCACTTATTAGCCTCCTGGGCATTTTCATTCTTCACACCTTTAGAAAATGTAATTTTTCGTTCCATGAAAAAGAATAGAAGCAACATCATAAAAATATTGAATTGTGTACACGGCTACATGGATGCACAGTAAACATTTTACTATGTATGTCAAAAAACGTGCATATACATTAAAAATATCTTTCCTTACCTTCCCGCGAATAAGTAATAATTAATAACTTTCTATTAATATTAATTAAATACTTTTAATAAATCTATTTTGTGTAAATTCAACTAATTACATTACTATAATTTACGCGATGGATATATTATATAAATATACAGATATACATATATGTAAGTACATACGTACATAAATATACCTTGTTTTCCGATGATTTATTATTTCGCATCGTTACACGATTAAGAGTTCAATCAAATGTAACTCTCCTTATCTTCCATCTTAGTTGTATTTTTCTTCACAGAACGTAAGTCTAGCATTTAAAACTGACCTTTTCTTGGCACGATGCTTTCTTTAATTCTATTATCAACATTTTTCTCCTTTTTACGTAGAAACTGTCCGTGTTTTTTTACACAAAAAACAGCAAACTGTTATATAATTATCTAAGCACCAAATCAATTTAATAAATTGCACTGCTTCCAAAGTAAAAAACTTGGCAGTTTGTAGATGTAAATTAGAAAAGAGGCCGATATTCTTCACCGATACTACCGGATGACATTACTAAACATGAATGAAGCATGTTGAAGAAAGAGTTCTTGTGTCCATCGATGTACTCCCCACTTGTACGATGACCATATTTACGGTTCCCCTGCATTCTTTCGAATTCCTATGCGATAGAGGTACGTGAGTAAGAGTGAGTAAGAGGCTACAGCCAATATTACGATAAGACTTTACGCGCTTTTCAAACCCATTTAAAATTTCGTATCGCATACGTAGAGAGAGATGAATTTTTTTAAGTATTTATTAAAAAGTTCTCTTTTATCGAACTATTTTTTGGAAATAACATTAAATACATCATTCACACGTTTATTGCACAATATAATATCCTAAGAATATATCAAGTACTATTAAATTAAATTACATATTCAATCTGCAGAGAAGATGGCAAATGATAAAGTATTTAACAAATTAATATTATTTAATCCTTTATAGTATCATAGAATAAAATTGGCAAAGAAATAATTTTCTATCTATTCTATTTCTGTTCTATAAAGGATTAATAAATGCATCATGACATTTTGTTTACGCTTAAATGATACTGCGACTCTATTTAAAAATCATGGGATCGCAACTATGATTGATGACCTAATATCGACACTTTCTCTTTCGTTAAGTGTCAATATTTCTTGTTTTAAACGCAGAGGTAGTTGTAGTAGTAATAAATTATTGTTTTGAATTTAATGCTGTAGCTAAATAGGGTCTCTCCAGCGTTGGACAGTAAAATTTATGAAAAAGGTCGCTCCATGTCGTCGATTTAGCACCCACTGTTTCTAACAAGTTGTTCCATAAACCGTTTGCAACTGCAAAAATAGAAAAGATTTTCTAAATAATTTTTTTAATTAGTCTTGAATAATTAAAAATATTCTAATTTTATTTTAACATTAGTTTAGAGTTAGTTTAATTTCATGAAACATATTTGAACGTTTATACCAAATTCTTTTTATACTATTTAAAAACGTAAGCTAATTTAATGCTAATGCGACTGTTACAATTTGGCAATCTAAACTACTACGTGGTGATCAAACTGGTCAAACTGGTTAATATTAGAATAACATTCTACTAGATAATATTGTTACACTTTCTCATATTATTGTTTCATTATGTTTAGAAATATCAAACTGAGAAATAAAACACATTTTATGCAAAACATTTTAAATATAAAAGATTAATCTCCTAATTATTAATTTGATTATTAATATTTAATATTTAATAGCTTTTTTTTATTATTCACTTAATTATTAGCGAAACACTTTTTAGAGAATTCTGAGTAAACTTACAACGAGCATTGGTTTTTTGACTAATGTGAAAACAATCACTACTCAAATATGTCATATCAGAATATCCATCGGAAGCAAGTGGTACAGTTATGTTCAATAAGATAGGTTGGGCTACAACTACAAAGTCGTTTCTTTGGAATTCTGGATAATCAGCGATTTCCATTTCTAATATCTGCCATCTAAAATATACATATTTCCGAATTTTTAATCAATTCCCATTTTGCTATCAATTATAGTGACAATAATAATATATTAATAACAATATTAATTTATAATATTATAACATTGCTAAATATGATATTTCTAATTTAATATTATATCTGATAATTAAAGATGCCAACTGGATATCCAGCTAATATCTGATTTCTGGTAATGTATATACATATTCGGACGAAATTTTATAATATATTGAAATTATGTGCATCATAGTGTAAATGCTTTGAAAATTCTTATTATCACTAATACATTTTTTATATCTGGAAAATATCTGATATCCTGCATCAGCTGTATCCGGTTACATTCTTACTTTATATATATATATATATATATATATGACTAAAGATTGAATGAATTAAAATTACTTTAAAAAGTAATTATTTCTAACATTTCATAAATAATATATAATTTAGATTATTTTTTGTTTTATATTAATCACTTACTGTCGCATAATATCATAATATATTGATTTATAACGTTGAAATGCGAGACCAAACAAGCAGGAACACTCAATGTCTGTTGTAACAAAACATTGGAATGATGGTCTTCTTTTACGAGTATCGACCAAGTTCTTTAAATGTGGCGGCGGAATCAACGCTACAAAAGTCCGCGGCAAATTATCTCTTAATATCCGTAAAACCTGAAGTAGATCGACCTTATGATTTTCGAGAATTGACCAAGGTGATGAAATCCAACACATTTCATTACAAAAGTCATTGGCTCCAATCATTAGCGAAATCAACTGCAAATCAAAATAATTTTACATGATTTTATATAATTTTAATTACTTTATTATTGTCAGTAATTCTCATTTCATTTGTAGTTAATTAGTTTAAATTATGTTGTAATTTTTAAAATATTCAACTACAAACAAAAGGAAAATCTCTCTACAAACGTTTTGAATGAAGATATGTTAATAATTTTTCTTTATTTTAAAGACGGATAACAGTCATTCTTTTAAAGATCTCTATTTTTTATGAGTTGGACTATAAACAATTACGAAATACTATATATTGTTCAAATTAAATACAAATTCGGAGCTATTCGAACTTGGCTAATTAGTTTACGCCAAATCGTATATTACAAAATTCTTTTACAGAATATAGTCTAATATGTCTTACGTTTCAACCTTCAATATAGTCCTCTTCAGTGAACAAATTAAAACTTAATATAATTACATACAGTATAATCTTCAAATTCAAAGAACAATAAAATGCTTATTACTGTCTCCACTATTTTATGTTTAACTTCTTAGTAATCCGTCTATCTATTTTATGATATCCTGCGCTTCATGTTATTCGACTCCAACATGCCTTTATCAATCCGATGCAGATTCGTTGTGTAAATAAATCAAATTAATGGAGAATTCATGGCTCTTAAATCATGTACACTAGAGACAATCTTATATTGAATGTGCCATTATGTACTAAATTTCTTCTATTATAAGATTCATCAATAACTTAAAATTGAGTAACTTTTCTTATTGTCGACGTAATACATAATGATATATTGGACACCTACAATAATGCTAATACCGACGGTACTGTAATTTCAAGCGAGATATATATATGAAAAAGTATTTTATTATAGTGTTTTGAAAATGACTCGATTTCATTTACAAAAATATACAATGAAAAAATTGGGGTTCTCATTTAAAAAATTCAAAATGTCGATCTTGACCTGATCTTGATAGTTCCTTTGCTTCCTATCCATTGTTTCTATCTTTTTTCTCTCAAGAAAACCTTCAACTTTTGTGTAAAACTTTTTTTCTATTTCTCTTAATTTCCGAGAAAAACTTTTTGAGCGATAACTTTTATCCGCGGAACCGGTCCATCTGTGTGCACTGGTAACGGGTCCACGGGCGGATACCTGAATGTTATGTTATTCGGTTCCTTTTCGAACTCTAATAAGAATATAGAATTTTTTACAAAAAAATAAGATATTTTTGTAAATGTAGCGAATTAAGATAGTTATACCCCAAAATGCATCCAAGAATGTCTTGAAATTTCATTTCAAATAATTTAGATATTAATACCTGTAAAAGATGAGCTCGAATTACTGTCCCATTTTTCTGATATATAACCAATCAAAATATCGCAGATTTTTCTATATCTATCATTGTAACTATTTTTGTCTGTGATGTGACACGAATTTTCATATAGTCTCGAAATCACATTCAAAAGATTAATGAAAAACGTGTTTCAAATAATTAAATTCGTGAGGAAACTTGTGTAACAATACCGCAAATATTTATCGCATGATATTAAAGTTTGAGTAATAAAAATCTTGATTTTATACATTTTCTCGAGAACTGATGATATCCGTTAGATATAGTAACGTCGCATTTTCAAGGACCGACAAAGAAGTTGTCTTTCTTGTTATTTTTTTGCGAGAGCCGCTTTACACTTTTTTTGTTAAAACTGTATTTTCGATATATTTTCTTTTTTAACGTAATTGTCTGGATATTTTTTTCGTATAAAATATCTCGACAGATATATTGTGCCTATATTGATCGTCCGCGCGCAAAAATTAGATTGTGGCGCGATTGTTGCCAACAATCTAATTTCTCTTATTTACTACGTGAAGTTTCCTTTTTTTAAATTAATTAATTTTATTATGATTTAATATTGTAAGTTAGAAAATACTTCGTTTTATTATTTTTAGATTTTACATAGCGATATATTTGCTTGAAATTTAGAAACATGTTTGAGTCTGTTATTGACTCGTATAATTGGGGTATAACTACCTTAACAAAATATGACAAACAAACGCTCAAAATATGAAATGCTCCATTCAGTTTTTTTGCCATAGAAAAAGTTAGTTTAAAACTGTAACGTTCAGTTTTAATTGAATAATTACAAACAACGAAACGTAGTAATAGCACATGCTGTATTAAATTTTTTTCGATGTTTGTAACAAATTGAATTTGTCTAGCGCAATATACCTTCCAATGTTTCTGCACATTTATTCGCGGATCGTTTTTTATCTTCTTGATCAGCATCTCTGCCATGTATATCATATCCGCAGATTCAGCACCGGATTCAGCAATATTCAATTGTGATGCTTTGTCAGTGGTCAAAGAGTCTCCCAATGCAAATCCTATCAAATTGGGGTTGAATTCCTAATGTATTAAAAATTTATGGGTGATTAATTTGCACACGCACACACATATTTCAGTCTTTAAATCAGGCCTGTCCAAAACTTGACTCGTCAGCCGAAACATTTCCTCTCCGCGTGCCGTCTCGCTCTACCGACGGCGGAGAGATAGAAAGCGTTTCAATTCACGAACAGAATTTTGGACAAGCCTGCTTTAGATGTTTTTGTAAAAAATTGGATATGAATACTATTAAGCATCAAGATTCGCTTTACACAATTTATACATATATATATATATTATATATTCTTATGGATTTAATTTCTATTTATAATTATCAATCTTTAAAGTTATTCCTCTCTCAGAATATAATTTTTGTTATCTAAATCAATATTTGTCCAGGCGGTTCATATATATTATATAACTTTTTTAATTATCATTCAGCCAAATTACAAAATCTTAAAAATAAAAAAACGTGATTTTAATTATAAACTCTCTAAAATTATTTAAGTTATTAGTACTCTCTTATTTATTAGTACTCTATAAAATTATTTAAAATAAAATAAATTGAAAAGGAAAGAAAATTTTGATAAGACATTTATTAAAGTAAGGAAAAAAATTAAAGAGCTCGTAAAGAAATCATAATTATAAATATTGCTTAATGATGATTATGATAATGATCCCATTAATTAATATTACGTCCTAAATTACGTCCTAACTTTCGCTCAGCAAATTGTTTAATGTTCTGGTAAAAAAAATCTATTTTCTTTTTATTATATAAAAAAGATTACATAACAGTACAATATAAGCTTTCAGAAAAGAATATATTTTAGGATGCTATATAATTTTGACCAAAAATATTAGGCATCTATATTTTTTTTATTATAGTCGTGAAACTCATTTATCTGTATTGTTTCCTATTAATTACCAACATTATATAAGTTTAAAGGGTTCTTAATCATTAAAAAGAAAAGGATGATTGACATCAACTGTCATAAACCAAAATTTTTTAACTAAAACGTTAAATAATGTTAATCAGTTAATAAGTTAACAAAATAAAAGAAAAAAAATCTTCTGTAAGACATTTACTAAAATAAGGAAAGAATACGCTTAATATTTTTTGTTTAAGACTGCAATACATGATTTTGAAATGAAAAAGTCACTTGTAGCATACATAAAACAATTTGCTATTAGTCAGGAATAATCGACGGCTGTGCTGGTAATCCACTGTTCAAAAGTTAAGAAGCAGCAAATTGCAATTTACACGCTTAATATAAAATCTCTAAAATACGAGATACGAGCGTCTCGTGAAGATTAAATACAATCATAGACGAAAGTCCGTAAAGAGGTAGTCCAATGTGAAACAAAAATATGTTAATGTTGTGCTAAAATCCTTTTGCAACAATTCCTTCTGTGTTTGTCACGTTTCTTTAAATATTATAGTAAAGCCAAAGATATTAAATTGTGTGTTGCGAAGAAAATGTCGATTGCCTTGTCATTGTTTTATTGACACCGACATCTCAAAATTGATAACAATGTATCATGCACATAATTTAAAAAAAAAAAATCTTGATATACATTTTAGCTTTTTGATTATATTGGTTTTCTTAATTACATCTTAGATTTATATCTTATATTTAGATCTATATTTATATCTAAAGTTGATAATTATATGCACGTAAAAACAAAAATATATGCATATATTATAAAATTTGGTAAAAAATATGCAAAAATATGCAATATATATGTTTATTAAATGAAAAGCACAGAAAGAAATATTTTCAAAAATATAATAAGTTATCAGTGCAATTAATCCGTTTCAACTGACTAGTTACACTGCGCATCATCTTGTAGGGAGGTCAAACACGGTCGAACATATCAGGACACGCTCGGAAAACAGATGAGTTCAAGGAAGTCATGCGTTGCGCATATCCGCCGAGCTAGCTGCCAACTGATACTTGCCGAGTATGTTCAATCGTGTATGGTCTACTTTAGATTCACAAGTACTTCAGCGGTTTAGTACTCGCATTATATAGTACAAGTGAAATCATTCAATGGAAATATCAAATAGAAAGTATCAAACTTGACGTACATATGTATAATATTATCAATAATCAATAATATAATTGACAAAATATAAATATGCAATTTTTTCAAGAAATATGCTCAAAAAGATACATATATGCAAAATATGCAAAATAAAAGTAGACTTTAACGCTTTGTTTTTACGTTATTCGTGTAGATATGCAAGCCGTTTTGTATTCATATTAATAATAAAAAATATGCATTTTCATATAATACCAGCTTTATTTATATACGCTGAGGAGAAGAGAGTTGAAACGTTCAATTGAAAAATAGAAGGAATATCATCTCATCTACATCTAATCGATTTTAATTAATAACTTTCATCTTAATAACTGACTCTCATTAATAAAATTTAATTAGCCCTGATATATAGTTTAGCTTTAATTATTTCGAAGATTAAAAGTTCTTTTTAATTATCGTTTATTAAGAAAGAATTCACAAAGAGACAAACTAATTATAAAACGAAGAGACTAAACTCTTAATTTTATCGGCGATTTTTTAAGTTACTCATATTTTATTCGTAAGAAATGAAAAATAACTGACTCGGAGTTCTGTGATCAAATAAAAAATGCTATTAAAAAATAATTTAACTAAACACTATAATAAAGTCTGGTCAGAAACAATTTTATAAAAAATTTATAAAATAGAAAAATACATATATTTTTCTCTGTACATTATCTCACGTTAACTTATACTATTACTTTACAACTTCAACTAGGATTATGAAGCGAGATGACACACACATGCACGCACGTACGCATGCACGCACGTACGCATGCACGCACGCACGCACGCACGCACGCACACACACACACATACACACACACACACACACACACACACACATTTACAAAGAGAAAGTGTATATACCTTTCTCTTTTTTGTAAAAGCTTGACAAAATCATTCGTGACCAGATTTTATAATAGGTTTTCTAAATATAACGCATACATAACATTGTACTTATAATACTAGGAATAATACTAGGAATAATCGATAATAAATTTTAAGTAATCAAAAACTTACGAAATATGTATATGTATATGCAAAAACTGAAATATATATCTATTAGGTGTTGGAATTAATTCGTAGCGTTTTTTAATGAAAGAATGTTATTTATTTCACATGAGCATTAAAAAATACATTAATGAAAGTACTTCCCATCACTTGTAAAACGCTACGAATTAATTCCAACACCTAATATATATTTATAAATACGTGTATATGATAACAAAAGTATTTAATTTTTCAATGGCGCATTTATCCTTACTAAAAAAAAAACACGTCACAAAGTTGCATGACGAAATCATGTAATTAAAACAAGTAAATCACATAAATGATTTTAAATATTTCGATTACATTTGATTATGATTTAACTGTCACGTTTAATTATCACCAATTTTCATTTTTTATCTATTACATCTTACACGTTGATCATGTTGCATTTTGCTAAAAAAATCATAGAATTTAATTTCAGTTTACCTTAATTATGTTGGGAAGAGTTAAATATTCTCTCCATGTGCCTTGGCCTCCACCAGTCGCAGTAACTCCTCTGTTTTCTATGGCGACTTGAAACACATTATTTGCAAAAATTCCAGCTCCAGCTATAAGAGAATCACCCATCGCAGCAATGACATCAATATCACCTGGTCTTAATTTATGCACCGATTCTGGCACTTCTGGCGATCGACTATCTAAAATTTATCGTCAGTCAGACAGATTCCTTTCAAGTACACATTGTTTTATATTCTAGTTATATTATTATTTTAATAATAATTTGACTAACTACGCAACTTGGAATCGATTATTCTTCAATGAAACCTTGAACTGACATGCAGTAATTTTATATGGTAATAATAATTGAAATAAAATCACACACATTTTTTAGTTAAATAAACCTTATTCTGTAATAAAATTTTAAATTATTAAAATTGTTTAAGATTTTTATTATTTATTATATATATAAAATGTTGCGTAACAATTAATTTTGCTAAAAGAAAAATTGTATTGTAATTAAGTTAAATGAACATTTAAAAATATTGAACTACAAGTAAAATGCCTTATTTATTTGTTATTAAAGATGTTACTGGTATATAAAGTCGCATAACTTTTAATGACAATATTTTTTATAAAAATATATATTCGTACTAACCTGTGAACAGCCAAAATAATTATGGAAATGAATAAATATTGATAAAAAAAATGAAAAATAAATTCTCAAGAACCTACCTGTCACATTACAAGGAAATGGAACATAGTTGGGAATACTTTTTTGCACTTTGTTTGCTCTTCTTGCTATTTGCAAATATTTTTCCTCCATTCCTGTTCTACCTACAAGATTAACAAATCGGATGTTACAATTTACAAAGAAAAAGTAAAAACACAAATATAAATTATCTCTAAAAATGGATTTATTTTATGATATCTTCATTTCTCTTGCTAAATTCGACGTATAATTAAGAATGTTAAATTACATAATTGTGTCATAAATTCTATCCTAAAATAAATGAATAAATAATTACATGAATAAAAGATAAATGTGTAAAAAAGACTTACTTTATAAATCCATTTTTAAACATAGAATTTATGGCACAATTATGTAAAAATTTAAACTTTTACAAATAAGTAAAAATAATTTATTTCCTAAATTCATTTTGTTTAAGACATAATTTATGATATTATATTAGGTGTACAAATAAGTTTCCGCCGTTTGACAAAAGACGCCACTAGCAAGCTATGGTTAAAATTGTCCGATGTAAAACATTATATCGTAAGGTTGGACATCTGTCAACAACATAACCTTGAAATACTAGCGATTTTGTATCAGCATTATATATTTTTTTTGTGCGAAAATGCCGAGTTTTGAGCCGAATAAGCGTCATTTGCGGGAACTTTTGATTTACTTCTTTAATTTGAAGAAATCTGCAGCTGAGGCTCATCGATTGCTTGTAGAAGCATATGGTGAGGCTGCCTTAAGTGAGAGAAGTTGTCGTGAATGGTTTCAAAAATTTAAGAACGGTGAATTTGACGTCGAAGACAAAGAACGTAGCGGAAGGCCGAAAGTGTACGAAGACGCGGAATTGGAAACATTATTGAATGAAGATTCGTGCCAAACGCAAAAAGAACTTGCACTTACATTTTGACTTACATCAATAAAACATTATGTATCGTTCCTTTCACAATAAATGCTTAATTTTTTATTAAAAATGGCGGAAACTTATTTGTACACCTAATATAACTTGACATTTTAAGTTATACTGATTTACAACTACACGAATCATGCGATAAATAAAAAAAAAGTGAAGGTCTTTTAGCAATAAATTAAAAGTATTTACCAAAACAAATAAACTGACAAAGCAGTATAAAATGTATAATTTATATTAGGTGTTGGAATTAATTCGTAGCGTTTTTTAATGAAAGAATGTTATTTATTTCACATGAGCATTAAAAAATACATTAATGAAAGTACTTCCCATCACTTGTAAAACGCTACGAATTAATTCCAACACCTAATACATTTTTGTTTTTAAAAAAATGGATCTATTTTGTAAAAATAAATTTGTAAAATAAAATGTGTAATCATTTTAGCCTGTTACAATGTATAAAAATAATCATAACTAATAAAATATTATGTCTATCTTTACAAATTGAATTTATCTGAAGAAATTTGTAATAAAAAAGGTAAATATTTTTGATAGTTATGATTATTCTTGTATTGTAATTGATCAACAAAGTATACATTTCATATTATTCTGTACTTTATTAAATTAAGCCAATCGAAAAATAGATTTAATTTATTTAATAAATTAAATCTATTTATTTAATAAATCTATTTATTAAATCTATTTTTCGATTGGATTTTTAGATTTTTATATAATTGTGCCATAAATTCTATGCTTAAAAATAGATTTGAAGAAAGTAAGTCTATCTTTTTTATAAATTTATCTTTTATTTATGGAATTATTTATTTATTCATTTATTTTAGGATAGAATTTATGACACAATTATGTAATTTAACATTTTCAATTATACGTATTGAATTTAGCAAAAGAAATGAAGATATATCATAGTTAAATAATAATGAAGTACAGAATAATAAGATCCTAAATGCAGTACGGTACGTGCATCGAATTATCGGACAAAATGATGAATTATGCAAAACAGCAGCTAAACAAAATAGGAAGAAGTACCGCGAAGACGCGAGTTACATTCGCTTATCGCGTTTATCGGAAAAAACTGCTTCCTTTAGACTACGTCACAATGACGTACGTTATTATTATTTTGATCGAAGTTAGCAAAACAGGTTATGCTAATAATAATAATAGATAACATTGTTTGATTATACAGCAGAAGCAACTTTCATGAGAAAAAACTCAAGATAAAAAATCAAAAGCGTAAATAGAAATTGTACCATTACAATCTTATCAATCATTATGAGAATTTTTTGTCCTTAGAAAATTATTGCAGCATAACATCGCAGCTTCGCAAAATTTCCAGAATATATCTTTAATATAATATAAATTTATGTATAAATTATAAATATAATCTATAATTATAAATAAATATGTTTAGAGATTAAATGGTAATAATTTAATTATTTAGAACATATTAATTATTCGTAAAAATTTAGATAATTAAGTACGCATTATTCATCTTTAATGCTAATGACATGTTGTGGAAACATAAATATTTATATCATTCGTATAATCTCCCATGTTGTATCTTTGATTATCGTATCTATATAAAAACTTGAGATAGCTTACGCATAATTCCTCGCCGTTTCTTAGACGTTTATTATATTATGTATCAGTCAAAATATTTTGCATGTATAACAGAAAAAATGTATATTATTCTTTTAAGTCAGACTTACCTTATTATTAATTGTTATTATTATACACTATCGATTTACATCAATTATATGCATAATTAAGTGCTTTATACATTAAGAAAAGTTCATAATGTATTTGTAAATATTGAAAAAACAAAAATTTCAAAACACAAATTGTAAAAATATATTGAATATTCTTCTATTACTTCTTATGCATTATTTTATCACAAAGACTTTCTTATCATTTCTGAAATTATTTTTGAAAATTTTTAATATCAATTTTATTTACATTATAATTATATTAATGAAATTTCCACATAAAATTAATTAAGAATAAAATAATTTTAGAATTTATTTTAGTCTTCCAAAATTTAATTTTAGAAGAAGACTTTCTTCTTCTTTCGCTTCTATAATTAGAAAATTCTTAAGTCTTTAGTATTTTTGCTAAGGAAAGATCAAATAATTAAATAATCAAGTAATTATAATAAATAATCTGTTTAGAAATGTTGCTCGAGAGAAATGGAATATTCTGTATAGTGACTAGTACATATATTCTCTTCGTACGTTTATCTTATTCTGAATAAGATAAACGTTTTCAAGCATAATTGCGTTGTAGTAATTTTAGAAATTAACAAGATAAGTATGAAATAATATCAGCTAAGATTCAATTAAAGTGCGTTCCACTCGACGGTCGCAACGCTCGCGAACATAATTTCATCGTTATTATTTTCATGTATTTAACAATATTTAGTGCTCTTAGTATGTTCGAAAATTTGTCAAGGCTTTGTTGATGGGAAATTACATTGATATGCCCATGCTACAGCGAATCTCTGCGCGCTAAATTATATAACGAGCGAAACAAATTGACAAGCAATTTCCCAGAGACGGTCCGCGCCTAAATTTGATCTTGGCTGAAAACTGTTAACACGTGCGAACGAACTCGTTTCCTTCTCTAACGTTGATCGCCGTTACTTTGATTGTCTTTGATTTCTTTGTGTGCGTATTAATAGTCTTGTGTTCTTACACGTATTCTGTTATATCAGAGATTCCGGAATGCGTAAATATCATGGACGCCGCCTTTTACAGTTCAGAGTGTCGCACATGCAACATTTTGAAAACTCGTCCGATGAACTTCCCTTCTCCTCTGAGAAAAGAGAGAATTTGGAGATATATCAATGTTCGCTTCTATGTTTCAAAAGCCTTCTGACATTTTTTCTCCCAAATTTATTCCTCAGTGAGTTTATAAACAGGCTTAGGTAAGATAATCTGTTCACAAATTTATAATGTTGTTCGAGAGCGAATCAGAGAGCGCTGATGTGAAATTTTTAAAGTGATGCGGCGTTTGTCTAACAATATTTCTTGCGAATCACATTCGGCGGTTTTCTAGCGGCGGAGTGTCTCCTTGGCGGTGCACTAATAGCGATGCGTTAACTTAGAACGGCGGAAAACTGAGAGCGGCGGAAAACTAAGAGTTGCGGAGAATTAAGAGTTGCGGAGAACTAGGAGTTGCGGAGAACTAAGAGTTGCGGAGAACTTTAAGAGTTGCGGAGAACTAAGAGTTTCTTTGTAATTTAACAAAAGAATTTTCTTTAATATGCACAGTTACAAATTCAGAAAATATAATTAATTAAATATTAGATTAACAGAATATTAAATGCGGTCACCTTTTCCAAATTGTATTTGGAATCGCGGTGATGGAAAATCTCGGCGATTTTCTCGGCACTTCTCGAAAAGATCTGTCTTATAGCGGTTTTCACTAAGCGGTTAGCACGGCGGTTTTACGAAACGATATAGTAGCGAGACTATAAAAACTCTAAGAAGGAGGAACGGCGAGATCGAAGCATTTATTGCTTTCGGCCTGGGCTTTCTTCTTGGAAAAAATCCAATAAAATTTTGCCACAATCGTAATTATT
>NW_011626974.1:269379-424558 GCF_000204515.1 Acromyrmex echinatior
TTCAATAACAATTACTGTCGGTCGATCGAAAGAGTTCTTACTTTTTTTCCGAATTACCGATCTCAAACAATAATGTAAATTAAATCCCAAAAATCTTTGTTTTTATTTTTTGCTATGCGAAATAGGCCAGTCCTCTGCATATGTTAATAAGCAGAAAAAAATTGCTACTAAAATAGAGGACTGGTTTATATATTCCGCATAGCAAAAAATAAATAGTTTTCTAGGATTTAGTTCACGTTCTCCCAGCCGAAATTATGTCACCTTTCTTCTCGAAAAGACTTCCCTTAGATTTACAATCATCTCTGATCGAAAACGATTACGTCATCGAAGTAAATCACGCGTTTTAGGGGGTAACTTCTGCAAAACTTAATTCTTGCACGAAAAAGGTTAACTAAAAAAACGTATGATGAAACGTAGTTAAACATTTAATGGTAACAAATAAATTAACGCAACACACATACACACATTTAGTATTTTTTCACACACAATTTAGTTTTTTTTTTGCGCACGCGCATATGCACGCATGAAAACTCTTTTTGCACTGAAAAAAAATACTAAATTTTAATAAATATTTATTTGAATAGTTTTGAATAAATATTTACTAAATGTAAACATATATTTATTTGATATAAACATTAATGATCAGTATGTTATAACATTCTCAAACTGTGAAAAAGTCACTTTCGCTTTAGAAACGTAAAAATGCAGCGCAAATTATATACAATATCAATAGATTTTATAATTCTTCGCCTATTCCACAACTACACTGTCTTCTCTATACATTAAGATTTTTAAATAAAATTTTTGGCTTTAACATAATAATGAATTTGAAATGAACGTCCATGATTGTAATCTTATATTAAAATAAGAATTGAAAAATTATTTAGGACACATAAACAAAGTGTTATTAATAAAAATCCTTGATAATGCATATGTACGTAACCGTGAGTATGACACAGTTTTAATTGTTTTTATAATCGACACAACAGTCGACCGCACTTGTCTATTGTCTTTAGAAAAAGATTTCAGCATTGACAGTTCTATAATAAGATGATAATAAGAATAAAAGCATACGGTAGAAAAAGGCCGATTATTGTGCCCTTTATGAAAAATTCTTAGTGTGTAATCGCATATATGAGTACAACACAATTTTAATTGTTTTCCATAAAACGATACAATCATCAGCTAACACTTGTCTGTCATGTGCTCTTGCCTTAAGTGTGTTTCTAGTGCAATTTGCGAGGAAAATATACGAATAGAATTTTCAAAGAATTTTGTATCATTCATATCACTAATTGAACATACCGAAAGCATCAAAACTCCAATTTCGCAAGGAACGGAGCAACATGATGTTAAAGGGCGAGTCGAGGGCAGTTTTCCTTTCCATCGCTAATACAGATGTATGTAGCAAAATGCAATAGAACTGGCACCATTTCCACATTGTTCGGTTACAGAATCAATTACAAAATTCGACGGTGCCGTCTAAACTCTGATACTTGGTGATTTGCTGCAGAGGCGTGTTGTTCTCCGTCCGAGATCGAAGTATTAATGAACTACCGCAGAACCGAACATGCAAAGAAAACTCGGATTTAATAGAAAACCTGAGGCCTTGATTATCTAGCAACCGTCTAGCAACCAAAGGCAAGGCCGCCTTATTGTGTCGCCATAGCGACAATAAATTATGAGTAACTGATTTCAGAAATATTAGAATAAAGATTATCATTCAATCAATAGATTTATTAACATTACCCTTCAAATTTAGCAATCATGTAGTCAGTAGCAAAATAATTAATGAGTGATAATTTTTTATACAAGACGTGTGAACAAATGTTAATAACAAATTAAAGCGATTTTTATAATATGTTTTATAACACGTGCACGTAATCTTAAATTAAAATTATTAACCATTCGTAAAATATTGGCTCTATAAATGCATCAATGCATTCTATACACTGCTATACATTTGTTATAAAAGGATAAATAAAAAATCTGATCTTCTTTTGTAAGTAAAGATATAAAAATCTTGTCTTCAGCATGTGTTCACTGAATTGAATGCGTGTTTCTCCTATGAGAAAAAAAAACATTAGTTATATAATCTCACTTATCAGTTTACATATAAAAACTTATAAAAATAAGACTTTTCTAGTTTAAAGATGCATTTATAGTAGTAAGACTTGATAAAATTTTATTTAAATTTTAATTACCTGGATAATTTTTCGGTATTTTAGATCAAACCGCATACATCACATTACTAATTGTCGTGATCGCAATGAGTGTTTTATTAAACATTATTCCTGTACAGTAAAATTGTTTTTTAACTAGAAAAAATTGTCTTTCTTTGTTTCAGTTTACATCTCGACTGTAATTAAATCACATCGCGATTTATTTTAACATGCTGTATGTGCAATGCATCAATAAAGTGCGTCGAATGAATTGCAAAATTTCTTTTTTTCTTGGTTAAAATATATGCACATATAAAAATACATACGCATATATACAACTTGTGTAATTTAACATTTACTTAAGGCAAATTAAATATTTTTTAAATAAAAAAAATAGTTAAATCAAATTAATGATTTTTGTATCAAATAAATAAATAAATATAAATAAATATAAATAAATATTTATTAAAATTTAGTACTTTTTTTCAGTATATAAAAGTAAAAGAAAATAACTGTCAATAGATTTCCATTAATGTTATTCAAAATTCTATATTAAAGATATATAAAAATAAACTTCAAATGATAATTACAATAATTAAAATTAAGGAATAATATCTTCAAGCCTTTATAAATTTGGCAAAAGTTATATCAAAAACAAATCTTAAAAGACCACATGTTAGTGAAGAAAGACATCAAAATTAATGCCAAAGATTATCATTTGAAAGTCGTTGTATTAGCAATTTATTCGAATATGCAAAATAGTCTACGAGCTTCGACGAGAATCATAAATAAGGCAAAAAACGAAACAGCAGGTTTAAAATATTTTCTAAATGAATAATATTGCTTGTACTGTAATACTCTGCAATTGTACATATTTTATTGTTTGGATAAACATTCAGAAATCTTAGAAAATATCAGATTATTTATTCTTTTTGAGAGAAACAACATGCATAAAGAGTTGATGCGTACACAATCCAAGATGCATATGTTTATAGTATATTCAAGATATTCATATTCTTTCAATTGCTGATGCAATACAGATAATACGTAACGCTCTATAATGATGGAAAAAAAAACAAAAAAAATGAATAACGAGACTAACAAGCATCTTATATTCGCATAGTTATCTTTTTTTCAAATACGATTTGCAAATTATAGACATTAGTTTATGTAATCTATTTTACATATTCTCGTATCATACCTAAACTGGCCATCGTACAATTGATTACGTATAACTATATAATACGTAATATTTTTTATTGCAGAAAACATTAACCAAAATAAAAATTGTATCAAGACAAAAAACTAAATAATATAACATATTATAGAACCGTATATGTGATAATGATGTTAATCAACATTATTAAAAACGTTTCCAAGATGCGAATTGCATCAAATATTCAGTAAATTGCTAGTCAATTTAACTCGTGATAATACTGCGGTAATTTAGTAGAGTTTACGTTTTTAAAGATCGAAAAATCATTTCGGCGCGCGTTTCTCGGGACTACATACGTAGTATAAATTCACGCAAGAATCAAGCATTTAAGTTAGACCGTGTAAGGCTTTAAAAAATCTAAAGTTCAATATATAATATTAAATTGAAATAAGAAGTTTTTAGATTAAATTAAGAGAAATAAAGTATAAAAATAGCATAAGTAACATTACTCTAGCAGCATAATTCATTAATGAAACGTTGGTTAAACAATGACATACATTGGGAATATTGAACGTTGTATCGAGCGATGAATTGTGCTGCTAGGGTAATTTACAGCAAAAAATTACTTTGAGCCGGACTACGTGTATCTCTTACAAATTTTTGGATGCTAAAAACGATGCTGTAAGCAAAAAGATTTTAGCACATCAAATTTCCAAGATAATTAAAGTTTAATATGTAAAAAATGGCTTTTTTAGCAATGTTCGATATTTTTTTATAAAAAATATAAGATTAACGTTATCTCGAAATTCCGATTAGAAATAATAAATATACTGTTCATCCTCTATAAAATGCATTTTTTTATTTCAATAGCTTACTTCTTAGACATATTATGAAGAATAAAAGATAGCGTTATTTCAAATATAAGAACTCCGGCAGTGTTATATGTGCAAAGTAATTTTTTAATCACGTTTTGATAACTATACCTTAACACTTGTATGCACAGAATAATGAGACTATCAATTGGTGAAAATACATAGATTACTTTTTAGAAATTATACAATTTATAATATGCAACTACATACCTTTCCTATAAAACAACTCCTCCTCTACCCTCTCTTTCTCTCTCTCACTCTATCTTTATTGCTGTCTCTCATACATCCATAATTATTACTCATGTATGTGCATCAATATTCACTTACTTTATTAATTTTAATATAATCTTACGTATATTTGAATGAAGGTATTGTGAAAGCAGTTAGACAAGACACTTTACATATGTATACGTTTATATACATGAAAAAATCTGAATAAATCTGAAATAGTCCTTTTTCAGGACTCAATCTCCAAATCTCGCGGTACAGACTACATCAATTTTATTCAGATTAGTCGCATTCGTGAAGAATGCCCGTTGGCGTTATATAAACAAAAGTGTTGTCGAATTTTTGATTGCAGTTTTAATTTCTAAGTAATCGTAATTGAAAGTTTATCAATATTGAAATTCCGAAAAAAGTTAGTATCGTCGCGAATTTATCAGCGGCACAAACATATGCATATACACAATGACAATCACAATCATTAAAGCAATCAAACGGCACATTTCATATTTTTATGCACTTGGCATCGCGACACTACCACGTTGCTTGATAAAAAAAATTTTAATTTTAACTATTTTTCTAATTTCTTGTAAGTATATGGGTGTATATGCGTATGACCTACTTTCATAGCGTTACTAAAATCGATAACGTGCGTGCGCACCATTAAAGCTGGGAGCAAATCCGCGTCGTTGCTAGGTAACGCTACATGTCAAGAGCGAGACACGCACATTCATACATGCACGCATTTACACAAAGAAGAAGTTAATACTCGAAAACATGAATTAATTGGATTAAAACAATTTTAATAAAAAAAGATTAATATTTGAAACTCATACTTCAATTTTCCTGTCGACAAATATTACTATAATAATTAGTTTATAATTTGTTATAATCAAATATTAAATTTTTGTGCAAAAATTTAGTCACCCGGTTTTTTTACGGATGAGTGTAGGTATAACATATCGTAAAAACGAAAATAATTAAAGATACAATAATAAAAATCATCGAAAATAATAGAAGGTACAATAAATAAAAATAACAATATAAATAAAAAATTAAGATTATCAAATCTTTATAGCTGCACTTTGATAAATACAAAAATATAAAATATGTACTTTGTCAATTAAATTAGAAATAAAAGTAAACTAAACTTAAATAAAGATATAAGTAAAATGTTTGGCGATGCAAAAAACAATTATGTATATGATTAAACATAACATAAACGATGAACAGCATCGTCGCTACCTGCAGTATTCAATAAAGCTGCAATATATAACACAAGAAAACAATATTACGCGTTGTAAAATAGTCATTGCAGGCTGCATAGGCAGTCAAAAGAAATGGAAAATAACATTGATTTACAGCCTGTAAATTGAAATCTTTTCGAACAATCAAGAAATAGATCTCGAAAAGACAGATCACGTGACTGTTCATGGGATATTAACGCGATCTATGCCGTCTCCCATCATATACGGACTTGCATAAGGTTTTCTTATGAATAATAAAATTAACGTATCTCGTAAGTATAAAAAAAATTAACATTTCTTGTAAGTAGCTGTCAACTTAATAATAAATAAATATTTATAGCCTCCTCCCTCCTCTCTCTCTCTCTCTCTCTCACACACACACACACACACACACACACACACACATTTTATCTCTATTCTCTATTTATCTATTTCTCGTACATCGATAATTATTACACACGTATGTGCATGACTGAAAAAAATCTAAAAATCTGAACTGGTTCCTTTTTGGGACTTTCCAGATTTCGCTACCGATTACATTAATTTTATTCATATTGGTCGCAATCTTAAGATCCCATTGGCATTATATAATAAAAATGTTGTCAAATTTTTTATTGCAGTTTTAATTTCTGAGTAATCTTAATAAAAAATTTGTCGATGCCAAAGCTCCGGAAAAAGCTAATGGTAAGCATCGTCACGAATTTGTTAGCGGCACGACATATATATATGATGACGTTTATTCAAGGTTATGTTAGTTACAAAAGAAAAAATATATATACCAAGTGCATAAAAATAGTATCAAATATTACATTCTTCTTAATCAAAAAGTTTTTTCGCCAAGTTTTTTCTTCACTATAATCCAGTTGACCATTTTAGTCACTTTTAGTATCAGGGAAACATTACAATCGATGTATGTACACATCTTCTTGTGTGTTGACTCTTAGATATTTTATTATCGTTGGAACAAATTTTAAGTTTTAAATAATTTATAAAATCATAAATTTTTATACTCAATATCACTATTAATTTTAATAAAAAGATACTTTTGCTATGTATTGATTATTATTATTTTATTATTATAATTTACATATTTTATTATTAGTACGTAGTATTAATACCTTATTTTGCTAAGAAAAAGTAGCATTAAATATCATATTGGATGTAATCAATATAGCCTACATACATATTTTCTTCTTTTTCGTCAGAAATGTTAAAATGCAAAATAAAGTGATTTAAAATTGCCTTTATAAGATTTTAAATTTATTAACATATTGACATATAAGAATACACTGAAGAACTATTTTCTAAACAATAAGATTTAGTTATTTATTTACTTATTTTCACGATGTTCAGCAGATTTGAAGAAGTCATGGTCCGGAATAACGCAAGTACCAGGGAAACATAACGATCGATGTACGTACACTCAGCCTATATTGGCCGTACCTATTGATTTTATCTTACAAAGAGTTGGATACCGACTTTTTCGACGGTAATTCCTATAGGCCGTGTCGGTGATGGTCGAGAGACCCTTCCGGAACACCCACTTCCTCGGAGAAATTGGCAAATTATTTGCAACTTCTAAAAGCAACAATTTTGACACCCCCCTCGCCGATATCTAGACTCTCGCTTCCTCGGAGGAAAGCACGTAGACGCTTGGTTCCTTATCGGCAAACATTTAGATAACACCGAGGTACTCGGTTCCCTGACGATGAACACGTAGATACTGACTTCTTCGACAGCGAGCATCTAGACGTCGTCTAGCATCGTTTAACGTCATCCAGTATCGTTCGTTGTTATCCAATTTATTCTGCGTTTTCCAGCTTCACTCGCTCGCTTTCTCTCCCTCTCCCTCCCTCCCACACCCCTTTTTCTTGCTCACTCTATCTCTGTCTGTCTTGCGTACATCGATAATTATTGGACATGTATGTGCATTAACGTTCATTTATATTAATAATTTTACTATAACGTTATTTGAATAAAGGCATTGTGAAAAGCAAAACGTAATGGACAAAATGTTTTACATATATGCTTTTATATATGTGACTGAAAAAAATCTGAAAATCTCAAATGGTCCCTCTCTTTCCCGAACTTAATCTCCAGATCTCGGCATAGATCACTACAACAGTTTTATTCGGACTGATCGCAATCGAAAGATCGCGCTGATATTATATAACAAAAGTGTTGTTAGATTTTTAATTGTGGTTTTAGTTTCTGGGTCTTAATCGTTTGTTGACGTTAAAACTCCAGAAAAAGCTAATGGTAAGTTTCATTGCGAATTTGTCAACGGCATGACATATGTACTACGTGTTATTGGAAACGCGAAGGAGGTGAAAGTAGAGAGAGGGGGAGGGGGCGCTCTAATATTCTGTTCTTAGCGCAAGGCACACGATTGAGAGAGAAAGTGTACTTGGACGGTTCACGGTGTTCTTTTACTGTCTCACACATTTGTTACTAGTATGAATAAGATACCCCGGTGTCTCTCACTCGCCAATATTTATAATAATACTTTTGTTATGCACAAAATATTGTAATTATGCACAAAAATTTGTAATACTGTAAACAATTTTTGTATATAATTACAACATTTTGTGCATAACAAAAGTATAATTATGAATATCGGCTCATAACTAATCCACAACTTACTGAACAATTGAAAACTGATTATTATCTAATCATTGATTGTTAATTGTGATTTATTGTAGATTTATGAATTATTCCACGCTATATATCACTTATTTTTTGTCGCAGTTTTTTTAAATCACTTACACGATGAATCGCATGATAGTCATAAAACCAGTGATGCTGTCAATATGTTTCAATGGCTATAAAATAACAAACCTTTGTACTTTTTTAATAATTAAAAAGCTGTCGCTTTGACTGAAACAGACCGTTCAAAACGGTTAAGTAATTGGCAACGTTGCAGCGCTGTTGCTAAGCATTGCCGGTTTGTCGGGGTGAGCTTGGGGTGGAGTTTGGGGTAAGCAGAACGCAACCATCCCGTCTAGCTCGGTAGAGCAAAACGGAGCATAAGTAAAAGGATAACTGAATTTTGCGATTCTCGATTTGATAATTTTGTCAACTATTTAGCGATTTTCCCGTATACTGAGTCCTATAATATAGTTTTACCTATTAATCCCCCGGGGATAAATTCCGAGGATAAATTCCGGGGATTCCTTAGGATACAGTTCAGGGTATCGATCATGCACAATAACTTTTGCTCTAGAGCGAAAACGTGAAAAGTGAAAAATTTTATGTATGATACATGTACATATACACATATACATATTGTTCAAAATTACCGCTTAAAATCTTTCCCTGCTCGAAGGGAGTTGGTAGCAATGCGCGGTAACTGGGCGGCGCAAGCCCAGTTGCAAGCACTTCCTTCTTCTTTCTCTGTCTGCATACATGCGTTAGTTCTCTCTCGTGTTTCTTGTTGTGCATTGTTAGCTTACTTTTATACATTGTGCTGTAGCGAATGCAACCATTATGTGGCCACAGTAAGGTAACTTCTTGCGTATCCAAGATCCGTGCCTTACCAGCACATGTTCGACGCAACATGCTCAAGGCATTCGTGGCACCTCGGATAACATATATTAGGTATAGTTATCCTCCCTCCAAGTACCTCAATGAGGATGCTATTCGCTAATTACATTGCTACACATATTAGTCTATGCGTCATATAATGATAAGGTTATATATCTCTTTATCTTTCATAACCAACAAGCCTGTAAATATTATCCATATGAATAGAATGTGAATTATATAACGTATTCCTGTTTTGGAAAACCTGTATCCTTCCTTGCGTTCATAACGTTATTATAAGTTTGGGCATTTTATTTCACAGATCAAATAAAGATTAAACACATATAAAAAATTTTTACTTTTCACATTTTCGCCCTAGGAAAAAAGATACATAATCGATTCCCCTGAGGACAAATAACTATACAAGGATTCTCCTCTGGTAATCTGTGCTCTTAGCAATAATAACTCAGCATCCCCCTCATGGTAATGTCAAATAAAAGCGAAGCTGACGGAACAGTAAGCGTGAGTGATAGCAAGAATCACTCAAGATAGCAGTGAATCCCTACTCTTCTCCATTATTGTGAATCTCTACTCTTCTCCATTAATCTGAATATGCGCGTGTAAGAGAAGGACAGAGATTAACCGATCAATAATTTTTTAGCTCTCCGGCTTCATTTCTATCTAGGGATATATTACGTCTATTTATCTGTTGCTTTTCCGCTGGCAGGAAAACGTTAAATAACGTAATAATAAATTTTTTAATTATGTTATGCCTATGATAGAAGTAAAGCTAACATAACAATGAGAATGAGAGCAAAAGCAACGGTGGATCTCTATCTTTCCATTATTGTAAATATACTGCGCGCGTAAGAGAAGGATAGAGATTCACGATTATTTATATTTCATCGTTCTGTCGGCTTTATTTCTATTATATGCATAACATAACTAAATTTATTTAACGTTTTTCTGTTAGCTGGAAAAACAGTAAACCTATAAATAGACGCAGCATGCCTATCAGAGCTCAATCTTATATGCGTTGCTTCATTCTATCTTATGTAATGAACAAAAAAAAAGATAGTCTGAAATTTACAGCGAGCGTCTATAGTGAGCGCCTAAAGTGAAGGGACCTGTCTGATGACGAATGTTATACACTCTTAATGAGCGGCATTTGAACTGTGCACGGGGTGGTGAAGTGAAAAGAGTAACGGAAGATGGAGCCAAATCGAAAATCGGCCGAGAAGTGCAAATCGTGCCAAGCCCTACCCTAGATAAAAATACAGCCGATAAAACGGAGAGATATAAAATAACGGCTATATTCAGCGGAGAAAGCAGCTTAATAAGCGCTTTGGACTGAGCTACCAGCTTTATGTAGTCTACTGAACGAACTTTTATACTATAAGTCATATGTAGTAGTAATCTTCGAATTGAACTAAACAGTATTCAGACGCCTTACATTTGTAACAACTCAGTTTTCTTCTTTCGTTTATCTATTATATATTCGATAAAGTGTGATCATAAGAAAACTAGATATAAAATTCATTTTTTATCATCTACAATAATAACACAGGTTATGCAGCACAACACGTTGCACATACTAAGCGTACTTTTAATCTGCTGGAAAAAATGGTAGCCGCTTAGTTAACATGTTGGAAAAGCGTAAACTGCTTGACGATCAGCAAAAAATTCCGCAACAGTTGCAAAGCTGCTTTCTCCGCTAAAACCGTCGATCAGTGAATCTCTATCCTTCTATCATAGAAATATGCTGTGTCTATTTATAGGTCTATTGATTTTTCGCTAGACTTTTACAGTGCAAAAATTTTCGTTTCAGCGGATAACGTATCTGACCGGTCGATAGGTTATTAACTACCTGTGAGTGTATAATAAATAATAACCTTAACCCTTACTTAAACTACATATTTATCTAAATTTTTTGCTAAAGCAGTGAACTTGTGCGTGGAAAGTCGCGCGCCACTAAACAATGCGAGAGATGAAATGCAGTAGGCGAATATAGTTTAGAATAGTTTCTAAATGTTATATATAGCCGTTAATAAAACGTTACTTTTTTCAACTTTTTTTATTTATAACTTTTTAATGAAGGACGAGCGACGGCTAAAACTTGTTAGAGGTCACTCAAGGTCATAATCTTGACAACATATGTCAAAGTCAAGGTCATTGAGGCAGGGTATTTTATTAAGTTTATGAATGCTATGCCGCGTATATATGGTAGAATACAAATTGCTATGTAAGACAAAATCAATGTAGAAACTTCTTTCATTACGTAAAGAAGTTATGGAAGTTTCTGCATTGATTTTGTCTCACTGCAGACATAAGTGAAGATAGTAGCAATCCATATTCTATATACACGGCATAGCATTCATAAACGTAGCGTTCAGTAAACTAATAAAATACATTTCACATTTATTCGTGTTGTATATATAATTACCTGTTAAACGAATTTCCTGAACAGAAAATGCAAATGGAAAAATGCATTTGTAATGTACAATAAATATACAAAATATATTAATCTATTGATATACATTTATTTTGTGTAATAATTGTATTTTACAAAAGAAAAAAAAATGTCAAAAAAGTTCGGGATTTGAACCTGCAATCTCAACATTACTAGTTGAACGCGCTATCACTGCGCCGCACAAGCACTTCGATCAAATGATTTCCCGAATTTTGGCTTATTGAGCACTAAAAATTTCCAATTTTGATTTTCTTGTAAACGTTTGAGTAATGACTATTGTCCTTTTATCAGTAACACTCAACGTGAAAACTTATCGCTACAAGTTGAAATCGATTGGTATCATGTCGTGAAGTCTCCTTTTATGAAGAACTGAAATGTTTTTCATTTGACAACATGCGAACCGAAAATATTGCAAATAAAGATAAAAAGAATGATATCTATTGTACTGAGCATAATTTTTTAACTTGCGTATAATCAATAAAGTATAAGCAATAACTGACGACTCCCAATATTAAAATCAAGAATAAAGAGTAAACTATGGGATAAAAAGGGTTGTACAAAAAGCTTAATTATTTTTGCGCACTTTTTATCGCGTCTGACTTTCATAATCTACTCTTTAATGTTCTTGATTTTAATATTGAAAGTCGTCAGTTATTGCTTACTTTATTGAATATACGCAAGCTGAAAAATTATGCGTTCAGTAAAATAGATACCATTCTTTTTACTTTTATTTGCAATATTTTCGATTCGCATGTTATCAAATGAAAAACATTCCGGTTCCTTTTAAAAGGAGACTTCTGGAAATCTTCAGATATTGCTTGCTTTCATAAAAATTTGTTTAAATACAAAAAGTGATTTCTATTTATGAGTTTTCGAATTCTAAAAAAGATTTCATTGATTTAAAATAACACAAATAAAAATAATTGGTTTTTTAATTGAAGGGAATTAATTTATTTAAATGTGTAAAAAAAGTGTGATCAAATAAAAATTTCTTTTTTTCAAAAATAAGTAAAAATTAACTAAATCATTTCTTAAATCTGCAAAAATTATTTTTCTACATTAAAAAAAATTACTTTCCACTGTAAGTAAAAAATATTTTTATTTAACTATAGAAATCTCTTTTAATTAAATTAATGTTTATACAGGGTGTCCCACGAGATTTCTCCAACCGCCCACAAGAAGGTAGATGGGATCGAAATAAACATGAAAGTTCTTTACCATTTAGCGATATTCGTATAATAACAATTTTCACGAAACAATAACAAAATTTTAATTTTTAAAAAAGATATAATGTTGAAGGCGCTTTAATTTGCTGTGCCTATCTTGTACTTGTTTATCAGAAAAATTTGCTGTTTTTTTTATTTTTCATATCCGAACATTTGAGTTATTTTTAAGGATAATATTTTGTTCAATATACAATATTCTTTCATTTCAACCTACAGATTTGTATATTTCGCACATACTATATTGTATATTTCGCGCATTATGATAAAATAAGTATCTATACAAATGACATCTAATTTGTAACCAAAAAGTGTTGGTTGGCTTTTCTATACAACATATACATAATATAGTTTATGTATACATATAACTTACTATGAACACCTCTCTGTGAAGCTGGCACATTGTCAAAATTTCGATTTAATTAATAGAGTTCTAGCTCTTCCCTAAAGAGTTCTAGAATTCCTGATAGGTTTTGAAAAGAATTCTGACGATTAAATGCAAAAATACGTGATTTGAAAGTTTAGGATACCAACTTCACATTTTTAAAAAATGAAAATTAGATTACATAACTTTTTTATTTCAAGCCCTGAAAGCCTTAAAACACGTATATTCGGAGAAACATTTCTAATAAACGGATATGTTAATTATACGTGTGAATATTAACTTACAAGTAAACGTTTTTTTAAAAGTAAATATAAACGGATAAACATTTTATATATATATATTATATTAATATTATATTATATATATTATATATATATATTATAATTCTTAATAGCTATTTTGTAAAATCTTGCGCTGTAATATATATTATACATATATTATAATTCTTAATACCTACAATCTACAATATTGCAATATTTCTACAATATTGTTGCAAGTTTCTGTGCATGGGCCTTTTCTTAATTAGTTATTAAGAAAAAGATAACATGACCTTAGCGTATCGAGTAGTGAGTTCATCAAGACAAGATTTCTTATCTTAAAGTGCATTTCTTGTTTTGATTTTCAAGATAAGAAATTTCGTTTTTCTTGTCTTGACCATTTCTTGGCATTGTATTTCTTGTCTTGAATTTCTTGAAATTTCTTGATTTTTTAAGCAGGGTCTTATGGCTCGTTGATTACGTTGCGTCATAAGAGATTATAAGAAAGCTTGTTTTTCTTATGAAAATTTGAAATGGATATTGCGTTTTCGCGTCCAGTGCGCAGAAACAATTTTCTCGTTGGTTTCTCGTTCTTTACCAATCCGCACGCAGCCACACTCGGCATTAAGACTCCATCGGCATTAAGACTCCTGTAAGCAGGAGGATGGATCTCGCTCTCGTAAAAAGTCGTGAACGCTTCGGGTGCCAAAAGCCGTGCGCCCCGTTAGCAAGGAGGAGAAGATGGAGTGAATCTCGCTTCGCGTCAAAAGTCGTGCGTCCTAAAAAAGAAAAAGAAGCCCCTCCTCCCTACTTACGAAACGCAGAAGTGGATCTCGATTCGTGCAAAAAGTCGCTAATGCCTTGGGAGATGGGTGGATCTTGCTTGACAAAAGTCGTATGCCACGTAAAAAAGGGAGGAAGTGATGGATCATTATAGACATAATATAAATAGACCGAACATATGCGGCACGTGACAGTCAGAGAAGAAGGAGGTAACACAATCTGAATATTCTGAATATTCGCTGCCCCCCTCTCCCTCCCTTCTTCTCTCTCCCTTCCTCTCTCTCCCCCTTTCTCCCTCCCACCTTTCTCTCTCTATAGAAGAACATGGAAGGCGTATCATGCAATATATGTGATTATGCCTCCACTAACATTTCTCCCATTTTTTTCTGTCAGAAAGAGAACGAACACTCGGAATGTGTTTCCTTCCTTTTGCATGCACGAAATCCTTGTTTGGTACATGACAATGCCGCCTCGGTCTATCGATCTGTATTATCTATGAGGTGGAAGTCCTCGCTCAGCATGTTCGTCCGCCTCTCGTAAATAGGAAGGAATAGAGAAGTTATATTATACCTAAATAACATAATCATATATTAAATTAATATTCGAATATGTTAAAAAATTCAACGCAGACTGTTAATAAGAATGTGAGCGAAGCGTTTTCAATACAAATATCAATATTTTTTATTGTGTAGTACATACATATATATATAGAAGCAAAACGTGAATATCAGTGCTGACGTAATTGGTCGCGGAGATCAAATGATTGCAATTTTATTAGAAAAAAATTTTTCTAAAAATTAAAAATAGATTTTTGGCGTTTATCTGTTGTAAGCTCTGGCTGCATTCAACGGAGAAAACAGCTTTACAACTATTATACAAGTGACGGCTTGGTTTCTCTCATTAACTCGTACGCAGTTATACATCGCTTACCTCACCAAGCAACGCACAGTTTACATGCTGCTCATCTCCAACCCTCGTGCAAATTAAATGCTGCTTGTTATTCCATGCGCAGACTAAATACCTATCGGCATTTAATCAATTTAAATGCATTTAAGCACGCGGGTTAGTGAAATAAAGGGACAGAAAATCAAGAATCAGCCGAAATATGCAACTTTCTCAAATTCTGATCTATATAAATATATAAACTAATCATATTATGAAGAATTTTACAACAGCTGCATAAAAATGCTTTCTCTATTAAACGCAATCATTATCTTTATTTTTTTACATCGAATTATGATTGCGACTTTACATAAAAAAACGATCGTCACCGGAAATATCTCTTCATGTTATATCTCCGAAATTCTATTCTGAAGATAACGCTATCAACATGTATAGTACATAATAATGGATCGACACTTCCTGATGATTTTAAAATTAATATCGAATAAATTATAGCATCCCTATGAGCTATTCTGTAACTCGTTAAGACAGTAACGATGCACAGATATTTTATGGTACGCAACGTCGTTATTATCTTTGTCGTTATTATATTTATCATTAACGTGTTACAGAATAGCAGCCCCGGCAATCTAAAATTGATTATAAAATTGATCATCAAAACTTGATATTGTTTCTGTTTAATATGGATGTTATAATAATATAGGTTCCTGCATATGGAAACGCTTGTCGAGTATTATCAATTAATCGTCGCTTTATTGAAGAAAGGGTAAAGTGATTGTTTGCCGCGTTAATTCCGCGATGCAGCAAGCATTGCAGCTCTTTGTGTGTAAAAGCCATATTAAAATGCTAAATGTTTACATTATAAATAGATTGTTTTTTCGTCCGAAAGTTTAAAACAAAAATATTATCATTGATCCTGGGATTATACTTTGTAAAATAAATTTTGTAACTCTTTGTAATTTACACATTTTAATAAAACATTATTGTATACATGTATGTGCTATACCGGACAGCACATATTTATGATAAATATTCGTAGCTATTTATTATTTATTTTTTGAAACATTTCATAAATATTTTATACATATTCAATGTAAGCTCTTTTTGAAAACATAGACTAAATATTTTGTATAATATTTATGCTGAATATAAAAAACATTTTGCAAATATTTTATAAATAATATTGTGAGCTATCTGGGACAGCCTCGTATAGACATTTAATAAACATTTAATAATCATTCGATAGATGTCAATTAGACTTATTGCTATTGAACTTTTTACATTAATTTATTTGAGAAGGCCCTGTCTGTTACAGATTACCTACAGCATCATTCATAGCACGTATGGTAAACATCACTTTGGCTTCGAAATTTTTATTTGTGTGCAAAAATGCTTGGAGGCAGCGACTTTTGTACCCAAATAATCTGTCAAATGTCATATACGCGCAAGCGGTGTTAGGTTATCAATTTGTCGACAAACGAAATTCTCTCGTTTTACGCTTGCAGGGATTATATCATCGGGTATTGGGAAACCGAACGCAGCACGTACACAAATGTAGCGTACACAGACATTTTGTCTGGGCGCACGGCTTTTCACAAAATGTCATTCGCGGAAACGCGGAAAACAGATGGGTCTTTTGAGTTCAAATTTCTTTTGTTTACTGACGTTTAGGATATCATTCGATTCGATTGAAATTGAAAAAGATGGAAATATAAGAGAGGGAGGGAGAGAGGGAGAGAGGGAGAGGGAGAAGGAGAGAAAGAGAGAGAGAGAGAGAGAGAGAGAGAGAATGTTTTAACTAATCAATAACTATCAATCGAGGAACACGGTCCGTGGTTCGGCGTTCAACTATGCGCAGTGACATTACTGTTATACATTACTTCGACATTTAAACGGTTACAATAATAAATTGCTATCCGCGTTATTTAACTGATAAATTACAATTGTAAAAGAACATAGCCGTAAACATAATAGCGGTAAGTAAGGATTACCCCACAAACATTGCGAAACGTCTTATATAGTCTTATATCTCTTTTATCTCTCTTTCAACTTTTATTGAGTCGAACAATGTAAATAGTCGATAGCAAAAAGAAATTAAATTCAAAAGGTTAATGCAGGATGCCTATATTTTCTGTTTGCGAGTAACGCGTCGCAACAAGCCACGCGATAGGCAAGGTGTTTGTGTAACGCTATATCTGTATACATTACGTCTATGTACGCTGCGTTTGTTACGTGAGCTGCGCTCGGTTAACCGGGCTTTATGACAAATAATCCCCGCCAGAATAAAACAAGAAAATTTCGTTTATTCAGAAATTGATATGACGCTTGTGCGTATATTACATACATTTACGGATGAACTATATGTGAAATAACAGTATGCATGGCTCTGACGTATAATGGCATAAAGCGTTACGGTAATATTTGTGCTATGGGCCACCGCACAAACATTACCGTAATATAATAGTTTATGTCATCTTATGTATCATCCATAAAATATAATGTAATTAAAGCACAGAAAAGAACATAGCTTAAAAAATGATAATGAACATGTGTGCTATGTTTTTCTTTGTGCCAAACATACGTTATGTCTTATAGGTCTTCTACAATAAGTCATAATCTAAGCTTTAAATCTTAAGTCGTAAGAAATTGACCAATCACAGTTGAATCTGAGAAGAATAACTGATTATAATTGTTCAATTTCTTATGGCTTAATAATACTTTAAAATTTAAAGTATAGATAACTTATTGTTAAAAATCCATTACGGATAATATAAGACGACATAAGCCGACAATGTTTGTTACGACAATGTTTGTGCGGTAATCCTGAAGCTTACTGTTCTACAATAGGGTCATAAGCCGTAACTTCACATAGAATCATCCGTAAGATTATGACGTACGCGCAAGGGATACAGTAAACTATTAGAGCGGGATTCTTTCGCTTTAGGTATTTTGACAAGGATTATATTGTCACAAAGCTCGGTACAAGGGGCGCAAAACCGAACGTAGTACATTACACATATACAGATGCAGCGTACATAGACTTAATGTCACGGATATAGCTGTTATTAATACACGGATACCTTGTCTGTTCCCACTGCTCATCGCGACGCATCATTCGTGGAAACAGAAAATATAGGCATCCTGCATTAGCCTTTTGAATTTAATTTCTTTTTGCTATCTATTTACATCGTTCGACTCAATTAAAGTTAAAGGAAGTAAAAGTAATTATGAGACAGAGAGATTTTATCTCATCGACATTTAAACATTTACAATGACAAACTATTATCCACGTTATTTAATCGAATATTTAAAATTGTAAAGGAACATAACTATAAATACAATGGCGGCAAAACAAGAATACGCGGAATAATATTTTGTGTGCGGATATTATTTGGAAAAGTTACGGACGACCGAACGCGAAAGCGAGAAGCTGATCCCATAGGCACGAAGAATATTTTTGTCGCATCGCATCTAACGAATGCGTTTGAGTGAATAAGAGCTATAGTAGAACGTAGAAACGTGTAGAGCGTGCGCAATATGACAAAGCTTTATTGATCGTGCCCTTGTAGCAGACTCCTCTCGTTACAGCATTTTCGTAATTTTAAATCTCTGCACGAAATATTATTTCGCGTATTCTTATTATTTGCCTCTTATGTTTAATGCATGCGATACGAACAAACCTGTAAGACGCGCCAAACCGTCCCAATAATAAATTATTAATTGATCTTTTTAATTAAACGGGCATTTGTATGAATATAAATATTTTGTAGACGATGAATTAACGATAATATTGTAAGTAGCAGTTGATATTGGTTTTGATTGTGATATTACCAGATATATGACTGAAATGTTTATCATTATATATATAAATTGAAATAATATTATTGCATTGTCACCGTGCGTTGGCTTTTATGCTCCTTTATCTTTAAAAATTATTAATTGATATTTCACGTCGGGACATTAATTAATTAACGAATATTCCAAATCTTTAAAATCTAAATATAGGATATACTTAAATAATAAAAGCATGAGTAGAGCATCCAGGAATGTCCTCAGAAATCGCCTCAGAATTTTGCCAAGTATAGAGTAACGAACGAGCTGGCGAAGGGGAGGAGGGAGAACAGGAGCGAACTGGAGCCTTCAATGGTACAGAAGCGACCAAAAAAAGGTCATTTCACTCAGATCCGAGATGCGCATATGCAACATGATTACGTTTAAACATTACTTTCATTTTTGCAACACTTCAATTATATGCACATACTCAGTCCGGTATATATATTTCATATATTTTATGGAAATACACGCTATCAATTACTGCACTGATTAACAGTATTATTTAATCAGACTCCAACAACTGCGTTACACTCTCATTTGCTCGATTTCTCAGGATTTTTTTATATTTCATATAAATATAAAAATAAATATAATATATTATACTTATATGAAATACTGTTATAAAAATGTTTGTATAAAAGTAACTCAAAGAAATTAATATACAATATATAATATATTATATTAGGTGTTGGAATTAATTCGTAGCGTTCATGTAACGCGAATATGGAACGAATTTTGTTTCTGCTTATGAATTTATCGATTACAGCTTCTAAATTAAGATTTTGTACGATGTCTGAATGAATATGCAGAACAACCATATAATTCAATAAAATTGAAAACGTTATAGAACGTAGATATGTTTTTAATCTTCTGAGAGTTGAAAAAGATCTTTCCGAAAATAAAGAATGTTGCCGGGGTTGTAAGCAGGAATTTTTGTATATTCTAACACAATTTCTATCACGGCTATATCTTCTTTTAAGAAAATTAACATCTTTTCAATTACAGATTTCTATTTTCTTGGCCTTCACTATATTAAAAACATCGTTCGATGTAATTTTAATTTGGTCCTATCACAATCGGTTTTATATAATGCGATCAATATATTACTTTCGTATCGAAATGCTACATCTGAACACTAGTGAAATACCGGCAATCGTGAAAAAGACAACGGCCGATCGAGTTGTAAACATGCGATTTTTCACATATAGTTTAATTAACTTTCATTTTTAATAAAATATTAAATAATAAATTATTATTTCATCAAAAAATAATTTATATATTCTTCGAATTTCCAAGTATGGAATACTCCACATCACCATTTGCTATAGTCGACGCTCCTGAGAGCATTGACATAATAAATTTACAATCCTTTTACTTTCAAATCTCTGTGAAGAAGTTAATCACAATGACAATAAGGCCGCGGTCCGATTCACGCTCACAATGCTTAAAAATCATTTCATCCTTGTTGTTTGACAAATATTTAAACGAAAATAAATGATGCTCATGAGCGTTATCAGCATGAATCGGATTACGACCTAAAAGATGTATCGTTCGAACTGCAGTTTAGACGAATATATAAGGAAATATATAATAGGAGTTCCTATTTTTTGGGACCTTACAGTGACCCAATTCTTATATCGTTCCGTTCTATTCAGATGTAAAAAAAATTTGTATGCCACATGTAAAGTATACAGATTATAAGATAAGATTCACATCAAAGCCAAAGCTGCCAAAGGCGTCAAGTGTTAACTTGTACGTAACATAACTCGTCTCGATCAAATTGATCTAACGAAATACGTACAAATATCAGAGCGGGATTATAATTTTTGTAGTGAGCATGAAAAAAAATAAATATTTATTGCCGAGCATCTCTTAATTTGTGAATTCAATATTTGCAAATTTCATTTACCTCGCAGGATCAACGCTTGCAGCTAATTTTTTCCTCTTTGTGTAACTTCGAAGCAAATATCGGATCGGAGATGTAATAACAGTAAAAACACAAATAATTTAATTAAACTGATTGTGTTCCATCGGCAGCCGAAATCAAACCTTCAAACGTCAAAAGAAGGTTTCTCAGATAGCACTTATTCAATTCATGTGATGTATTAAATCGTAGAGTGCAGCAAACATAGTCTCTTAATTCCAAATTTAAGAGCGTAACTGTCTATATACGTTAGCTGTATATCGTTTGAGGACGCCTTTATATAGCGGTAACATTTCAGGAGAAGGAAACCATCATAGCAAAAGAGATTAACAGCCATCCAGTCTTCCATTAATAAACACTGCTTTGTGTTGAGTTAAATTGATGAAATGTAATCAGATTAATTAATTTACATATGTATTGTTACAATGTCTCCGAAATTTGCAAGCCACAGAGCATCATATATGTTCAAATTAATGAGCTTGTTCCATTGTGTTTTATTGGCAGTCGAAGTCAAACACAAAACAGTTTGTTTCATTATTAATTAAAAGGCTATTAACCTCTTTCGCTACGATGGTTCTTTTCTGAAATATAATATTCCCGTTATATAAAGGCGTCCCCAAACGATATGACCAACGTATATTATTAAATCTACAGTGTCAAATTTAACCTAATGTAAATTGCCATCACTCCTTCTAAATATACCATTATTTTATATTAAAACAATAATCAAATTGACATTGTAGATATTGTCTGAATATTGTCAAATATGACTATTGTTTTAATATAAAAATAACGATATAATTGAGTAGGAGCAGTGGCGACTCACATTAGATTAAATTTGACTTCATAGATTTAATAGTGTATGCTAACATTAACAAATATACACATGCATGATATACATAATTATCTAAACATAAACCAATATTTATATTGTAAATCAATATTTATCCAAGCAGAACAACAAATCATTATGATATCAGAATGATGTCAAAACGACAAGATGATCATTAAAAGTCATTTTTCAATCATTTCCGATTTATTTTAATGTCATTTTGACGTTATCGTGACTTGTTCTGCTTGGGTAGCGAATGTATGCAAAGGTATAAATTGGTTTGGAGGCATCTTGAAGATGCCGCCCGCCCGCGCAAGAAATGTACAGTACCCTCCATAAGTTTGGGAACACCTTACGTTTGACAAGTTTGTAAATAATTATTTAATTGAAAAAAGACAAAATAAAAGTACATACATACGTAAGTTATCTATAATTATCATATGTATGTATTTTTATTTCGTCTTTTTTCAATTAAAGATTTAATAACATGCTATTAAAATATAAATGGAATTTTAGTAAAAATGTGATTCATACGAAATCTGATTCTTCGGGACTATTTTACAATTTTTACGAAGTCTGAAATCAACTTGCGATTCAAATAGTTTACTACTTTTATAGAAACTGTTAAATTACAATTAAACGACCTGTGTATATACAACGAATACAAGTACAATATTGCAAAATAAATGACAATATACATATAAGCAATTGACCAAAGAGCGAAATTCAATCTTGAGTGTTTCGATGCTGTAAAATGATTGTCCAACGTATTTCCGCCATTTTTTGGAACGATATTTGAGCGCGTCAGAAACATTCACGCACGCGCTACGATCAATGTATCGATACTGACAATGTATGGAAATAATCTATGTGGATATGAATAGTATATAAACAAAAATAATGTCACTTCAATTTTATTAGTACATTCAATAAAATAATATTAATAATACTTTTCATCCTACATCGTTAACACATGTGCAGGAATTGAAACATTTAATACAAAAATTCTTACCTATAAAATGAAATGCCCTTTTTTGACTTCTCTGCTCACACCCAGGTACGCAGCACTTCATATTGATGCTTCGCACATTTTACAGTCACGCGATTTTATAATCTTTCAAAGTAATCTTTCAAAGTAATATAATCCCACACGATGATCTTGCTGACATATGCGTCTCACTAAAGAACACTAAACGTAAGTGCACATAAGCACCTGAAAGTTTCTGATTCATTCTTATATTGATCAAATTAAAATAGCGCTGATTAATTGGTGCCACAATTTTTTATACTTCACAGCGGAGATGTTCACTCTTCCAGTGATATAGTTCAGTCCGTAGGATGTTCCCAACTTTATAGAAGATACTGTACACGTTGCGCACAGACAGTCTTTCGGGCAACTCAAATAAAAACGTATCGAGACAAAGTGAAATAAAGCAATATTGAATAACATTGACGTAAACGTAATATCAGAACATAAACGAAATGTAGACAGAGTTATATTTTGCAAATTCAGAATAAATATACGGAATTTTGTGAAAGACTATATATCACCGCCGCGGCGCGTCGTAGCGAAAAGATTAAGTCGAATATTTAGGATCGTAAACCGTATACACGTACCGACAGGACCGACAGGAAGAATAATGTCCTCTGATGCTCAGAGCGCGGCGCGCGGCGTTACGTACTCGTGCCGAAGCGCACACACGTATGTGTTACTGGAAACGCGGAGGAGGCGAAGAGCACGAAGGGAGAAAATAGTGGGGGCGCTCCGATATTCTATCCTTAGCGCAAGGCGCACGATTGAGAGAGAAAGCGTAATTGGATCGTGATTTCGCGGTATTCTTTCACTGTCTCACACATTTGTTACTGGTATGAGGGAGATACTCCGGTGTCTCTTGCTCGCCAATATTCATAATAATATTTTTATTATGCATAAAATGTTGTAATTATGCATAAAAATTTTTAATACTGTAAAAAATTTATGCATATATATAATTACAATATTAATAATTACAATATAATTAAAATAATATATAATATTTTATTTATTTTCAGAATATTTAATTTTCTCACAATATTTACTACATTGAAAAATTAAATTGTAATAATTTGTTTGTATATTTGCAAAAAAATGTATTGAGTAAATATTTGTTTATAATAAATAAATATTTACTCAATCAAAAAAGAAGATAGTTAAATGTAATTAGAAGGTAGATGTAATAATTATTACATTGAAAAAACATTTACTACATTGTAATAAGCTTTAATTTGTACAAAAAGTTTACTAAATGTAATAATGTAATATAGCAATAAATGTAAAATCGTATCTTAAACTTCAAGATTCGATATCTTTTCCCATTGTATATCTTAGTACGAGATACGATTATTTTTACGATTATATATAATAATCGCGTTAATTATACACCAGTTCAATAAACCAGCAAGCGATATTAATCTAATTTATCAAAGAGACACCTGAACGTAAACTTTGAGACAATTAGGGTCGTGATTCAACTTGGGATCCAATTTGAGTTAGGTTTGAATTAATCTTTTATTTGAAAATCGCTTTTCAAATCACAATTTAATCAATCTGAGTAAATCAGGTTACATTTTTAGTCCAAACTTAGCCTGAAATGAGGATCAGTCTACGATTATGAACGGAACTACGGATCCTAAACAAATGAGAATCAAGTGAACAGCTATTTGAATTCATAAATAAATAACATGATAAATAAATAATTCTGTCGCAATAATAAATATAGCAATTTAATTCCGGTGGTTGCCTTTTAACTATTTATCAATGTATAGAGAGAGAGAGAGAGAGAGAGGAGAGAGAGAGAGAGAGAGAGAGAGAGAGAGAGAGAGAGAGAGAGTTCTCTTTATTTCTTGACCATTAATGAAATTTTTTACTAAGCTCTTTGATAAAATTTATAATAACATTCTTCCTGCGATAATAATTTTAGTACAAAATTTATTTTATATGAGTTTTTATGTATATAATATATCACATTATCAACATTACTGTTTATAAATAACGCCTACCTTTAACATTATTTGTGCTATATGTACTATATACTAATCCAATTAATCAATTCATGCGTCTATTCCTTAATCTCGATTTAATTTATTCTTAATCCTCTTCTAAGAATTAGAAATATATTATATCTTCTTCTTGTACAATATTCAGTTACCAAACGTTGGCTTTCATTATTAGCGATGTTTTCTGTTAGAGGAATAAAAAGAGAAATACAAAAGACTTCCAGAGCCATTCTCATAGGTTTCGAAGTACAATCGAAGGGTATCGATCATATACAGGATGCTTCCGATACCTACAGATCGGGTTGCCTATCTGCCTATGGGCAGGGACACTCTTTTACTGTTAATGCAGAATAAGGTTAGATCGCAAGAGTCTGACGGGGAATGATAGAAGAGAAATTGAATTTTACATTTTGGTATAGTGTAAAATTCAATAATATGATATAAAATATGTATTTAATAATACAAATAATATCTGACCTAATCTAAATGAAATTTAATATTTAAAAATATGCCTTACAGTTTAACTAGAAAGTGTAGGTATTTATTATTAAGTGTAGATATTTTTATAGAAAATCACAGTAGCGCCTACCTTACCGTAGGTAATATACCGTTTGAATCTTTGAACTAATCTATTTTGCAGTGTGCATCAAAAAGTTGCGTTGAGTAAAAGTAAACATTATTTTTTAAATTGAATAAAACAAAAATTTCTAGGCATATAAGAATCAGGCGCGGATATCGCTAAAAAATTATTCATGCAGTTAAAAAAGTAACAAATAATCTACATATAAAAGTAACAGGTTTACAATAGTTAATAATTTTCGTGAGATAACATGCATGAATAATTTCACCGACTCCTATATGCCTATATTTCCGATCCGTGGAAATGTTGACGACCTGCCAGAAAGAAGACTATCTAGTGCAATAATTTCGAAGGAGGATAAAGCGTTCTTGCGTCTCTTTCAAACGAATCTCAATCTTATTCTGCGTAAGAGTAAATACTATCGTATCCAGAATCTTCTCGGAAATGGGATTAGTTCAGATGTTTGTTACATCCTCCATTTCGTTATTGCGATACTCGTGGAACTCACCCGAGGATTTTGTTCTGATATGAGGGAGATTTCCAATTATTTTTTTCATTGGAAAGAGTCGGACACACCAGAGCGCAACGATAAAGTTTAAATTACTACGAATTCATTATTGTAATTTTGCACCAACAAAATTTGCACTCTTAAAATTGCTTATGAGTAATTAAAAAAATTAAAAAATTATTGTAACACAAATGTGAATGACATATAAAATATTTTATGTTATATTCAGAATAATAAATACCGTATTTTATTTAGAATTCACTTTTTCCGTTGTTTCTCAAAAAACGGTTTTCAAAATGTAAAAATAACCAATAATAACCAATAATATGGATTTTCATGCAAATATATATATATATATATATATATATATATATATAAAATATAAATGTAAGTAAAATTCTAACCGAAAGAGTCTACATATCTCGCTTAATACCATCAAAAGTCGCTTGCACGAAAATAACGTAGATTCACACGATTTTTCAGACATTTTCAACAGTCAAAAAAAGATTGAAACGTGAGTATTCTGTTTCATATAGGCTACAACATGGACATGGACACACACATACACACACCATGCAACCCGGCACCAACCCTCCTCCCACTCACTATAGAAATCAATACATATCAACACTTACCCAATGTATCTCGCTACATTGCAAACTTGTATCTCGACATATATCTGAACATGTATCTCATCCATCTAAAAAATATTAAAATAAAGGAGATGACGATTCTCCAATAAGCGATCAAGACTTACACGACAAGCGGAGTCAATTTCATAACCACCCCTTCAATAATTATCAAGATGTCTTGAATGTTTATATCCTTCAGAGGGTAATAAAAAAATCCTAATTTATCAGATTAATTCACCCCCAAACGTAGTCCTATATATATTAAACCGCGATCACGCGAACCGAGCGCAATATTAGTAGAAGCAGAAGCAATCCCCCAGTTCCTTTCCTTCAACTTATTCTATCTCCCAACTTATAAATCTTTGTTTTCGAATATTAATTTTTTTTTCGTGTAAATGCGTGCATGCATGTGTGCATGTGTGTATCTCACTCTCGGCGCTCGATGTTACTCAAATAATGACGCGGATATGATAGATATTTGTTCTCCATCTCCTATGTATGCACACGCACGTTATTGATTCTGGGTAACGCCGAAAGTAGGTTATATACATTTATAATTATACACACATTTTAGCAAGATATTAGAAAGAATTTAATTTTTTTTATTAAGCGATAGCAGCATCGTAGAGACCTATCTGCCACGAAGGAAGGACGTCATCTGCGGTCCAGAAGGAGAGATCGAGGTCTCGTCAAAAAGGGATGCTGTCCCGTATATCTTGAGGGAAGCAAGGAAGGATGGCCTGATCGTTAGCACAACTAGCAGAAGCGGCTTTTGATCTGGTTGGCTCCCTCTTCCACGCGCACTTCAGAAAGCGATAAAGATACTTATCTCCAGAATATAATCATAATCGCATTGTGCCGATTCGTGAATCAGAATAAAGTATTAATCACATTCGACTACGAATCGTAATCAAAGAAGATGACAAGTAAGCGCTCATTAGCCAAACGCATCTCGATTTTGAATTTAAGTTGTTAATTTATTCTAAAGGAACATTTGCGAGCAAATATATCGAAGTGAGTGTAAATAGAACTAACAATATTATCATAATAAAATAATCTGATAATTTCTTGTTGTCATAATCAATCATAAATAATGCAAGTTATTATAATCCTCTACTCATTCCATCCCCTCGACAATCGAACTTTCGTTCAATACTCTCATTTTTTCATCTCGTTCCATTCATGTTACATGCATAAATATGAACGGGCCACCTGATTGTTTGATCGTCATTGCATACATGAAAGCAAAGATTGACTAAATATGGCATAATATTTTTAATTAATTGTCAATTTTTAGTTGTGTTAGCCTATCGAAATCCTATACTGACATTGCGGATAAGCTAACGCAACCAAAAATTGGCTACTGTAATCAATTAAAAACGCTGCGCCATATTTTTCCATCTAATTTATTACAGCAGCCAATCTTTTTTTTAATGTATATATATATATGTATATATGTTCATGCTGTTGACAAATTCGCGACAATATCACTAGCTTTTTCCGGAGTTCGACAAGCTTTCGATTAAGATTATTCAAAAATTAAAATCATAATAAAAACTCTAACAATACTTTTATTAGATATACAATATATGTAGTACCAGCGCGATCTTCCAATCAGTCTGAATAAACTTGGTGCAGTCGGTACCAAGATCTAGAGATTAAATCCGGGAAAAGAACTATTTTAGATTTTCAAATTTTTTTCAGTCACGCGTATAAACACATGCATGTAAAGCGTTTTATCTATTAATATTTACAATGTTTTCATTCAAATAACATTATATTAAAATTGTAAGTGAACATTAATGCAAGAGCCAAATTTTGGAACGAAACTATGAAAAACTAAGGCACTATAGTATGAGTATTTGGGAAAAAGTGTAGTAGCGCAAATCAAAATTTGACATTACTATTGTTTAGTCCTCCTTTCCTGCCTTCTCTTCAAAAAGGCTGTACTCGTACTGTTTCAAATTTCATGAAATTTAATATACTTTTAAGTTATATAATTTGAACTTAATTTCATGACATTACATTAAATTTTATGTATTTATAACTAAAAAGTATTTATGTATATGTACATGAAATTTAATGTATTTTTCATGAAAATTTATGAAATTTAATGTACACGTTCATTTAAGTAACTATTATAACTTAATTTTCAATAATTAAATCATTCACTACTTTTAATTTCATTCATAACCACGAGCTTCATTTACATGTAAAGAAAGCTTGTTCCTACATTTCTAACAGTGTAAGAGCTACTCATTCCTTCCCTCCGTAAATCCACATCAGTTTCGTCAAAAAAATATTTACAAATGGCCGCGTCAATAAATTAATTTTGCCTTTTTATATAATAGAATAATTAAAAGAGGTAATCGTGTTGATAAGCGGATCTAAGTAATCAGACTGTATAAAAATTTGATAGGGAATTCGATTTCCGTCTTTCTTCGAGATCCACACCACAAACCCTCACAACTTCCCTCTATCAAAACATCGCTCACCCTCACACGAACCTAAATCGTAGAAGGAACTTCCTACACAAGAAGACCTACACAGAACCCCCACATCAAGATAAAGGTGCAGCAATCTTTTCATCCCAAACGTAATGCCATGACCGACGCATTTGCCCCATGTTGTCGGAGTATGCACTCTATGTCCATTTCGCAACATGCATCAAAACCTACCAACCGATCACATAATAAGGATATTCCGATATAATTAATATTAAAATAAAATTTGAATTTGAATTGTGAATTAACGGTTCTAAAATATTACAATAAGTAGCGTATAAAAATATTTAAAAAATGATTTTATAATGTGTCTTTTAATCGATAATTCATGTGTCTTAAATATCCATGCTGCCGGAGGTGGTGCATCATTAAATTATTTAAAAGAGATATTTGTTGTCTGCAGAAGTTAGTTACAATTCTTAATTGACAATATAAATCGTAATACGAATATAAATTCTGTTAATAAAACATATTTTTGTACATCTTTTTTTTAGTGATATTTTGTAACTTAATAATGATAATTGAATTACAATAATATATAAGACATAAAATGTAACTTGATAATAATTGAAATACAATAAAATATAAAAAGCCATAAAACATGCATATCATTATAAAATAGTCGCAATTAAATACAAAGTAGTAAGTTAAAAGTACAAAAATATACACAAATTATAAAAATATATATACTTTAATAAATGTGAGTAAAAATTAAAACATTTTTTGGATCCAAAGTGAAATCGTAAAAAGAACGCAGCCAACTATACGGCAGTCAACGAAATAAAATTTAAAAGTAGGCAAAGGTGTGGTAAAATACATCGCGACGCAAACGAGAGGAGAGAGTAACGCGAGAGACGGAGCAGTCACCAAGAATAAAACTTCCAAAGGGAAACTGACTTAAAAATCCTTTTGAGGATTTATCATTCCAAGATAGAAGGGACCAGAACCTGATGCGCTTTGTTCAATGGTTCGAATAGATCGCCGAGTACGAGGAAGTCGAGGAACGCGATAGACTTTATTATTTCAGGCGAACGATGAGGGACAATGCTGCGACCTGGTTTGAACTCAACGAACCAGAAACCTACAAGGAAGTCAGAGCAATGTTCCTGGAGTAGGCGACATTTAGGCAATGAATCTATACTGGCGGATTCAGACCGGAAAAGGGAATCATGATGGCGAATAACATTGGAGCTCGCCAGGCGAAGCTGCTAATTTTCTCCAATAAACGAGAGTGAAATTATTAGAGCGATCAAGAGTCATTATCACATAGATGTCGCGAGGGAAATAAGGGCGACAATGATCAGTAACCTTCGTGATCAAACTTATCACGAATATGGAAACAGAGAGGAGAAGTGCAAATTTTGCACTTCTCGGTCGATTTCCGAGAGACTCCGCCTCCCGCTACTCCTCTCACTGCTCGCCGCAGTTCATTCGACGTTTAGGGGCTCCATACAATAAAAGAAACAGGGAACAAAGAACAGAGAATAAGAATTTCAACCTATCAGAAATAATGTATTGTAGTACACATGGAATACACAGTTTCTGATAGGTTGAAATTCTTATTCTCTGTTCTCTGTTCCCTGTTCCTTGTATTGTGCGGAGCTCCTTTAGGAGCGTCTAACGTTCAAAGAGATAAGGTGTTCGCTTTGGGTGCTCACGCTGTAAACTTCATTCTATCTTTTTTCGCTCATTATATAATTAAGATAGGAAGCAACGGATAAGTGCTTCTCAAAATGAATACATCCAATGAATTTTCAATAGTTTTCTACGTCACCCTTGAGATACTATAATATTTTTGATGCATTTTTTTAAGTGGTATTCCCAACAAGCCTAGTCCACTAATAAAAATAATGAATTGTACGACCAAGTAATTAAACACAAACGAAGTGAAATGAAAAATACTTATTCTGATTTTCGGAATCTTTTATTGGCGAGATCAGAAACGTCGATTTGCATATTACACGTAGCGAGCCGCATAAGATGAGAAAAAGAATCATCGTTCAAGGTAGAACGTCTCTCATTTTTTATAAGCTTCATATTTGAAAAGATATCTCACATAAATATATAGATCCAAACATGGAATGAAGTCTAAAATCTCGAAGATTGGGGATGATTCTTTCAACATTTTGTAAAAATCGGCACCAGTTTCTTTAACTGTTTTAAAAGCAATATCATTCTGCAAATCACATAATTCATCTTGCAAGTCAGATGCTGTCCTTCAATTGGCGCTGTAAGGGGATTCTCGAAAAGAATTAATTCAGTTCTGAGTTTTTCGAACCAAGTAAATCGTGTATCAAATTCATCTATAAGAGAATCTAGAAAATGAATGTATTCTTTGAAATTGCAATTATTGTCATGTTCTTCGAGAAGAATTTGACAAGAAGGAAAAAAGTGAAAAATATTATCATTTAAGTAAGATTTTAATACCTGCAATTTTCTTCGGAAAGAATCAACGTGACTCACTAATTGGGAAATATTTTGATTCGTCCTTTGCAGTTTTAAATTAAGAAGCCTAAGTTGATTACTTATATCAGTAATAAAAGCGAGTTCAGTAAGAAATGTCACATCTTCCAAAAGAGATATATTCGTGAAATTTTGAGTTGTTCATTTCTTTTAGGAAAAGGAGAACGTTTTTTCCTATCGCAAAAAATATTTTTAAATTTTGCAACACTAAACCAACGAACTAGACAATGAAGGGACATCTATGTAAACAGCTTTATGTTCATCAAGAAATAATTTAAATTTCGGTGAGTAAGGAACTTATGTTACTTTTAATTCCATTAATTATTTTAGTAATAGTCTCCATAGCTATTGAAAGTTTTACAACTTTTAGTTTTACCGGCTAATGCTTCCTGATGTATTATGCGGTGAATATTTATTTTTGAGGAAATTTCGCTGCTTTAATTGACCGATGAATCCTTTCTTTAAACCTGTCATAGCTTTCGCGCCATCAGTCGTAATTGAAGAACATTTACCAAAATCTAAGTTAAATTTTTTAAAAATTTCTTCAACTGGACATCGGTGAAGAATGCGAACGATAAAATCAAATGCAAACAATATGGGCGTGGTAAGCGAGCAATACTAACGTGTTGAACGGAGTGAACACTATGCACCATACGCAGTACGCACGAAATGCGGTCACACGGAGTGGTGAACGACGAGGGTGGGGATACGCAGCCAGCAACGGCAAGCGAGCGATAATCATCGGGGAGTCACCTCGCGGCCGCACTAGGCGTGGTACACTACCAAAAATTAATTGCAAGAGAAGTCCTCCCGACTGTCGTACAGTATAGACGTGTAAATGGAGTAATCTCCTGATCGTAGGTCCTCTCCCGATCATAAGTCCTCTCCCGGTCCTATCGCGGCAACGAACTCGGCAAATCGAGAACGCGATCCATCTCTCAATCGTCCATATAATAAGCGTGTGTGAGCGTGCTAAATATTGTGGAGCTGTTTAATCTATACAACAACTATATTGTGTCAAAAAAACTAGATTAAATTTTATAATAGTTAATCAAATTTTATAATTGTTAATTTGTTAATCAAATGTGAGCTGTGCTATTTTGCAACCTCTCCTTCATTCCAGACAACCTTCATTCTGGACAACAACGGATGCGTATTATCGCTTTAGAAATTTGACTACCAAGATCAGGTGAGACACGTTGAAGGAAGGGAAGTTTTGTGATAGCGATGTTATAATTAATATTTTTAATATTTTCTTTTTGAGTACGTAATTTAGCCGATCTTAAGTTATCTATTTTTTTTTATCAATATTGTAATTTTCTTGATCTCTTCTTTTCTCTCTATTTTGTTAAAATTAATTTCTTGATGACAATGCAATACTAAATTGGAAAAATGCACTACTAAAAGGAAACGAAACATTAATTGATCTATAATTTGTAAAAACCCAGATAACAAGCTACGTCATTTTTTCGTCATTTTGTCATCTTTTTGACGTTATTTTGCTACTAGGGAAGTTCGTATTGCAAATGTGATAATTGTTTGTAAGCATCATTTAATTCTATACGTAATAATTTTTAGATAAAATTGTGTTTGAGTCGATCTATTTTTTGTGTAGAAAAACTATGGCGTGTAATTATTTCATGGCGCAAGATTTTTTTCGAATGTACAGAGATTAGTTTTTCATTTAAGCATGTTTTTAAAAAATGAATTCTTACTCTTAATTTCGCGTTTAAACAAATTGATTTAATAAAAGAATTGATTCTTTACCTAGTGATGTATCACCTTCGGCGTTTTTCAGTTGCCAAGAATTGAATCTTAATTAATTATGATTTAGAGTTCTTTTTATTAAAGGACAAGAAATTATTCTATGATGCTTGAATAATTCATTTTTTATGTGAGCAATTAGTTTATACGCATCTTGTAATTCTAATCCAATTGTTTTTAAAATAAAATTTTGTTTCATTCTATTCATTTTATTCAAAGGAGAACGTTGATATATGTTAGAATTAAAATGTATAATTCCGTATAGGTGCTGCGGAATTAATTTTTCTTTAAGACATATTTTTAAACAATATATTCGTAATTATATAAAATTCATATTGTGTCTCATCAATTTAATAAAATCTTTTAACAGAAAACATATTTCAATCCCAAAGTAAATTCTGATAAATTCAAAAAAGGATAATGTTAAATGCATATTTATGCCCACGTATAAATTTACGTATATTTCTTCTTTTAGATGGACTTTCTAAATTATCTAAAGAATCAATTAAAACGTTTTTAACATATTTTCTTTTCCAGTAGTTTAGAAAGCGTGCTCTAGGTGCTATTTTTTAATTTTAACGAATTATTTTTTGTTCCAGATGGGATCAATTCTGGTTGCCATAATTGTAGGTTGCTTTATTGCGGGGGTCTTAGAGGCTGCGCGCAGGCGTCATCTACGTCGTCAAGAACGTCGTGCTGCCCAAAATCGAAAGTAAAATGCTCTTCATCACTTGCAACCTCATCATGAAACTAGCTTTCGTCACAGCCGCCACCGCTGCGACCGCCGTCGCCACAGCCATAGCCGGCTATCAACATAACATTGCCGGATTTGTTCAATCACTGCCAAATTTATAGCCAATGCTCAACCACCATTATCTATTATCCTGCCTGAATTCTTGCAAAGAAATTTATGCTCAAACGTTTTTGTTGTAGTCGTAGAATATCATTGTAGTAGACAATTATGTCGTAGTTTAATATATTCCTTTTCTTCATTAAGGGGGGATCCTACTCTAGAGAGCTAAGAAATAGGGCAAATTTAGGAATTTTTTTTTAAAACTATTACTCCTAAAAACTTTAAATTTTAGGGGCATTTTTATACATATTTGTTAGTTAATTTATTATAAATTTTTTTAAATGATTTTATTAAGATTTGTCCGAGATATACCATATTGGTACGAGATGTTTCATGTAACCATTTGCTGTTGACATTGTAGAATCCATTCAAACGATGAAACAAAAAAGTAAGATATATTTTCATATGTTATTAAATCCTCTTCTGTCTAAATCTCGCTCCGGATAAAAAATTACAAAATTTTTTTAAGTAAAATTTGTTTGAAAAAAGATTTGATTTTTTAATTTTTTCGACACGTTTTTAACAAAAAAAAAGAGTTATTATTAACATTTTATTAGTTTTATAAGTTTACACAAAAGATGTAACAGTTATTTCGAATTATCCAAAAGATGAAGCCAATCCGATTATTAGTTTTTGTATTATGATATCAACGGACTTAAAAAATACGATTTCGAGAAAAACACATTTAAAGTTTTAGATACTATTTATACACACTTTTTAATACTTACTTAATTTCTGGTTAATCTGCTATTCCTAGTCCATAAAATAAATCTTCTGCTTCCTCAACAAATTTGTTTGCCTCCTTTATGTTGCTTTGGTCAGCAATAGAACTTTTTTTTGTAGCTTGAGCGATTTTTATTTCTGCTCATGCGAATCGCCGTTCGTCTGCGCAATCCGCAAACATTTTGCATTGTTGTCCAATAATTATGAGGTTTCATTTTCGGATGTAAATTAACTGCCTTGATATTTTCTTTTTTTACTTTTGTCTTGACGGTTAGGGCTTCCTCTTCTATGTTTCCTTTCCATAATATGTATTATCCGTTCACGTACCGTTCAAGCCAAAGTTCGAAAAAAAAACTGAAAGATCACTAAGACTCTAACTGTTATAGCCGTTGTGTTAAGTTAGATACACACATATAAAGTTTGTTGTGTGTGTAAGAGATCCTGTTTCTTTTATTTTGATGCTTGGAATTCTTGGAATATAAACAGATCTTCGCATTTATACTCAAACTTTTTTGTTGTAGTCATCGTAGAATATCATTGTAGGACATGTTATGTCATAGTCTATACCTTTTCTTCATTAAGGGAGGATCCTAGTTTAGAGCGCTAAGAAATAGGGCAAATTTAGGAATTATTTTTTTTAAACTATTACTCATAAAAACTTTAAATTTTAGGGGTATTTTTATACATATTTATTAGTTAATTGTAAATTTTTTAAAATGATTTTATTAAAATTTGTCCGAAATATACGCCATATTGCACGAGGCGTTTAGTGTAACCATAATTTGCCGTTGACATTGTAGAATCCATTCGAACGATCTAAAACAAAAAAGTAAAGTATATTTTCATATGTTATTAATTCCTCTTTTATGTAAACCTTAGGTAAAAAATTACAAAATTTTTTTAAATAAAACTTGTTTGAAAAAAGATTTGATTATTTTCATTATTTTTTCGTTTTTAATAAAAAAAAAGAAAATTATTATTAACATTTTATTAGTTTTATCCGTGTTCTGAGCGCGGATTTCTTACCTGAGCGCGTGAAACGATCGGACGGTTACCTACTAAATTGTTTATATATTCGTCAATTTTTCGAATTTTGAAATAATACTTTAGGAACATTATTACATATTTTTTAAATGTTCTACTATCAGAAAAAAATTGTTTTCGATTTTTTGAAGGTTCTAGACTAAGATTCCCCCTTAACAAGATTTTGTGCGTCGCTATTAATGACGCTATTAATAACTGTACAATCATCAATAATAATGAGTATTAAATCATCTTGAAAACCAAGAATTGTATTCAGGCCTAAATTATCCCCAACAATATACATTACGCGAAATAATATTTTTTGCTTCTTATTATCATTTATAGTTATGCCATTAATACTGAGATCAATTATTTGTCAACAATATGTGATAAGATTTTATTATCTAATTTTTTGTGATCTTGATAATTATGGAGGCGCATGAAAAAAATATTATCTAAATTGTTACTATACTGAAAGGATAGGCTTAATAAACTCAAAAAACGGTACCTAATTTATGAATCGATTTGCGCGATCTTAGCGGATTGTTGATTTCAAAATCATCAAAAAATAATGTTATTGATAGAATAAATTCATTCTTTTTTAATTCTGTAGAATTCCACATTTTGTCATTGTCACGTCCGGAGTTTTTGGAAACCTCGCTGGGACGATGGACGCGAATCGTACGATACGGGAGTTTGTCGAAGTGAGGAGAAAATGGAGTCGAGATCGTGCAGAAACCTGGAATCCCTTTTCGATTGATTGCCTCTGGCGAATAGAACGAAGAATAAGAACAAATAAAAACAAATGTACTCGGCGATGTTAGACGACGTTCTTTTTATTATATAAGGTAGGGAAATTATAACATGCAACAAAATAATAATAAAAAAAGAATATGAAATTTAACTATACGGAGAACAATCAGCGTCGCGGCGGGATCTCTTTTATCGTCCTCGTCAGCCGCCTCTATTCTGACAATTCGCGGCAGAGCGTGGGAATCGGGATGGGACGGCAGCGGGTCTTGGTTTCCTAGAACCGGATGATACTGCGGGATATCCCGGATCAAATGTCGCCGCGCGATGGTACTCGCGTACGAGAGCTCGTAAGGCCTGTTCGCGGTCGGCCCTTCTAGTAGCCCATCGATTGTTCCTGTGAACATTTTCTTTCTCTTACTCGCCACGATTTAAAGCTAATCGGCGCCAGTAAACGAGAATGCATAAAAATAATCGATTTCGCTGTCCTGAAAAGTGAATTCTTGTCTGCGAAAATCTTGCGTTTATATATATATATATATATATAACTAAGAGAATCCCCAACCATGGCCCGCGTTTCATATGCCAACATTATTAGAGAATGTTCTAGAACATTCGCTAATAATCTGTTAACGATTATTTTCGTGCCGATAATTGCGATTTCCAATACAATCTTTCGATTTTACGTTGCATCATGGATTACAACAGCGATCCCGGCAATGATTCTTGCTCTCTATCTATTTCGACTAATATTTTTATGCAATGCAAGCATTTTTCGTATGGATATCAGACTCAAATAAATTTTTTTACTTTTTGTTGTTTAAAAATAACAATATGAAATTATAAATATTTGAACATAAGACAAAAATACAAAATAATGACAACATAGAGAATATTAACATTTTTTTAAATATATTTTTAATGTTTTGAACTTTTATTGTCAGTAACTAAAATTTGTCAATTATTAAAATGTTTTGACATTTCAATAATTTGTGTCTTCCGACACAATCTTCAAGATAATGTATATAATTTAAAATATGAATTATTTATTCTGTCTTATAATATTTCAATAAAATTTGTAAAAAAATTAATATATTTATATGATAATGTACGAATATATCAAACGACAACAGATAGATAACACACTGATTGATGACGTTGGCTGCATGAAAAAGGATGAAAACTCCATGTTGCTAACACACCATATAATGCTTCCATCGTGGCCATTAGCATAGGTGCATTGCGCTGATGATTTCAAATGTCGCTACCACGCGGTGAATGCGCGATGTCGCTTTCGACCTCGCAGTTCACGTCATATATCGTTGCTATAGCAACGATTTCGGCTTCGCGCGTGTTGCCAAATTGGACTCGTTTATAGTATGTGGAGGGGATATGGCAGCAAGCGTGACACATACAAAGGCAGGTCCAAATTCTTCTTGAAAAGAGGGAGACAATTTTCAGTGCCACCATGGTCTGAACCCGGAAGTGAACTAAAGTAGGTGACATGACAAGAGATGGGGAGCTAGCGCTATATTCGAATCTATGCGCACCTGTATATGCAAATATAAATATTCTAAGTCATAAATTTCTAAGCAGTTAATTTATATTATTTATATTATTTGCATTATTTAAGATTGCATAAAAAGATAGTCTATAAGAAAATATTTTACTAAGAAATAAAATACTTGTATATATATTTTTACTTAGTAAATATATTTATACATAATTTTTTTACGTAATCTTAAATAATGCAAATAACAAAAATTAACTGCACAGAAACTTATGACTTAAAATATCGCAAAAATATTTTTATTTCTTATTAAAGACTTTTATCTCTATCCTAAATAATACAAATTTAAATAAATAAAAATTAAAACTTAAAAATTGATAACGCTTTAATATATTTTTTATAATTATATTAATTATAATATTATAAAGGTAATTTCAAAAAATCTTATTTCTTCTGTATTATGATTTATTTATTATAATATATATATTTTCTACAACTTTCTAATCAAATTTGTTGAATTTCGCAATTTCACAATTTTTTACATTAAGCATAATATTATTTTGTAACTGCATTATTTAATGACTAAATAATATTATAAATATTTTTGTCTAATTTTTGTTTTGCAATGCAATGCAAGACTGCGAATAAAAAAATATTAAATATCCGGTCATTAAAAAATGCAAGACACAGCATATTATAGTCGTTTGAAAATTTTTGATATGATATTATAATTGTTTATATTTCTCTCTATTCTCTTGTTTGATATATTGATTTTAGTTTGCAGTTAGTTTTAATAAGTAATAGGTTCGGAGTTGGCAAAGCAACTTGCTTCCGAGCATTGAGGAAAGTTATATCTGCTCTTTTCGAAATTGCATATCAATTCATTCAATAGCCTATTGGACAAAAAGCTGTTAAAGTGATGGAGCAAAAATATTTTTATTTCTTATTAAAGACTTTTATCTCTATCTAAATAATACAATTTTTTCCGCATTTCAATTTTTTTTTCTTGTATTAAATATACAGTACAGAATATTAAAAATATGTGAAACAATTTTAATGAATAATATCAAAATAATTTTTCATCGAAAACAAAGGATAGAAAATTATACTTTATTGTTACCTCGGACAGTTTTTGCGGAATATCACTGGCGATTCTAGTGTTAAGATATAAACTAATCACAATCCTTTATTTAGACTTAATCAATGCAGTCACAATTTAATTTGTACTCTGTATAATCATAGAAATTGATTATTTAAAGGAACTTAATAAATATATATATATTTACTAGTTTTTTATCGAGTTCAATGTTGTTAGTGCATCCAATAGTTTCTATTCCATCTTAAGTTTTTCCTTTTGCATATTAATCTTTTCCTGTCTAAATTTATTAGCATTTCTAGTTTTTTCTCTTCTCATATTTTTTTTTCTTCATAATGGACTTTTGTTGTCATTTATCAATTTCTTTGAGAGAACTTTTCTTTTTCTTTTAAGCACTTTAGGAGTTAATGACAATGATGATGTTGAACTGGACAATGATCGACTTGGACAGCTTCTGAAACATTTTGGAGAAATCTATACTCGATTGCCAAAAATATTATATTCTAAAAAATATATTGTTAAATTAATATCATTTTCAGTTTATCTTTAATAAAATATAAATTTTGAATTTGTTTGTAGTTATTTGTTGAACATAAAGAAACTACTTGCATATTCAATTTAATTCTTTGTCTGTTATTTTTTGTAAATAATGATTTGAAGAAATAAAATAAAATGAAAATTTTTGTATAATTTAAGAAAAATATAAGTAAATTGCGCTTGTATAAGCTTCCACAGTTATTAGTGCATAAATAATATACTTATAAAGCAATAAGATATAATTTGCAAACAACTGGAATATAAACAACTACTTTGCAACTAAATTAACTACAAATATTTCAACTATAGTTTTAAGTCCTCTTTAATACAAAAGTTACATATGTAGAATGAAAATCTATTGTTAATTTCGTTAATAAGTACATTATAATTGTTTGCAAATTATATTTCTTATCGCCTTTTAATAAATTTATAAATATTATTTATTAATAACCGCAGATAAGCAATTTATATTTATATTTGATTCGCATTCTTGGAGCCATAAAACTATTTATTTTAAGAAAAATATAAAGCTTAAATTTTTAGACTTTCACGGATATTATCTTCATAGATGCCAAAAGGTTTGCTGATTATTGTTGTGTTTCTATCCATTGCTAATGTCAACGTTTCATGAATCTTGCCGTTCACTTCATCAGGACAAGGAGCGCACTGATATGGTCATCACTTCTCGTCATGAAACGTTGGTATTACAATGGATAGAAATACAGCGATAATCCGCAAACCTTCTAGTATCTTTTTAAAAATATATATATAAAGGACTAACCTCTAATGATTTGAAGGAACTTACTCTTCAGATTTCTTCAAGAAAACTCCCACATAAGGTTAAATCTTTCTACGTATTAAATCGATCAGAATTGGATTATTAATCTCAATGAATGTAATAAATCTGAGAAATACTGGATTTCTATTGATAACAATGCTGTACATGAGGCCATACTCCAGGCACCACCACAGTTGCAGGCAATAAGGCAGGATAAGTTCCAGATTGTTCTCCATTATTATCACTAAACATATATAAAACAAAAAGTTATATTCTCAGAAGTCAGATATAATATATTTTAAATATTATAGAGCTAATATATTTATAAGATCATATCATTTTCTTAACACAATTGAAAGAAAATTAAGATTTCCAGAAAGTAGAAAAAATTATTATTCAACTTAACAGATTATTAAAAAAATATTGCTGAAATAATTCTTAACATAATCAAATATCATTTCATTTCACAATCCTTAAAAAAATCACTTTCTAAATTATAACATTTTGATGATCTTCACGAAGTTAAATTGGTTTATTTTTGATGATTGATAAAATAATATTTATAGCTGGTTCCATCATAGTAATTTCAAAAGTGATGCAACTAAAAAAATATAACAATCATATGTAGAATATTTTTATTTTAATTTGTTATATGTAGGAATTAATAAAATTCAAAATTGATTTTATTTTAAATTTTAATTCTCTGGGAGCCATAGATATATACTTATTCAATTTACCTCAAAGGTTCTTGATCGGAATATCTTTTGCTATGAAAAATCTCACCGATGTCATTGCGGGATGAATCCGGGTGATCCTGAGTAATCCTGATCTGTAACCTGAGCATTCTATTTATACAGTCTAGTGTAAAGTATTTATGCAGTCGGCAACGGTGTATGATAATCCGAAGCTGACCGGTTTACGTGAAATAAACGCATGATCGCACTGTGCTATCTCAGGATCACCGGCAACTTAGCATTCATCGCTATCACGAGTCGCATGGTCCTCCAAAGCTATCGTGAATTCTCATAAACCATATCTCATTTTGTTTGGCTTTACTGTTTCTTGTATTCCATTCACGCCAATTGTTGCATATATTGCATACACACAAATCGGAGGAAAACCTGAGAGAAGACATGACGGTCTAAAATCTGATGATGTACGTTTACATCTCTATATGTAGCACGATTATATGGATCAAATATCGATTTTTTATCTCCAGGAGTGCTATTCTGTAACTATCCTTACACGCCTACCAACAATTATCGGTGTCGTTGCAAATATTTTATATGGTGAAACAGTTGCGCATCGACACTGACAACTGTCTATAGGCATGTAATGGCTCCGGCACACCAGCACGATGTTAGTCGCACACGACACGCGATATTCAATGACAGTATACCTTTAGAATGAGAATATCGGTAAAGTACACGCATAAAACAGTTACGGAATCGCGCCCCAGTCTTGAAAAGTGGACGATTTGTGTACTCTAAAAGTAGACGTTGCTATATAATTTACATCCACTTTGTCAGAGGGCAGTAGTGCGTGGCAGCATTTTGCGGTTATAAGGGTTGGGTCATGTCCTCCCAGGTTTCTCTCTGCTGCTATTAAAAAAAAGTGCGTACGTCAAATTAAATAGTCACTAAATAGTGACTATTTAACATTTGTACGCACTTTTTTAAAAATAACATTTAATAATAACGTTATAATTTTTCATAAAATAATAAGATTAGCAATAATCAACTAAGTGGAGCTTTTTCTTACTATTTATATGTAAATACTTTTTGATAATAAAAATATAGGTAAAAGAAATACCGGTAATGAAAAATAAAAGTCGGTAGAAATACTAGAGTTAGAAGAGGGTGAAAGCGCTCGAAGATTACAAACACCTGGGCGTAAATTTTTTTTATATCTTGCATAAGTGTAAATATAAGGCGAATTTTTTAATTCATTGCATTGTGCACAAATGTAATTTTATTTCATAAAAGCTGCATTTACGATTGATCAATCGATGAATTAAAAAACTCGTCCGTAGTCGTTGTTCAGCCTGCAATAAAAAGCAATAAAACGTGTCATGAACCCTTTCGTGAATAATAAAATTGATTAAAACAATAAAATTGATTTCAGATCATACAGATGTCAGCACAGATGATAGAACAGAGGCATCCCCATAAGTGTAAGATAGATATATGATAGTCTAATGTAAAAGTGTAAAAGTTTGGATACTCTATGCTATTTTCGGTGGCCTCTATTATTTTACTATCTCAATATATTATTATTTGACGCTGTGTATAATTATATTGGGTCATCTAAAAAGTATCCGCGGTTTTTTGTCATTAGATGGTATTAATGGTCAACCCATCTAGTGACAAAAAACCGCGGATACTTTTTAGATGACCCAATATTATGATTTTGTTCCAACTTAATTTCTAGTGTTTTCAATGATTGTTTGCGCCATAAACTTTTTAGATATAAGATTTTGTCCCCATGTTGTCGCTAGTATTAGTACGCCACCTATCTGCAAGGCTGTAATTGTATGTAAAATGGCTGTGTATAGTACAGCACTCTAGAGCTATCCAGCAAATGAGAATGAAAATTTAAAATAGATTAAAATGGATTCAGATTTTCAGAAATATGGATTCATGAATATTAAAATGAATCCTTTTTAATCCTGAATACATTTTTATTTATTTATAAGAATTGCATATTTCTATGCCTTTCAATCTAAAAATAATATTAGCATTTTCTGTGCTTTGTAAATATTACTCAATCAGAATTGTGAATAAGAAGTACAGTTTTTTTTAATTCAGAGTTAAATTCAAAAATATTAGCAATTTCTATGCAATGTTGTTCAATTCAATATTCTGAATATGAAATGCAGTTTTTCAATCTAATTAATAATAAAAAAAGTTTTTATTTAAAATGAATCATATAAATGCTACTTAAATTATTCAAAATTATAAATAGAACATTTTTCATTTTAATCCAATTAAGTTTAAAAAAGTTGTAAAAATAATTAAGCTATGTTCTTTCGTTTCTTTTTGATTAAAAGTAAAATGAAAGATCGATGTGAACACTTGCAAACCTAATCGAACACAGCCCGAATATTAAATATAAAATTTAAAAATATTAAATTTATGAAATTTAATGTACTTTTAATAAAATTTTATTACATTAATTTTGAAACATTAAATTTCATAAATTTTTATGAAAATTAGATCAAATTTTATGTACATGTACACAAGCATATTTTTTAGTTATAAATTATTAAATTTAATGTAATGTTATGAAATTAAGTTCAAATTGTGTAACTTAAAAGTTAATGAAATTTAAAAACATTTCTAACAGTGTACACTTAGTCCGCAATCAATAAGAACATTTAAGAGAAATTCTCAATGAGACACATACATACGTCCCGCTGGTCATAAAGAATTAATTATTAAAAAATATGAAAACTTATACATATGTATAGCAATATAAAATCTTAAAATACACTATATTGCCTTAAAATTTAGATAAAAGCTAAAGTTTTCTTAGTCACATTGTCTAAATTTCGATCAAAATATTATCTGCATGTTTCAGTTATAGGAGCGTGAAATTACAATTTTATTACAAAATTAAGCAAGTTTCTATGTCAGTTTCTATGTTTGTTTTACAGAATTTTTACGAGATACATAGTCTTCGTAATTTCAGCTGATAACATTTAAACAGATATCTGAGATACTAATTCTTAGTACCTCAGAGATATCTGTTTTTCCAGTAATTATCACCGGTTTTGGACCATGGTGAACCTTTGGAAATACGCGGCTGAGTAGGGACTCGTCTGATACGCAAAAGATTGGAAACCTTATTTTTTCTTCGTTAATCTCGCTGAGGATGACCCCAAGAGATCGAAACGTTTGAGTGTACAGCAAGTCAAATACAATTTATATATACATATAACCAATAATTGTGTTTAATTAAGTACCGCACCGAACTTTCATTTCCTACATTATTTTAATTTCGAGAGTAACTAGTAATTCTTAAAAATTAAAAATGTTCAGACGACTGATTAAAAATTCAGCAAAGTTTGAATATTCAAACTACAACTAAAAATTCAAAGAAATATGATTAGAAATTGATTTAACTATGACTAAAAATTTAGACAATATTCTGTCCGAGAATTCAGATAATGTAACTGTAAAAACATTTCAGCTTTTTTTCTGAATTTTAAAGCAATTTTTTACAGTGCAATAATAAATTTTGATTATGACGGGATATTTTGAAATTTTATGTCAATAAACTATTTAGAAAGATAACTATAAGATTAAATGTCACAATAACAAATAGTAAAATATCTTTACTTCTTGATTACGTTCATTAAAAAATCGAATATATGTACAATACAAATCGAATATAGAATAACGAATGCAAAGTAGTAAAGATAACATAATCATTAAAACATATGTATCAAGTATCTGCCAATAGAATTCATGTGCTTCTATTCATGGATCACGAGTTGCATAGTAAAATGCGATATTCAGGAGAAACAGGAAGTTCGCTCAGCAAACTTATCATTAATCTTACATGTTTTTTATAAATAATTCGAATAAACTTTCCATGAATTATGTATTGCAACAAAGTAGTAATATCATATCTATCGTTGAATTCAGAGTATTCGTAGCTCATTGAAAAATATGAATTTATTCTGAATTGCAAACAAATTTGTCATCAGCAGAGTTTAACGTAATTTTATTTAAAAAATATAAGAAAATTAATGTCAAATGCAGTCTCATAAAAATTATACTAGTTCACAAAATCTTTCTACATGTACATTTTTGTATCAATGTTGATGAAAAAAACAACCCTTTCGCAATATTTAACATTTTCTTGTAAAAAAAATTAACAGCTCTTATTCAGCTGCTCCCCCCTCCTTCCCCCACAATGTCGAAATAAAAAAATGCATAACTTAGAATTAGGAGCAATTTATGAGCTTCCAAATCCACTTTACACTGTATCGATAATTATAACAGAAAAATTGTAACAAAGAAAATATTTGTTTATAATTTTTTGTGAATTAAAAGAAATATCAGATTATTCGCATTAGATATTTGGAATTTAATTCTATTAATATTTACAATTAATCAAAAAATATTAGGTGTTGGAATTAATTCGTAGCGTTTTACAAGTGATGGGAAGTACTTTCATTAATGTATTTTTTAATGCTCATGTGAAATAAATAACATTCTTTCATTAAAAACGCTACGAATTAATTCCAACACCTAATAGCATAAATAAAAAACGAATAATAAATAGTAGGCACAATTAAATAATTTTTAGCGACATACATTAAACACAAAATTTTTAAATTTAATTTTCTTAAAAATAAGAATCTCGTAGAAAAAGATATAGTTTATTTTTTTGCTTTATTGTATTAGGTGTTGGAATTAATTCGTAGCGTTTTTAATGAAAGAATGTTATTTATTTCACATGAGCATTAAAAAATACATTAATGAAAGTACTTCCCATCACTTGTAAAACGCTACGAATTAATTCCAACACCTAATACATAATTGGATTATTTTCGGTTGAATCGAGAGAATTACATTCCCATGTATCTTAAATTTCATTTAGAAGTCTTAGTCTTTGCACTAAAAAATTAATGAACTCAAGATTTATCTACTATATCCAGTGAACGTATAACTTTCAAACTAGTCAGCAGTTTAGTTATCAGTACTCAGTTATCTGTTGTTACTGATGCAGATTATATTGCACATTTGGTTTTAAATATTAAACTGCTAACAATATAGCTACGATGAAATTTTTTTTTGTATATAAATATTTCGTCCGAATATTAATTATATTTTGTGTTTTAATTATATTTTGCTACAATATAATGGCGCGCTTGTGTGTGTGTGTGTGTGTGTGTGTGTGTGTGTGTGTGTGTGGGCGTGTGCGTGGGTGTGTGTGTGTGTGTGTGGGTCGGTGTGAGGGGCGCGCGTGTGTGTGTGTGTGCGTGTGTGCGTGTGCACAGGATATTTGGAAAGTAACGATAAATTTTTCGCATACGAGCAGAATAGATTAAACTGAGAAGAAAAATCCTCTACCATTTTACGATTTTAGCAATAATTAATAAGATATTAATTGTTAAAAATTGCCAAAAATTGGTCCTCAACAATTTTTACTCAAATAGTATCAACTTTACAGCAAAACTGAGACAAAAATTGTTTATTTTCTTCTCATAAAGTTCTGAGAATTTTTTTCAGAATTTTTTTCTAAATTTTTTAATACCGTATTTTTTTATGTTAGTAGAAATAAGAAAATCAATTCTAAAAAGTTGATAAAAAATTCTGAAAATATACTTAGAATTCTATGAGAAGAAAATAAACTATTTTTGTCTCTTGCAGTTTTTCTGTAAAGTTGAAGTATTTGAGTAAAAAATTATTAAAGACCAATTTTCGACAATTTTTTTTAGCAATTAATATCTTATTAACTATTGCTATAAATCATAAAATGATAGAGGACTTTTCTTTTTTAGTTTGGTCCATTCTGCCCCTATGCAGAAAATTTATCATTACTTTCCAACATCCTGTATATTAGTAAATAGCTTTTAAAGTTTACAAATAACTATGAATATACGTAAGAATATTGCGAAAAAAATTTGTAATGTGTTTGGTGAGAAATTTTTTCTGAAATTTTCCTTATATTAAATATTTAAGAAATCTTTTTTCTTCGCAAAAGAACTTCCTTTTAAGTGGAAAGCTAAGCTTGAAATTTATTACAAAAACACTTTTTAACACTAAAAATATTATCACTGATTCACTAACTTGCTTCCACTAGAGTCAGTTCCATTATCAATGTTTACAATAACACGTTTCATTCATCAGAATAATTTCAGAATAAATAATATATTTCATTTAGATAAAAAAAAATTATTTAAAATCAAAAACGTACCAAAACGATCTTATACGACATCATGACACCAGTTAACTAAATCACTGTAGACGAATTAAACTCTGATCGTCAGTTTACATTAATTGCGATAGATAAAATCAAAAATTTCATATTGATCATCCCTTCTTCGAAGATTGTCTTGCGTTAAAATAATCTTCGGTGAAGACATATTAAGTGCAATATTATTACAACACTGCATGTGCAATGTGTTGTTACAAAATATTACTGCTTACTATTAATCTTTTTACGAGATTAAAGTTATTTACAAAGCAGAACCGATAAACAGAGAACATATGTGTTATATTTTTTATAACATTTGATATCATCGGTTAAAAATAAAATACATAGGATCCTCATTTTACTTTCCATTGAATCTTTGTTATACTACTTAAAAATTATTGCAAGTTAAATTTATTACCTCCTTAGGGAGAAGGGGATAGCTTTGAACACTTTTTCTTCTCAGACTCGTAAATACAGGCTGCGTCCTGTAACCTAACTTGATTAACTATTAAATGTGGAAAGATATTTAAAAAACCTGTGTATTCGTATCCGTTATATCGTCGAAAGCAATTAAAAATCTGCAGTATAGAGAGTCCTTATCCTTATACTTGCGTTGTAAATCTTATTATATGTAGATCATGTCTCCGATGCTCATCACCAATCAAACGTAACCTTATCATACAAATCTATGAGCGAAGGACTGAAGCTTATGGCACATACAAAAACGTGAAGCGGGGAGCACACTCTTGCATAATGCATAACACACATAAGGCGTAAGAAAATGAACCAATCAAAATACTTTATGCCTCATGTTTTATGCGTTATGTAAGATCAGGTTTACATCTTAACGGAAAAGCGAAAAGCGGAAAAGCGGAAGCCAATCGAAACTCGCAGTAATAGTAGTACATTTCGCTTGTCTGCTTCTGGCTGTGGTCAAAGTCTCGCTACAACAAATGCTTTGAAGCGTTTGATGGACCAATTAGAAGAAAGAATTTTACAAATTGACCAATTAAAGAACGCTTCAAAGCATTTTCAACATCGCGTTAATCATACCCCTCTGTCTTTCCATGAATTCTGATTAATAACTTTGCAACTAAAACAGATGTCGAAGAAAAAATGCAAAGAGAAATTATGTAATGTAAATGTAATGTAAATGTAAATGTACAATATTATCTGATGTAACTTTTCAGCATTTTTCCTCCGACATCTGTTTCAGTTGGAATCCTGCAAAGTTATTTGTTATAAGTTAACTGGAGCTTGATAAAATTCGCCCTTACTGTCTACGTTTTTATCATTACCTATGTACCATGGGCTTTATGGGAGCTCGCGACAGTCGCGACTGAAATGTTCTAAATTTGTCTTATTTGTTTAAATCTACCCTATCAGTCATATTAAATATTTTATTTAATTTACCAGAATATTGATAAAAATCAAATATTTTATCTTTATTACGTAGAAAATGAACGTAAGAAAAAATACATAGCACAATAAAATGTTAATTATTTAATGGTTTAATTTTAAAATGCTTACGTGTGCGAGAAATGTTTAATACGAAGACACAAAATGTTTCTAGATTAGATTAACAATTGCGACCGCGGCAGCTATCACTTGACGGTTATCTGTGACTGTATAATTGCCATTTCAAAAATGACAATTTGTAATCGCAGAAGAGGACAGTTCATTTTTAATTTGTTAAAATTCAAAGCTGCCTCTGTACAAAGCTGCCTTCCCCCCCCCCTCTTCCCTCCAAACGAGAATGGATTGAAATGAATTGAAATGGATTCAGATTTTCAGAAATATTGATTCACGAATGTTAAACTGAATACTTTTCAATCCAGAATGCATTTTTATTCCTTTATAAGAATTGCATACAGCATATCTCTATGGCCTTCAATCTAAAAATAATATCAACTTTTTTTGTGAATACTGTTTAATTCAAAATTTTGAATAGGAAATGCAATATTTCAATCCAATTGCAACCAATTGAATTTAATTGAATCCAATTGAATCCAATTAAATCCACCAAAAAAAGCTATTTGCTATATTTAAAATACGCATATTTGGATAAAAAAATTTCAATCCATTTTAATACATTCTCATTTGCTGGGCTACTAATTATTTACATTTACTGCTTTTACTACAATTATTACTAATTAACGGTTACTTTTATAATTAATGAGTGCTATTCCATTGAATGGCTAAAAGATCAGTTCTATTTGTAATAAGTATCAAAGATATTGGATGATAATCATTATCGCGTTTAAACTTAAGTGCTAGTCATCATGCAATCGTTTCACGTTCATTAACATGATTCACAACTCGTCACTTACGAGAACGTATATGACGTATAAAATGATCAACAACTTTAACGTCATTAACGTTTGACAATTCAATGATAAACAACTTTGACTGTGATTACAACATGTTAGTCGTGTATTGCATATTGTGTTTTTCCACGAGTCAAATTGTCAAAAAGAAGTACACAAGATTTACCATAAGCAAAATTATCAATAACAAAGTATATAATATTTTATTACAAAAAAATAATTGGAAATTTGAATATCTCACTTGCTTGCACATTTTTTAATTGCTGGTTCTAAAGTTCTCACTTTTGAATGGTTATACTTCTGCAAGTACAGAATTTATCTTTATTATAATTGAAAGTAATTTTTTCACAATTGAGAATAATTTATTTTTTGAATTATTACGTTTTTACAAAGATTGTAGATGCTTCGTAAATTCTTATTTGTAAGCATCTGTAAGCAAATCATATATATTTCTAATTCGAAACTTCCAAATTCGAAATTTAACAGTTCATAGATTATGAATTTTAAAAATACTCGCTTCAGATCTTTTTAGTTTCATCCAATTTAGTTTAAAGTTTCCTAGATTGTTTCCTAGATTGTTACGTTCAAGATTGCTTTTGATTGACAAATATTTTATTTTATAGTTCTTTATCAACAACAATCTTATCACAAATTTTGAGCAATTTTGAATCATTTTAAACAAATTTAGATAAATTCATCTATAATTTTACATCCAGCTTTATATTGCAAAAACAAAAAGATGAGATCCCTTATATTCTATAACTCTTAACAATAAATCGGTATTGTTATATTATCGTTACGCAATTTGTTTACCACATATTATAATATCTGCGCAACGATAATGTCAACATTGTCGTTAAAAGTTATAGAATAGCAGCACTATATAGATTTTAAATTATATTTCCATCGCTCCAAGAAAACAAATAAGACCATAAACACTTGTGCAATTTGCTGCGAACTGATGTCATTCGAGCATTCTAATACAGTTGCGAGTTTACCGATCCCACTCTAAGAGTTTTTCGATTCGCTAAACGATAATATATAAAAGTCTAGCTAGTTTGCACATTCTCGCATAGTGTAATTCTATCGAGTGACGATAACGTTTGTCTCTTCTCGAATATGCTCGAGTATTACAACTTTGTGGCAAACTTTATTCTTCTTATGTCCTGTGCGAATTAGATATCCGGCTGTGTCAAAAAAACGCGACGACGTTACAAAAGACGCGGAATTCAGCATTTCTCAAGTTGGGACTCAAAGATAGCAACTTAGAATCACGTGGTAAACACTTGACCAGTATTATCAATAAGTATCTAGGCCGAATTGTTAATTTCTATTTATACATTACAACAATAATAATACCCGCCAGATAAAACACAAAATTATAATAAAATCAAAATGATGTCAGGTAGAAGTTATTTTACCAAAAATCATAATATCTTTCGGTACATTTTTGATGAAAATTGTTTAATGAAGTTTTTGACATAATAATGATTTTTAACTAACTTGCTTTTTAATAAAAGATCAATTAAAATTCTTAACATAACGATGGTTTTTAAGTAATTTAAAAAAAATTACTTAAACATCACTGTCATGTCAAGAATTCCCCCAAGTAGAACACAGAAGTCATTATAATATCGGAAGGATATCATCACGATCTTACAATTTGTCATTTATAAGTTCATTTTTAAGAATCAAATGACAATATGATAACATCTTATGATATCATTATAATTTAATTATGATTACAAAATCATCATCAAAAATGTATCGAATAATCGTTATGATTATTTCTGAAATGATTTCTATTTGGTTTTTTTATCTTATTTTGATACACTTGGTTGTAGGAATAAAATTCTGGATTGGAAACATTTCAGCTTTGTTCACAATACTAAAAATCATTCCGATATCTCGGAACAACTGATTCTAGCATTAAGAACACAGAGTTTTACAATTTATGTTAAACATGAGGATTATGCAGATACAGCGATTACTTTTTATTTTTTTTAATTTTCGAGATCACTCCATATGCAATGATGCAATGTTAAAAACTTCGATAACGTTTCCGAGTATAAAGTATGATGGGCAAATCCTAAAAGTGATTATTCATCGTAAAGATCATAGTGTCATGTTGATAAATCAACAGAAACGTTATAGTATATCAAAATAAATCGTAAATTTATCATAGTGTCCTTCAAGCTTAGATTAGATACATATTATATGTTTCAATAAAGTTTAAATTTTAATAAATTAATATTATTATATAATATTAGGTGTTGGAATTAATTCGTAGCGTTTTTAATGAAAGAATGTTATTTATTTCACATGAGCATTAAAAAATACATTAATGAAAGTACTTCCCATCACTTGTAAAACGCTACGAATTAATTCCAACACCTAATATTAATATTATGAAATATTAATTAATATTTCACACTCGAAAATTAGGAGACCATATTTAAAAGTATCAATACTTCATTTATAAGTAAAAAAAAATTGCAATAATTCTAATAATCTTTCGGTAATTGAAATTGTGAAAACTAAATTAAATCATAACATAACTAGAAATAAATTTATTCGCGATTATAAAAAAATCAATGTAAGAGACAAACAAATAATTGTTTAAAAATGTTCTTAAAATATTGGATAGAGCTTTCAATGCAAATAACCACAGCGGTTAATAAATATTTGCATAAAAATGTTTGTTAATGCATTTCTCATATTCTCTTTATGTATAACAATCTAGCAACAGTGGCAAGCAAAAAACAATGAATTTTATTATTGTACAATAACATTCATACTTCAACAATGATTTTCACTATGACACAGGAACGGAAATAGAGTATTTTATATTAGAAATATCCTCTCATATTACGGGTATCTTATATTACGATTTCCACGCCTTATGATTTCATAATCATCAAATCTAACTTTTGTGTTATAATAAGCAATTCAACATATTCCGTTATATTTTTCTTTATTACGACTTTACTTTATCACTACATGAAGAATTTATTGCCAAATATTTACTTTTTTTTATTAAATAATAAACAAGATTTAAGCTTATGAAACTTGAAGACATTCAAATTCTAAAATCTTTTTACAATGACTACAGGCATGATCTAATAATGAATTTTCCTAACACTAAATAGTTTTCAATCTAAGAGGAATGAATTCATGATGAAACAAATTAATAACGTTTTTATTAATTAGTTTAGCAGAAACGCCACTATCTCATATTAAGCGCCTATTTTATTAGTCTAATAGGGAGTTTTCCTCTATATATTCATTTTTTGGGATTGTCAAAATATTTGGCAATAAATAAAATATTTTATATACATATATGTGCAAAAATGTAAAATTATAATGAACTTGTATATAAATAAATTTATCTTGCTGAAATTGCGTATCAATCTACATCCGTTCTCCGCTAAAACTTATCAAAAAAATGTATCTTTTTAAAAAAGAGAGAAAAATTTAACATTTTTGGAAATTGTTCCTCTCGCGAGAGAAACAATTTTCAATACAATTATCCAATTTTACAATTGAATATAATTGAAATCCCCAATCATTCGAAATCTCAGTCGTCAGACTCTGCCTCTGAGAATTCTATTCTATAATTCTTAAAATAATGACTGTAAATGATATCGTTATCATTGCAAGTTTTGTGAGTAGTAAAAAGAACTACGCAAAAATAATACAAGGATATCATTAAAAGCTAAGAATAGATCCTAAGTTTCACCTCTTAAAATCTCATTTTACAACGCGCGTTTCGTTTTTGTAGGAGTAGAGTTGACGAGAGCGAACGAGGACGAGTAACAATTGTCGAAACACACACGACGGGACTCCATTCAATTCAAATTTCGCGCGTATGGTAGCGTCACGTGACTGAATACCGATCAATCATACAAGGGTGCGTTCCAAAACTTAACTCTGTCAACTCCGAGTATTCTTTATTTTTATTCAACATTTAATGACCAACAAGGATAAAATAATACTCGAGTTGACAGAGTTGAATTTTGGAACGCAACTCAGACAGGCGGCCGGAGGTAAACCGAGGTAAGCAAGGCGGAGCGAGGTTATAATTAGAGAACGATAGGCTGCAGAGAGTCTCTTCGACTTTCCGCTACGCGTCGCGGCGCATTGCTTCGCTAATCGCTTCGCCTGTTCATTTCGCTCGCTCGGTTCGCTTCGGCAATTATTACGCGGTGTGCCGTGTGCCTGTGTGGAGTTCGGGTTCTCTCACGATTCGATCACTTCTCCTCTCGTGCAAGTTGTGCACGTTGTCGCTCGCTCTCGACGAAAGTAACTACAAGTAAGTATAATATATAATATCTCTTGCAAGAAACGCGATTGCATTACATCGACCACGCGGTAACTTGGAGCAGAGCGCGCGTAAACGCAGAGAGGCAACGACGACAACGAGAAGGAGAAGGCACGTGGAGAGACGTTCGCCCGCAGTGCAGACGGCCATTTACATTAAAAAGACTCAACGGTGTGGGCGATACACCCAAAACGAATCTGAGTAACGAATACCAACTTCAAGGCGACGCGGCGACTACGGCGGCGACGACACCGAAACGTAGAAAGATGCCGGAGACCGCACACCATATGAACGGCTACGCGAATGGCCACGCGCCGCCTGAGCTGCAACAGGACACTGCGTTCTTGTTCACATCGGAATCTGTTGGCGAGGGACACCCAGGTGAGTTATCCGAGGACCATCTCACTTTATTAGAGGGGCCTTACCGGAGTGATTCTGTATCGGTCGGAAAAAATTTTGATCTCCATCTTTCTCCCTTCTGTCTCTCTCTCTCTCTCTCTCTTTCTCTTTCTCTTGTTCTACGTCCTCCTGTACTTGCGATTTTCTCACCCTTTCTACCAGCAAGGCTGCATTCAGAATCATCTGAGTACATTCAGATATCGTTTTATCCTTGTTTAACATTCAATGAACAACAAGGATAAAACGATATCTGAATACACCGAGATGATATTTCGAACGCGACTCAGTATTATCATCATCATCCCGTTCCGTGTGAACGCCGCCATGGATCGCTTTCCAGAGGGAGTGTGCCGCGCTTTTTCCTACCCTTTTCATTTTCTCTTCTCAGATCAGATCTCGATCAATGCTAATCTTCTTTAATGCCTTCCGGTGATGCTTATCATCGAAAATAGCAATGTTCTGGAAAAGAAAGCATGATTCCCGAGTGAATGAAACTCAGTTCCTCGTTTCTCCTAAATTTCGGCGGGAAGCTCCCGCATTCTTCATTCTCGCCGACATGATAATCTGGCCATGTACAATGCCGCCATGTGCTCGCGCTGATCGCGCTGTGCGATCGACGCGAATCACGAGGCCGGTTCTTTTTGGCTGAACTTTTTGCATCTGTTGATATTTATAAAGCAATAAATAATATTGTTAGCGTTTTAATTCATTCATCATATAGAATACTAACTTGAAAAGTACAAATCGTATAATATTACGCAAACGTTGAAAATTTAATAATAAATTTAATAATTTAATAATTAAAATTAATCGATGGATAAATCTTAGAAAAACCAAGATTTTTATCTGGAATGTTCTTGAATTATTCTTGAATTGATTTCAGCCAGATTTCACTGGACATCATGTATTTAGTGATTTATTTTTTGTTCCTGCACTAGGCTGCACTAAAACTCTCTTTCTCGCTTTTATCAAATATTGGGTCATCTAAAAAGTATCCGTGGTTTTTTGTCACTAGATGTGTGTTGATGGTCATATATCTAGTGACAAAGTACTGCGGATACTTTTTAGATGACCCAATATATAACGTATCTTATCGTATTTAAGTTCCAAGAATGTATACTAGTTCAAGCACAGAAAACAGACATTAGATTTAAATCTTGCTGTTGAATTTTCTATTGTTCTCCAAAAAATGTATATTATTTTCCAAAAATTATTACAAAAAATGATTATTCATTTCATTTCTAATACAGAAAGCATAACAGGATATTATTACATGGAGCGAGATCTAGAAACTTGCAGTAATGTTTGCAATGTTACTGCAATATTAATGGAATGTTGCAGTGCGTTGTTGTAATATTACTAAAATGATGTGTATAAAATAATTCTGCTGTCTAAAAGAATTCTTTTTGAAGCGAGCTTACAATCAAAATATACTTTGTTCCATATTTTTTTAAACAATCATAGAGGGATATGTTTCTATATTGTTTAATCATAGCTTCGTTTCTCTCTCTCTCTCTCTCTCTCTCTCTCCCCATCTCATCTTTCTTTCTGCTCAAGGACAAAATAAAATGTCTACAATTGAGTTCTATCTTATGTTGACGTTTTTGTACTTGGAATTTAGACAATAAATATATTATTGATTGATCAAAGTTAATCGATCCCAAAAAAAGAAACATCAACAACTACAGTATGGTCAAGAAGATACTCTGATGTTTGTTGATGTTTCTTCTTTCGGGATCGATTTAATATCGTTAATATATTGATTATCTAAATTCCAAGTCTAAAAACGTCAACATAAAATAGAACTCAATTATAGACATTGTATTTTATCCTTTGGCAGAAAGAAAGATGGAAAATGAGAGAGAAGCTATGACTAAGCAACATAGAAGCAGACTTCTCTGATGATTGATGTCTCTATGTTGTTTATGTTTCTTTATTCTTTATTTTGACTTTCCATACCTTAGCTAGAATGTTCAAGAACCGACTTTAAAGTCCATGAGAGACTGATGCTTACAATCGCGATACTCTGTCTTAATAAATAACTATAATAATAATTTTATTTGTAACTACTGTTGTAATGCTTATCTGTAATATATGCAAGATCAAAGCATGAAGTAGACAGAAATTATTTAATCGTTTTAAGTTTTTGTTGAGTCGATATTAATCATATTGTAAAATATGATCATATTATAAAATATTTTTCACATACAACGCAAACACTACTTTTATCGATATATTAAAAACGTGAGTCACAATATTCAATATTTATTTTTTATTTAATAATCTGATATACTAATACGTCCTAATCTTTATGATAACAATCGTTAATAATCTAATGTAATGTTGCATTAGACATAGTATCTATCAGATATCACTTCCCAAGGTTGAACAAAGTAAAAATCATTTCATATATTAAATAAAATATTATAATTATATGCAAAAATATCTTATATACATATAATTGTACACAGTATATTTATTATACATATATATGTATAATATATTCATATTTATATGTAGAATATTTTACACATATAATAGAGTAGACATAATTTCATAAATGAATTTAGAATAATTTTTTATAAAATATATAATACATATGTAATATATAGAATTATCATTATTACAAATTTTCAATAAATATTAACAGTTGTTTCAACAGAAAAGAATTGTAAAATTAGTTTTTATTTAAATAATGCTCTGTTCTAAATGTACTAGTGATCGATATCCTTTATTTGTTTGCGTATCTATTTATTAACTCGACTATGCTTATGACGATTACTAGTCCGTAGAATGTCTAGATAATAACAATTACGGATCTAATTTTTTTATTTAGATTTTGGATACATTATTCGATTTACAAGAATATTTTTCGGCCCATCTAGTTCCAGTAATCAACAGATATGGCGATATGTGCTTCGGTAAATCAGCTTGTCACGTAAAAAAAATTATGAAATTTGTATGAAACAATAATTTATGATAGTGTGCGTAAAATGCGATCTCGATTTATAACTCGAAGAAGCTCAATTTACCTCATGCAAGTTGCCAATACTCCAGAGTCACGCGAGATGTCAAACAGTGTCTCTTAACTTCACAATGAAGCATTTGATCGAAATCATAGGCTCATTTGCTGCACATATTCGATTTAATCAATAGTGAATTCATATATTTATGAGTTTTATGAGTTTTATAATATAACATTGTAAATATTTCCTTGGAACCAATAAAAATATCAGCAAGCCTCATGATCAACAGAAAGCATTAAAATATGTCTTTAATGAACTTAGCGATTATTGGTACCCTGATTTCTGGGCCAACTACCTTATTTTGGATATGAAAAACAGGTCAAAATCAAACAAAATGACTTCTGTAACTAACTACAAGGATAATTGAAATCTTTCAATTTGATAAAAAATAATCTTGTAAGACATCAAAAAATTTACTTTATTCTGTCAAATTAACGAAAATGTAGTGTTCTGTAGATCTGCTTTATTAAAATTCTTCTAAAATAATTTTATTAAAAAAAAATATGTCTATGTTAATGATAATTTATGTTGCATTTATCAATTGCTTATGTAAACTTCTTTCTTTGTAATATCCAATCTGAAATAATTATAATAAAATTGCATTTCTGCATGTGTTTATACTCTAGTTTTAAATGTATTGTAATTTATTTTTTAAGGTTTTAAAGTAATCTTAATTTTTATATCTTTTAACCACATCAACTATTTTTAACTTAATTATTTCGAAAAATAGTAATTTATTTTTTGTTCGTGTTGCTAATTATCTTTGCAGATTATTAACTTATTTTTTTTCCTACATCATAGCTCTAATTATATCAAAGATAAAGAAAGAAAGTTCACGAGTCACATGAGCAATTTAGGTGAACTAATCTTGGATTAACGATTCACCGTTTGTCTTATATTATAATACAGACAAAAGAAAAATTAACCATTATTCCTTTAAATAATATTTTTTATGTGAATCTTATTTTATATTCTGTATACTTCACATGTTGCATACAAATTTTTTTTTACATTTGAATAGAATGGAATGATGTAAGGATAGGGTCACTTTAAGGTTGCGAAGAATAAGAGCTCCTATTATATATTTTCTATTTTTGTCCAAACATGCAAATCAAACAATATGCCTTTTATTATCATTGTGATTATCAGTGTGTCCGGTAAATATATCTAATATTTGAATAAATAAATAAAAAATGAAAGAAAATACTCATTCGAATTCACTTTTTTCTGTTATTTATTGCATTCGTATAATAAAGTTTTTTAATAAGATTTTAATTCTTATGTAGAATTTCCTAATTTTCTAAGGGCTTGTTCCATCTTTAGACAAACTATGAGGTAATTTATTTATTGGATAAACAAAAGAGTAAGAACATAAGAGAATAAGAGAGTAAGACAGTGAGCTGAAGTTTATCGAAAGGTGGAACAACCCAGCTTAATGGTTTTTTTTTTTAAATAATTCATCTGAATTAGTAGATTTATATATTTTATGTTTTCAGATAAAATGTGTGATCAAATAAGCGACGCCATTTTGGATGCACACCTGAAACAAGATCCCGACGCTAAAGTAGCATGCGGTAAGTTACGCCAAGACATGCTGATTTCTTCAAGCACTTGAATATGTATCTATTTATAAATTAGTTTGTTCGGCCCCGAACTAGTTTTAGGTCGAAACTTTTGACTTCTAATTATATTACATTCACAATATATATTATTAAATTAATCAAAATTAACTTTTGAAAAAGAAAAAAATTTTTCCAAATATATTGTGGTTGTCTTAATATTTTATTTAATGTCTTTTAAATCACTTAAGTCACTATTCTGCACATTAAATATATAATGTACAATTATCAAAATTTTTATTTATCACAGAAACCGTAACAAAAACTGGGATGATATTATTGTGCGGAGAGATTACATCAAAGGCTGTAGTGGATTATCAGAAGATTGTTCGTGATACAGTAAAACACATCGGCTATGATGATTCCTCAAAAGGTACAACATCTAGTCGAAGCAATATTTGCATTCTATTTGCCCTTAATTTTAGTGATGCACGTCTTTCACTTTTCCTGATTGTTTTTGACACTTTGTTGGATGTCAATGTTTGCGCGAGAAAAATTGAAATCTATACTCCCAACGAAACGAGTTTCGTCAGGAGTGTAAAGATTTCAATTTACATTATATTCATGTAACACATGCATGCTCTGTGGCTAGAGATGTAAAATTACCGTCAAATTCAATTTAACAATTACTTACGGTAAAATTACGGTAAAATGGTAATTTATTGGTAATTTTTAAAATTTGTTGTTTTTTTATAGTTTTATGCACAAATTGGTTTTATTTATGTTTTTCACATTAATGCATAATATAAAATAATAATAATAGGACAATAGACAATAATAATAGGTTCATTAAATCTAAACGTAAAATCTAATCGGTGCTAAAATCCGTTTTCAATATATGGTTCCTTAGAGATTTGATACAGTGACCAAAAAATAAAAAGCGATACAGATTGAAAATTTCAGTATTTTTTTTTACATAATACCTTGTTTTATATTTTGAAATTTAGCTTTTTATTGAATTATTTAAGATTATTCTATATTTCTATTTAGATATTCCGGCAGTAGTGCAATTACAGAAATATTATTTTATTTTTTATGTATAATTGTGTCTTTGCTTTTACTTTAATAAAAACTTTAACAGTCTAGTTGCTAAAATAGCAAGCAAATAAATGAAAGTTTTATAAATTTATTTTAATTGTAAAGTAAAAAATATAAAAATACAAATAAAAAGATTAAAATATATACAAAATAGCTTAAGATACTGTACTGTTACATTTTTTCAAAATCCTGATAAAAAAATTTATTTGAAGTTTCTTTAGTTTAGACTATGTACCTATGTGCTATTTTGGGAATTGAAAAAACAAAGATTGTTGTTTCATAAATATTGTATTTTTGTTCTACAAAATAAAAGAAAATTGAGTTTCAGAGTTAAAATAATTTGTGGATGATTCGCATCACAAGTATGTCAACGATAGGTTAATATTACATATTGATATACAATATATTATATTGTATACCAATATATAATATAATATTAAAATGAAAATATGAATAAATGAAACATTTTGAATTTAGTAACTAAAGACTAAATGCTTCTACATCAAATTATTTTATTTTTATTTTTTTAAAATTATCATTTTATCAGTTTCCAAAAATTACTGACTAATTTACCGAATAAATTACTGTAAAATTTGATCATTTTCATCTCTCTGTGGCCGAATAAATAGCCAATCTTTGCTCATCTCCTTGCATGATCTTTTTTTTTGTCCGAAAGATAATGAATAGAATACAGATTATCCAATCGATTGAGGCATGGAGGATCCAAGTCAAATATATGTATACACAAAGAATCTTTATTTGTCTTGATATTATTATTTTAATAAAGAAACAAAAATTATAATGTCTACAACTTGAATCTTTTGTGTCATGATTCGATCGTGTTGTCATAACGATTCGATAAGGGAAAATCGTATGAGGTGGATTTTATGAGGACGACGGAGCTATTCAGCCACAGAGTATGCATGTGTTAAGATGATTATAATGTAACACATGCATACTTTGTGGCTGAATAAATAGCCAACTCCCTCGTCCTCATAAAATCCGTTTCATATGATTCTTCCTTATCGAATCGTTACGACAACACAATCGAATCATGGCACAAAAGATTCAAGTTGTAGACATTGTTTATAATTTTTGTTTCTTTTGTACTGAAATATAATATTAAGACAAACATAAAGATTTTTTGTGTATACACATATTTGATTTGGATCCATGCCTCGATCGATCGGATAATCTGTATTCTGCTCATTATCTTTCGAACAAAAAAAAAAGATCATGCAAGGAGATGAGTAAAGACTGTGTAACGTAAGCATATCGTGGCAGGATTCGATTGGCGTACATTGAACCTTTTGGTGGCGATCGAACAGCAATCACCGAATATCGCGGATGGTGTCCATATGGACAGACAAGAGACGGACGTGGGTGCAGGTGATCAGGTAACCCATTCTTAGTCCATGCCACAGAACAGTAAAAAATAATTCAATGTTCTTATTTCTTATTCTCCCCTCTCTCTCTTCCTGGAAAGATTGCCTCAAAATCTGTTTTGCTATTCTGTGTGTCACAAGCGTGTGTTACATCTACGTGTGTGATAATGCAAGCACTCGTATAAGTATTTGTAAGCACTATTGTTGTAAGATAATATTATAACATATTTTTATGAAAAATTCTTCGCAATGCTGCGTCAATCGTGCAGGAAATTTCTAATTTAACAGAAATATCTCGAAGATGAATTACTTAAAGCACTGGAATGTGATTCCAACAAAGTGCCGATATTACTTATCATGTTTATAGGAAGTAAGGCTGTCTGTAATATGTTCAGATACACGCATATAACATTATTCATTATGTATAATAAGTTCATTGTTTAATCTATAAATAAGTATAACATGTACCAGACAGAAGAATTAGTATTTCAAAGAACTGAAATTTATTCGATATTTTGAGAAGTTTGTCTGAACTCGTACATTCAGCCATCATATTAGCCATTTTAATCAAGCCAGGATCAATGCAGTATGATAAAAGCCCAATACATCGAAATGGCGGAATCTCATGAAAGAAGAATGTTGATGTATTAACAGCAGTGAATATCTTTATCTTACATAGTTGATTTCTGCAGGTTTTGACTACAAGCTGTGCAATGTTCTGTTGGTACTCGACGCTCAGTCACCAAATATCGCGGCAGGCGTTCATGAAAACCGTAGCGACGAAGAAGTGGGAGCAGGAGATCAGGTCAATTAGCATTTCCATCGTTGAATTTATCTTTTCTCTTTGTTTCCTGTTTTCTTCTCTTTGACCGTTTGCCTCCTGCGCTACTAAGTACATTCTTTACAGTACTAGTAACATCACTTCTTCTTTACTTCACTTGTATCTCACTAGCCTGTTTCTTATTTCTTCATTGTAAAGGTGGAAGTGGTATTTGATATATTGAGTGTCTTTCAGCATTGCTGCATTATATTGCTGCATTACTCATAGTAGTCTAAATGCACTACTATACGAATGATTCTGTTATGAATTCTGTAGCTGGATCTAGAATATAGGAAGTGTGAAATTGATTGAGTGTATAGAATTGTTTGTGCATGAAAGTTTATGTAGATTTGAAAACATTTATACGTTTTACACTATTATAGATCTCTAATAATCCCATAGAATAATCATTTCAGTATGATTCTATTGTATTTTGTAGTTGAGAATGTAATTTATTGTCAAATAAAATTGATCTGGCTTATAATCCTAATCGAATTTGTTATGTAATTAAATTGGTTGGTTGTGTTATTAATGGTGTGAGATGTAAACATTTTGTAAATAGATTTTTTACTGTAATTATTAATGACAATATCCCTTCTATCATATTTACATGTTCTGTTCTGTGTGTGGCATTCTTTATTGCATTATTTTTTATTGCTTTATTACTTGCTTTTTTACAGTTCTGTATAGCATCACATGTATATTAATATTATGCAATAATTTACTCTTTATAAAAGCTTTTCTATTTTTATTTAAACTTTCTTTTATTTCACGCACAAAAATATATTTACTTTTATATTTTGACAGCACATAATTTCAAATAACTAATCTATATATAAAATTATATGTACAATATTTTGCTTGTGAAGCTTACATCTCATAAATTTTAGTTGGAATCATTAAAATTAGGTGGAATCATTAAAATTCTTCCATCAGGGTCTAATGTTTGGATACGCAACTGATGAAACCGATGAATGTATGCCACTGACGGTCGTGTTGGCGCATAAATTGAATCAGAAAATTGCCGAGCTAAGACGAAGTGGCGAACTGTGGTGGGCTCGTCCAGATTCAAAAACACAGGTTTGATTTTTATATATCTATATATATTTATCTTAATAAAGCGTAGAGTTTAAATCTAATATGATAAACAAACAGAGAAATATTTACCGGAATTTAAGAAATTTTTAGGAGAATTTCAATCTAATCATTAAATGAAATTTATAGACAATGACGATTATTCGAAGATGAATTTTATAAAGTATTTGCTACTCACGAATGCCATGATGTTAAAATTTAAACTGAGAATAATCCATCAAATATATGTGTTTACAATACATTAATAATTTAAAAAATTAGTGTAAAATTATACATAAAATGTATGTAATTATGCGATAGGTAACCTGTGAATACATCATGGATCACGGAACCTGCGTACCTATAAGAGTCCATACTGTTGTCGTGTCATTGCAACATAGTGAAAAAATTGGTCTAGATGAGTTACGTAAGGCGGTTATGGAGAAAGTCATCAAAGAAGTGATTCCAGCGAGATATTTAGATGAAAGAACAGTCTTCCATGTGAATCCTTGCGGGCTTTTCATTATTGGTGGACCACAGGTATCATTAAAGTATCAAAAAATGAAATTTATAGACAGATGATTATTCGATGATGCATTTTGTATATTTGCTACTTTTGAATGCTATGATATTAAAAATTAAACTGAGAATAATCCTTCAAATATATATTTTGCAATGTTTTAATTTAAAAAATTAATATACAATTATATATAAAACGTATATATTTTAAATTATTACATGACAATGCAAATATTAATCAATCTTAAATAAAAATATGCATTATGTTTTATAAGTTATGTTCTCTCTTTCTGATACACTCTTATTACAAATTTCAGAGTGACGCTGGTCTTACTGGTCGAAAGATCATCGTAGATACGTATGGCGGTTGGGGAGCGCATGGTGGTGGTGCGTTTTCTGGTAAAGATTTTACGAAAGTGGATAGATCAGCTGCATATGCTGCAAGATGGGTTGCCAAATCCTTGGTCAAGGCTGGTCTTTGCAGACGATGTCTTGTACAAGTAAGAAAAAATTTATAAGCATCAAGATTTTATTACAATAAATTAAACAAATGTCTATAACTTTTATAATGTGAAATTCCATAACTTTGTATTACATAGAAAATTTGGAATTATTTGTGTCAGGTTTCTTATGCTATTGGAGTAGCGGAACCATTGTCTATCACGGTTTTCGATTATGGCACATCCACGCGTTCACAAAACGAGCTCTTAGATATAGTGCACAAGAATTTCGATTTGCGACCCGGAAAAATCGTCAAGTATGTATAATTAATTTTTCTTGTAATTTTAATACTTTTATAATTATAACAAATATGATTATAAATCAAAACTTACAAAAAGAATAAAACCACAGCATAAGATATTGTTTGATATTTATTATATCATTACATTAATAAAAAAAATTTTTTTTAGACGTTTCGGCCACAATCTGGCCATCTTCAGTAAAATAATAAATATCAGTAAAACGCAGAATTGACATAAATCTGACATTAAATTCAGCCGTCCACAATATAAATATGTATAAACGTATTCTTTCATTTTGTACATCATAAAACGTGATTGCAACGTCAATTATCATATATAAATATTATCATATTGCAAATTATGTAGAACAAGAATTTCCAGGTTCTCTTAAAAATTAAATTATCGTTAATATCTTCTAGTCAATTTATAAAGTTAATCCTTATAAAATGCTCTTCTTTTTGTAAGTTTTAATACTTTTATTACAAATTGTTATAATAATAATAAATATTATTTTGTTTACATGATGTATTATAATGATAATTCATTAATAATAAATTAAGAAGATAAATTAATTATATTATCTTCTTTAGAGAGTTGAATCTTCGCAATCCTATTTATCAACAAACCAGTACATATGGTCACTTTGGACGAGACGGTTTTACATGGGAGCAACCAAAAAAACTGGTCTTTGATTGATGAGAGGATGGATTTTAAATTGATTTTGGCGTTTTTCGGTTTTAGGTATTTGATAGAATCTGTTTCTCATTCTCTAATTCTATCTCCCTCTCTATCTTTTTCTCGGAGAAAAAAATCGCATTTTAAGTAAAAGAAAAGAATTTCGTCCGCGATATACTTCGATCTCCGTGCCGCAGCCATTATCGAGGCCATCGATTATGCCAATACTTAGCAATAGAGAGGACTAAGTATGGGCAATTCTCTTTCTAGTTTTTTTTGCCATGGAATACCGCATTATATATGTGACGACAGGCATAGTACAAATATCGTTTATAATCCAGTATATTACACCCAATCCAATACATTACATCGCATTATGAAAAAAGCGTTACGAAAAGAGCGAACTGAGCCTATATTATAAAGCGCATTTTCATGTTTAGATGTTCAAAAATTTCTTTCTTAAACTGATGTGAATGATTCACAAGAAAACACAGAGAAGTGTCCCTCTGATTTTAACGAATTTTAATTTGTATAGTTCAGACTAAAATAAAAGACGTGTTTTTTTTATACATGATTATAATAAAAACGTGTTTTTTTTATACATGATTATACTCATTTTTATGTAATGGAACGCTTTTTTTTTAGATAGATCATTTTTTTCAAAGCGAATATCAAAACTGTTAAAAATTTACCGTTATAAAATACTACAGATCATTCACACACAACTTTTATCAAAAAATTTTTTTGATTTTTTATAGAGCCGATTTCATCAGTGTTTCATCCCTTCAAAATGCATATAAAAATATATATGTTTCTTATTTTAGTCTAGACTATAACATATTAAAAGCTGATTAAAATCGGGAGAGATAGATACCTTCCTGTGTTTTCTTGTCAGTCTGGTAACAGCTGATTACATGCTGATGCTATTTACTTGCAAATAAGTAAGAAAAAAAGAAACTTGTATTAGATAAAAATTTTCATCTTAAAAAAAATGTATAAAGCGCATATCGATATGTGTTTTCAGATTCGGGAATGTAACTGCAGGTCTTGTAGATTTTTAGCTGTATTAGTCCCTCGCACGTACATGAAAGTTCGATACTCCGACTTGATTAATGTTCATTTTTACCAGTGTAAGTTAAAGTTAATTTACATTGGTAAAAATAGACATAAAGCTAATTTTTTAATCAGAATGCATAAATCACATACCATTGATTTATGTAAAGTATTTTATTTCATTAATGACACGATCGATCTTTCGTGTACGTATCTTCATTAGAATTATTAATCGTTGAGGAAGAAAAAGAAGTGTAAATTGATAATGTATCCTTGATGTATGTGTAGCAAAGAAGGAAATGACGTTGCACATCATGAACGCGTCACGTTCATGAGTTTTACGAAAGATAGTTACAACATAATTAAATACATTATCAATTAGAGTAGAATCATTATTAAATATCTTAGAGTATTTAAAAATCATCAGATTAGAGAGTCTATAGCTTCGTAATAAAATTAGATTTCACATCATTTTATAGTATAGATACACGCGAATATTCGTAACTATGCAATGTATTTAATAGCTCCATGGAATATACGGTCATTTCCCCCTTTGCTATTGTTTTAACTAAATAGAACAATTGCAGCAGATATTATAAAAAGATGCAAAATTGAAAATCTAATCTCGGTAGAGGTCCAGCACAGACCGTGTGACGGAGCTCGAAACTGTTGTAGAATTTTTCATTATTCTTTGGTATATTGTCCGACATTGTCGGATTTTAATAGCAGACAAAAATTTAAAAAAACCCTTGTAAAAATATTAATCATCTTCTGGCAGAATTGATGTGTGCGATTTGCGTGAAAATGATATCGGCAATATGTAATAGTGCACAGATCATGAAAAAAAAAAACACAATAAAACGGATTTTTTAATAAAAAGCATTCTTTGTCGTTTTGTGTATTACCGCACCATTACATAGATAAACATTATCCTCGATCTTCCTAGAATTTACAACACATAATTTGCATTTAACACTAATATTGCATTTCTGTGAATGTTTTTCCCGACAAATGGCATGAGCTCTGTCGCACAAGACGCTGCGACTGGCTATATAGTTCGCGAATATAGCAAGTCATTTTTATATGCATTTGCACGGTCACTACAGTATAACGAAATGTTAACACGTAAAATAATCCGAATAATCAAATAGCTCTTGTATGTCACCTGTTGCCGCACATTTTGTTACATTATAGCGATACTTTTACAGTAGAGTACCATAGCGTATCCAATAAAATAGATTTAAATAAAGCGTACACAATAGACTCGTCAGTGCAACTTATTTCTATTGTACATAAGATTTTATAATATTTTTCTCCTTTTATATGTCAAGTAATTATCTTATTTTAAAATATTTCCACATATAAAAAATAAGAGCATAAAAAACCACAGCACAAGTTATAGTTTATGATATTTAATTATTATTACATTAATTAAAACATTAAACATTTCAGCCACAATCTGGCCATCTTCAGTAATTCAATAATATTCTTAAAACGCAGAGTTACATCTAGTTGACATTAGCTTCAACAGTCGAGAGTTGTAATTAAATAAACATGTTCTTTTATATGTGAAGATGCTTCATACAGTAATGTTACACCGTCAATTGTCATATCAAGAAAAGTGTAGAACAAGAATTTCCAGATTCTAAATAAAATTGTATATATTAAAATCTTCTAGTCGGAATATAAAGAAATAGAATCATTACCTGTTTTACAGCAAAAAAACTAAACGATGAATCTCGAGTATTTCTTTTACAGTTAGAATTTTGTCGTGACATTATGTGTTGTTATTTGTTCTATCATATATTTTACCGCTATTTATATTAGGTGTTGGAATTAATTCGTAGCGTTTTTCAAGTGATGGGAAGTACTTTCATTAATGTATTTTTTAATGCTCATGCTTTAGAAGAGGAAAATAAACCTCAGGCAAACCTTCCGTGTCACTTTGCTTATTGATACCACTTGTTTGTCTTTTTATATGTATCATTTCCGAAATTCTTCTTTTCGCTAAAGATTGTTCTATATCTAAAATTCTTATATTATCCCAATCTAATTCATGCATCTCATTCATACGGTGACGTGAAACCACAAAAATTTCGGAAGAAGGTTTTCTTATATCGGCCTTATGTTCTTTAATCCGAGTTTTTAATTTCCTTTTGGTTTGGCCAACATAAGACGATTCACAGTTTAAGCAATTAATTTTATAAACTACTCCGCATTGGTCATCCTTAGGCAAAGAATCCTTTCCTATCTTAATAAATGTATTCAATAAAATATTTCCCCCTATAAATAACTATACATAGCATACAATAGGTTTTAGGAAGCCAGGTAATAAGGATAATAATCACAATAGAATAGCATTTATGTGCACTTAAATAATTCCATTAAGATAGCTTTGTATTTAGAACTATATACATCAATTATAGATAATAATAAACTTACATCGGAAAGAATACATGATACATAATCATTTATGATATATTGAATATAAAAATTATAATATAAGAATATAATTGCTGCCTAAAAGGGGAAAGCTAAATTATATTAATGCAATCAATGTTGTTATTATTCTATATTTAGCTGACGTTTTTATTATGTTGCATATGCTTCATTCAAATTGCACTTAGTATTAAAAAATGATACGGAATTATAATTCCTTTATGCATACAAAAATATCAATTGAATAAAAAAATGTTCGGAACTTAAAACTAATATTGAGTTTATTTTAATCATTCTTGTATAAATAGCAATGAAGTAATCAAGATGTTTCAATACTTTTTTGTATATTTTACTTGCATTTTTAAAATTTTTAATATTTTTTGTTTTGAATTTTTGAATTTTTACATTTTAGATTCCATTTCGTGTACATACAAATGCATTGTTTGCATAGTTTCTTAAATAAGTTTCTTAAATAAGATTTGCTAATATTTATACAAAAGTGACCAAAATAAATATACGTTAAATGTTCCTTAACATTAAATGTATGAATTACATATAAGATTACACAATTAAGCCCATCTCAATGAAATAAACACAAAAAACTCTTCAAAAATCTAGATTGGAAATTTTTCTCGCTAATATAGACAATTCACTGCAGGTCTAATTCCGACACAGATCAAAAATTTGAAAGAATTTTTCATATCCACTAGATCCCAGGAAAATCACAACAAACTGAACAAATATTGCTCAATTTGCTATGAGTTTCTTGGGCGCATGGATACGACTGTGTCTTAGCAGTGAACTCTTATCTGTAAATGTCTTCTCGCACTCAACGCACTTGTACGTTCTACCAGTGTGCGTAACCAAGTGCCTGCTGAGACCCGACGCGTGACAAAACGCTTTTGGACAAAGTTGACAATGATGCAATTGAATATCATTCGGATTCAATTTCTGATGCCGACGCATGTGTACTTTAAGCGCTTCTCGCTGCGTGAAGCTCTTATCGCAATGTTGGCATTGAAACGGTTTTTGGCCAGAATGTGTCATTAAGTGCCGGAACAAAATCTCTTTCTGAGCGAAAGCACGGTGACAGATGTTGCAACCAAATGGTTTCTCACCTGCAATATAAATAAAGATAACATTAATTGTATTAATGTTATATTCCTATAATAAATTTAATAGTTATGCATTTTTCAACGAATTAATTCATAAACCAATACTATGTGACTTGTATTGAAAAGAAACAATTTGTTCAAAAAGAAGTTAGATTTTTTACGATTGTGATTAAAATTTTTAATATCATAAATGTGAAATGGCAGATCTTTTTCTTAATAGGCAAATTGTCCGAGACAATTTCAGCGAGCTAGCTAGCCAGATAAGCTGAAATCAACATCTTTAGGAAGAAATAATAATGAGAAAAATGTCTACAAATATTTAGTTTATATGTATGTATTCATAATTAATATGCACAAAACAACAAATACCAACCTGTATGTGTACGCTCGTGTCTTACTAACGCAGATCTTGTCGGAAACCATTTTTCGCATGCCTGACACGTAAATCCTCTCTGTGTAGAATGTACTGACTGATGACTCTTCAACATTATTCTCCGGGTGAACGCTTTCGGGCATTTGTCGCATTTAAACACCTTCAATTCTGGATTAGCATCAACTGCAATATACATTTGCCTTTTACATAACTGTCGTATTCTCGTCATTTCTTACTTTTATTACAGATAAGATATCTGTAATAAAATATTGTAGAATTCTTTACCGATTGTATCACCCAAGGGCTGTAACTTCAATGAATCAGGCTCATTAGGATTGTCACTGGTGACCTCCATCATGTAAACATTCTTGTGTTCATTTCCTATTCCTCGCTGTATCTCTTCCGTCTCGTCATCGGACTCCTGCTCTTGTTTGATACGCGATGTCCTTATCGTACAGCGTGCCTTCGCCATTCGTTCCTCAGCAGGTACCAGCGTAATGTTCTCCGGATCCTCTGAGATATTTTCCTCCATCTCCGGATTTTCAGAAGTCATTCCTGCATATCAATTAAAAACGGTACATATATATGAACTAAATATTTATAATAATTTCTCAATGTTACTTTCTACCAGAGTAATAAATTTTAAATATAAGTTTCTAAAATGAAGATTAAGCAATCTTTTCTAATAAAATTTCAATTCTAATTATGACTATAATACAATGAAATAAACTCCTTGTCAGTAACACACCCAGGATATAGCCACCAACGAGTTCCTCCTCTGTCACCTCGATAGGATCTCCATCTGTCTGACCACTGTTGCCTTTCGTTGAAACTAGATCAGCTAGCAGCTGCTTAACTTGCTTGGACTTTCCCGTGGATTCTTGAGACTCGTCCCTACTGCTATCCTGATTCTCGCCTTCTTCGTCCTGTCCAGTCAACTGTTGTATCAACTTCATATGCTTTCTAAGTTTGGAGTCTGCAGCCTGACATTTTTTTCTGAATTGATAGGATTTCTCCAACTGATATTTGCAGGGATGACATATCATGTTAGGCAGGCCATCCTGCTCAAAAACCTAAAATATTGATATCAAGGTCTTCAGTTTCATCAACTTTAATTATATTGAAGCTTAATAAGATAAATGGATGGAACTAAACTGATACTTAAAAAATATAGTACATATTTTATCAATATAATTAACATGAGATTCCACTTCAAAGAATTTAGTAACAATCAAAATCTAACAAAATTTATCTTGCCTTTCTCTAACATAGTCGAACGTTTCGGATCAGAACGCGGAAAGCTCGAGCATCTTTCGGAGTTCATGTGCCATAGAGAGAAGTCGCCATTCGAAGAGGATGGCGCGTTTCAAAAAGCTGCGATTTCTCAAAGAAACTCAGCTGCGAATTACATCGGGACGCTACACGTCCGACGCGTACTAACATTACAGATCTCTATAAATCCGTAGAGTAAACAGGAGTGCCTCCGCCGTGCCGGTTCTAGGTCTCTGTAATGAGGCAGTAGCGCGCGTAAAAGACGCACCGCTATCTATCGTGTCGCATAAGTACGTCGATAACTCGGTAAAGCCGGTACTTGCGAATTCGCGACCGCGCGCAACATCGATCGCCCGTACAACGTCATTCGCGCGCGCACGCGTACACATGCATGTGACGTAGCTAACAGCCTTACCGCTGTTACCGTGCGCCGCGCGTGAATGTGTGCGTGTCATGTATTCGCCACACACGCGGCAAAGAGGGGAGATAATATGCGAGAGGACGCCGTGCGCAGAGAGATAAACTAGATTCCTATTTTTCAATGAATGGCTCCTCCGGCCGCTGATTATTATCACCCGATGCGAATCGATCGTGCCGACAACGGTGACGACTACGACGGTGACGACGACGACGTTTTTCGCGACGGTGATTTGCGTCGTGGAATTCACGCGTATCTTTTTCTTTCCTCTCCTCACCTCGACCCACCTCGATATTGACGCAGGAGAGTATCCGCAGCGGCATTGGCACAGTCTCATCGTCGTAAATCGGCACCATCTCCTCTTCCTTCGCCAGGCAGAGCCGGCATAGCTCGTTGACATGGATGATCACGTTGCTTGGGCTGTCACCCTTTTTCCTGCTGTACGTTTTCATCGTGCGCCCTTTCCAGCCGTGGGTGTTCGCTGTGCCGCTCTCGTCGATCTATCTGTTCTACTCCGAAGTATCCCTTTTCCCACCTTCCCACGCTTCAGCCAGCTCTATCTATCCGTGTCCCGCGCTCTCCTTTTTCGAATTTGCGGCAAGTGCACGATCGGAGCGTATAACGTCGAAAACGCGACGGAGTTTTTCCGAGTGAGAAGTCGCAATCGGCCAACGGACTCGGTCACACACAACGGAATCTATAATGGCGGTCGTCCTCAATGGCGGGCGCGTACAGCGGACTGCAGCGCTGCATCCTCAATGGCGGAAGAAGCGCTATGAGTGTATACATACATCCGTCCGCGCGCGCGCGCCATGCGAGAGCGAGAGAGACGTGCGATCCGGACAGCCGCGAGCGCAAGCGAGAGGTAGATCGAACGAAGAGAGAGATCTCTAAAGCCGATCGAACGATGGCAGAAACATCACCGCGCCGTGGGAGAAGCGTCGAGAGAAGAAGCGTCGGGAAGGAGATCGAATGAGTGGCTGCCATTGCCGCGCGCGAAAGTCGGTAAGGGCGATTACGATTATTGATCTTCCATTCTTCCCAACGGCGGGAAATGCGAGCCCTGCCCAGCTCGCCTCCCTCCCCCCCCCCGCAGGAAAAATGGACTGTCGTAACGGATAGTCGTATATACATTGTAAAAGTTACAGCAATTACAGTGGCCGGATAATTTCAAAGTTCACTATCGCAAAGGTGTATATTTAGATATACTTGAAGTAAAACCACTATCAACTTACAAGTAAAATTATTCTTCTTTGTAGTAACTAAAGAATTTGAAAAAAAAAAAATTATTCTAATGAATTCTTAAGTTTATAGAAATATTTAAGTATTAATTCGTCAATTAATTACATACAATTTTTCTTAAGCCATGTTATCGAAGTGTACAAATATAAAAATGTAAATATGATTGTGTGTGTGTGTGTGTGTGTGTGTGAGAGAGATGCTACATTATCATTATATTATATTGTTACAAAAATATGCATACATTTTATAAATTTTCCATTTAACATGAAGGTATATTTACACGATTAGATGTAAAAGTCCTAGTTTTTGTAAGAACACATAATTTTATATATTTCCACTATAAATTATATATAGGTAATTTTTGCATACATTATTTAAGAAATTTTTCACATTTGTTTACAGTGTATGTATCCGGATCTCTCTCGTTGCACGCACCTCTTCGGCAGGAAGAACCGCCGTGGAAAATGAAGGAGGCATGCGATGTGCACCGCTCGCCGCGTTCACCTCCTCGCCCGGAGCGATACGTATCGACGGATAGACCGAGCTCTGCATCTAAATCCTCTTTCATCATAGCTCATTATCAATTTGAAAACGGCTTCACCTGAATTAGCTTAATCGGCAATTAATTCACCCAGCAAACTCGAATCATCGTTCCTTTTGATTTTTTTGATCTATGTACCCCTCGTTGACAATGGACACATTTCCGTTGTTTCCATTGTCAACGAGGGGTACATATTTATCAGAAAGATCCAAAGGAACGAAGATTCGAATTTGCTGGGTGAATTAATTGCCGATTAAGCTAATTCAGGTGAAGCCGTTTCCAAATCGATAATGAGGGAGCTATGACTCACGTAAAGCGGATTTAAATGCAGAACTCGGTCTATCCGTCGATATATATACTTTTAATCTTTCTGATACATATAACCCTCATTGACAATGGAAACAATGGAGGGGTACATGTATCAGAAAGATCCAAAGGAACGATAATTCGAACGTTTAACATTCTAATGTTCATTTCTACCAATTTAGATTAATTTATTTAATGTCCATTAACTATAATTTATTTAACTTACTTTTTATCTTTTTCTAAACATTAGAAAAAGATAAAGAATAAATTAAACTGTAATTAAACTTAATCTATATTAGTGGAAATAAATGTAAGACAACATTTGAATCGAATTTTAGTTCAGCGATTAATCCTATTAGCAGAATTAATATTGAATCTATTTGTCTATTTTTTCACATATTAAACAAAAGAATTAATATAATTCTGTTAATGATAATAAAATAATACAGATACCACTGAATAAAATAATTACCAATTAAGTCAAATGAAGTTCGTTAATCAGAGTTATCTCTAAATATTCGGATAAGTAATAATCGATGACCTTTTTTCCAAACATGAAGTAACAAAATAGATATTAATAATTCTATTTATATTAGACAGATATTAGTTAATATAATATAAATTAAGAGATAGCACAGATAGTGCTTAATATAAATTAAAACAGTACAGATATTACTTAATAATACTCGATTATAAATTAATTAAAATTTGATCAATATTGCCTTAAAGTGAAAATTGTGAAAATTAGTGATATCAAATTATTCGATTCTTGTGTTATATTGTTAAAGGACTTTGCTGTCGAAACTGTTAAACGTAGATTATTATCACCAGCAGAAGTACGACACACCGATAATCAAAATTAGCGGATTCTACTTTTGATACATGTTTTTATGAAATCATCAATGCGTAATTTTCAATACAGGAGAGATTATGATTTTGCAAGATTTTAATTAACGTATGTTTTTTTTTTTTAGTTTGAAACGCCACTGTCATGAAATTACGCTGCATACGAAAGGGTTAGATTCGGAACAGCAGCATAATTGCTTGCAGACACGGATCTTTTTCCCGAGACGGTAATGTAGAAATCGAAGTGGTACGAATAACTGGCCGTGGAAGTTGCTAACAACTGAACACTATGATTTCATTAGTAACTATCATATCAATATCGTAGGATAATAAAAATAAATAATATCGAATCATGATCAATTATACGATCATCTCAATAAGAAGTAAATTATTGGGGAAGACAAATTGAGCAAATATTACATGCATGACTTTATAATAACTCAAAATTACTTTTTTTTGAATTCCAATTAATTTAATTGATAATCAACTTTTCAAACTGTACTTATATTTGGACAGAGTTATTAATTTTTCTATTGTTTTACATAAAAAAATATTAGATTAGGAAAATAAAATTAAATAAAAAAATTTGTTTTAAGCAATTCACTGATTAAGTTAATCAGAAATTAATTTATCAAAGTCGCTCTGAGAATAATAATATTAGAATTGTTTTATATTAAACAATTTTAGCGTTAAAATTATTTTGAAGGCCGTCAATTAAATTCCGATTAATTTAATTGATCAATTTTATATATCAAATCATTTTATTAATAAAGAGTTATTAATCCTTTATTGTTTAATATATAGAAAAATTAGAGACTACGAATTATATGTATAGTTAAAAATTTTACTTTATGTAATTCTGCTTGTAATCGATTTGAAGCTTGGTTGAAGTTGCTTCCCCAATGTTTTCAAGCAGAAGCACTCGTTGTGAACACCTGTTTCCGGAGATGAAACTTAAAATATCTTTGGAAATATAAATGAATGTTTCAATGAGAAGTACAAAGCAAAACTTTATTCATCTTTCGTACATATTTTCTTAAGAATTCACTCTTTTTTTCTTTCTGTCTCTCTTTCAGTTTAATAAATATTCAATTGAATAATTTTGTAAAATTAACCTCTTTTTCTCTGCTCCCCCCCCCCCCCCCCCCTCTCTCTCTCTCTCTCTCTCTCTCTCTCTCTGTCTCCAAAGAAATACTAAATTCACAAAATATTATTAAATTCACAATTTTTTATTTTTTATTTGTTAAAAGACACATTTTAATTAATAATTTTATCTTTTATTATAATAAGTTTATTAATCCATTAATCCTTTGGAATACTTTTATATCAATTTACTTCAAGAAATTTTCATCGTCAATGAACTTCGTTCAGATTATGGATAAATATCATATAACATTATATTTGTTTTTTGATAAAAGATAGATTATCTTCTGATAGCACCATTGTAATACCACACTCTAATTTCAGTGTCTTTCAACCGCAATGTCAGAAAACGTCGAGAGCTAAACATCATGGGAATTGTATCGCATTTCGCTCCAGAACAGACCGGAACAAATCATGGAAACAAAGCGAAGCACGATGTCACTTCAAACAGATTTATTTTCATTTACGTTAGCAGAGGGATACGAGTTACACAAAGCGTAGAATTTACCGGCTGCGAACGCTGGTAATTGTCCGCGGCGTAACACTCGACAATGTTATGCGCCAGATATTCGACGAATATAACTTTTCGGAGTTATCGAATGTGGATATTACATAGATACACATCCGTTTCTTTTCTCCTGTTCTTCATTAAATCATAAGGAATGCTATCACTAAGATAATTATTAAATATAGACCTTCCATAATTAATACGTGAAAAAATTGTTAGATGTTTCCACAACAGATTAGAAAGAATTATTATTTTTTTAATTTATATACAGAAAAAAATTAGAGTCAATGAATTAGATAATTACAATTTTTAATTATATAATTGAAGATGCCACTTAAAGCTCGCAATATGATCAAACATCATTTGTTTTTGTTTATGTAATATTTGATCAACAAAAAGGATGAAATTATTTTTACAATTAGAGCGTTGCGAGCGTTAAATATCTTAAATTGATAATTTTCCTTAGTATAATAAATTATTATTTATTAGGTGTTGGAATTAATTCGTAGCGTTTTACAAGTGATGGGAAGTACTTTCATTAATGTATTTTTTAATGCTCATGTGAAATAAATAACATTCTTTCATTAAAAAACGCTACGAATTAATTCCAACACCTAATATAATATTGTAAAAATTATTAATAACGTAATAATTAATATTTTATTAACATAACACATATCTATATAGAATCAAATTATTAATATCTTTAAGAAGACTGCTGTCATAAATTCTAAACTATGAAATCTCTTGTCAAGTTTTTAGTTTTATCTGCGCATAAAATATATAAAAAGTTGGCTCAATTTTATTACTTATTGCGAAAGCGCTCAATTGTTTATGAAAGAGTGAGAAAAGTTCTTTAAATTCTTTTCTCGTGATATGTTTTTACTAAAAATAAATCGTCGCCGATCGGCAGCGGTGTTTCTTCCAATTACGTAGATCACTTATATTAGATGAAATTTTTAGAAACGACACGCGGGTGAGAGTTTTCCTGATTGCCAGGAAATCCGCCGAATACCGCGAGCATCGAAGAGGGAGAGAAACAGAGATCTCGGGAGTCGAAAATAACTGCAGCGGAGGAAGATGTCGAGGGAACCGTCCACGATTTCGGCGGTTCCGGGTGAGGGAGGGGACCGACGACAGTTGTCTTCTGCTGCTCTCCGGTGCTTTCGCTTTTCCGAGGGTCCAGTGTGTTTCGCCACCCGAGGAGAACCCGCGTACTCCACGTATAACAGCGCGAAGGTAGGTGCCGCGTTCTTGTATCATGCATTGAAATCTCCGTCATCGATCGCGTTTCGCGAGAAACAAGGATACGAGAGATCAGGTGAGACAGGAAAAACCGAGGAAGTAATAAATGAAGGAGATAGAACGAAAGGCGAACAGAGGCGTAAGAAAGAGAATGCAGGTAATGCAGAGGGAAGTGAAAAATTCATAAGAAAATGTGAGAAAAACGTGAGTGGAAAAACAAAAAAAAAATTAAATGATGTAGAAATTAAAAAATGTGGAAAATTGAGGATCAAAAAGTAAATAGAAAATCTAGCCTACAATTATAGTTTGGGAAAAAAATTCAGTAATAAATTGCATTCTTTTCCTTCGCATTAGAATCAATCGATCGTACTACCTGTCTTATTATTATTGACAACGTGAATGCCGTACTCAATTATTTTGGCATTTAACCGCTTAATTGTCATGAGAAACTAGGCCAAGCCGTCGTTGCCATCAATTACAATTAACGGGGACAGAAATGATCAGTTCTTCTAATAATGATCTACAATGAGATTGATTTAATTGCTGATTCTTTTTTCTTCTTCAGTTCTTCGGCAAACTGCACAATTTATGATTCTAATCAGCATAAAATATTCAAATAAAATCAGGAAAATTTAATTTCTATTCTAGTGTGCACATAAATTATATCTTCATATATAAATTATATCTTCATGTAATTAAATCGTTAAATCGAGCAGCACGTTATAAACAACAGTAAATGAACTGTAAAGCACAATAATTAATTATATCACGAAGAAATCATTTATATTACTACATTCTCAAATTAAACTAGACGTGAATCAGCGAGGCATTGTTTGTAGAGTTCAGCCAAAAAACGTGTGACGTCCCGTCAATACGTATCTCGTCAGTATGCTGCGACTTGCAAATGAGGTGGTGATTGAAATTTACACGACAACGCTCTCTCAGCGCGCCGCCCCGTCTATTCACATCGCTCTTTAAACCGTCGCGGGTGAATCCGTCACAACATATCGCGAACGGCCAAAAGTTGTTTTGAACGCAACGTTGCACCGTATCGTTGAAACAATCGGTCAAAAATAGACGATACGTCGTGCGTCATACTGACGAATATAATTTCGCAATGCGCAAAAATTGTCATCGTCTCTTCCATGTAATATTAATTCCCAATCCGATTGTAATATCAATATTACTACATCATATTATATCAATATATATCAATATCAATATGCAATATCAATATAGGATATTATTGTTATCAACACAGAATATTAATCAATATCCTATGTTGATAACAATATTTTATAATATTAATATTACATATTGATATTGATGTAATAATATTAGTGTGCAGTCGATCTGCAAATCGAGTTCCAAAAAGAGATTACTTCAGATTTTCAGATTTTTTCAGATATTGTCACACGTATAAATATAACACGCATACATATAAAGCGTTTTATCAATTCTGCTTTTCACAATGGGTGCATTCAGCCTACTCAACGGTTGAGCGTTATTGGTGTATTCTTTCATTCAATCAGAATTTTAGAGAGCTAAAAGAACACTCCAATAACAGCGAGCACTCATTCAATTATTGAGTCCTCTGGATGCGCCCAAAATGCCTTCATTCAAATAATATTATATTAAAATTACAATACAAGTGAACATTAATACATATACATGTGTAATAATTATCAACGTACATGAGATAAATAGTGATAGAATGAGAGAGAGAGAGAGAGAGAGAGAGAGAGAGAGAGAATGAGAAAAGGCGAGAAAAAGTGGAGGCAAAACTAACAAAAGAGAGGAGATCGAATAAATGAACTGCCATCGCATCGCCCGCGTTGCATGCACGAGGATTATAAAGGCAATTATGAATTATTGTCCTTCAGTATTCCCAACATGCAATGTGGAAAATGCGAGCCCTGCCAGCCTCCCTTAGGGCAGGAGAAGGGAAGAGAGTACGACAGCGAAAAAGAGAGAAAGAGTGGAAAGGAGGAAAGCAATTGATTTTTATTTTTTATTTTTATATATTATTAAATACTCAATAAGTATAATTTATTATTATTATTATTATTATTTTCTCTCTTTTTAGAAGATTTAAATTCTATATTATTACGTTTTCAAAAATTTACAAAAAGTAATGAAATCCCTAAAAAAAACAAATATACGCCAAGTGTATAAAAAAGGTGTCGAATATTACATTCTTCTTAATCAAAAGCAGATACGAAATAAATGCAATTAGTCCAGTATTTTATCACACATAAGATAGACTGAAAGTGACTAAAATGGATTGTAGTGAAAGAAAAACTCTGCATGCTCGGATAGCATTAATTGCACTTCTGTAAATATATTATCTCAACACAATATTTGCATTATGAAAATATAAAAATAATAGAAATATGTATATTAATATAATATATACATATGTATATAGTGACATAATTTGTGAGATATAAAAATATATTATACTTACAAATAATAGATGTAATATAAATTTATATGGAAAAATAATATGTAATATAATATGATAATACTTAGATATGGAAACATTATAGGTAACGAATTTACAAGAATAATAAGCAGTTATTAACACTTCTTTTTATTAATTCATATTGCAAATAATTTCCGTATTATGAAAACATATTAATCTTAAAATATTGCGTTTTAATGCGGCATAGTTTTTTTTTCACTATAATCCAGTTGATCATTTTAGTCACTTTCAATCTTATATGTCTATAATATTATATCATTTGCTTTGTTGCAGCCAAGCTTTTCAATTGCATCTCTGAGAAATCATACAGCATTGTCGTATTTATTCAGCGACCAAATATCGGCGCTTATTGATTTCGTGCTGTCTCTTCCATGATAAACGATCGAGAATTTCAAGGAATCTGTATTATATCGCATATTAATATTATACGATTTTTTTCTTAATGGAATCTGCCACGATGTACGCGTAAAGTAGTCGAAGTGGATTTCGACCAGTTTCGACGCGGCCGAGCAAACGCCGTCATCCAAATGCCGCAGCTTGGAATAGATGCGAGTTATGTAAAGGAAACCGGCCGGTCCCCGTGGATTCCGACAGACAACGAAAGCTATCCCCGTATATTTTCACGGATTTTCGAAAGAAAACTTCACTTCAAGCATCCGATCAGCTTGCGCCGTTAAATTTAAATCTTTTGACAACCCCAACATTTAGTGATTTAATCTTTAAGACTGCAGATTTTATTAGAAAAAGATCTGGTTGAAAATGGACAAATTAAAAGGTTATATCAATCAGAATTCCAATTATCTCAACTAGAATTTAGTAGATTTAACTAGAAAATTTTGATTCACCCATTTTCAATCAAAATTCCAATTAATTCAACAAGATATGTTTTTCATAGTCGTTTTTCTATTTTTATCAATAGAATTTAATATTAATCTTGGTTTAATTAACTCTTTATTTTTCCCTAGTTCTAAAAATTAGAAAAATGGTTCAACCAGGTTTTGTATTTATTTTAAATTATACATATCTTTACACCGATCAATTTGTGAACGACGGTTTAATATACCAAAATGCATACTGAGTGCGTCTAATCAAATTTTCTGTTATTGTTTATCTTTTTCTAATTCTTAGAATTCGACATCGATAAGAATTGAATATTAAAGTTTATCTCGACGAGAGATAAGACCAATCCTTCAGTATTTATTTCAAAGCTTACGTGGTAATTTACGATTCTTATTATTAGCAAGAAAACATTGCGACGAATTCAACCTCGGCATTGAACGACAGCGCCGGTTGATACATGCTATTGTTAGATCGACATCGATGCCGGTCGTTTTTTTATCGCGGCGTAAGAGCTTTAATGTAATTCAATACGACCCACGAGAAATGGGCTCCAAAGACTAGCTGGTGTAGGAGGGGGGAGAAGTAGAGATTTTGCGGACGATGTAGATATATTCGGAGGAATTTTGTAGGCAAAAATAACCGCGGTAGGCACCGGTGGCCGCCCAGCAGGGACGCGTCAGCGAGAATCTGAGGTTTTCGGGTATTAAACTAGGTCTGTGTAATCGAATCAGTAAAGAAAGACATTTTATTTATTATTCAGTTTTTAAAGATTTATTTTTTAAATTAAATAAAATATTTGGTATAATTTCTGTTGAAATAGTAAGCAAGCGTTCTTAGAAGCTTTTTAAGATTAAATTTGATTGACAATAATATGGATGAACATTTATTGCCAATTTTCTTTGGAAATGTTGAACGTATACAAGGATAACAATATAATGTGCAATTATTTTGAAAATTTATTGCCGCGAGTGATTTTGTGGCATAAAAATGTCTTATTATACAATTAAATTATATGAAATACTCAGTGGAGAAACATGAGAACGGCATTTCGTATTTACGATTAGGAGATATAAATACGTTCCAAGTTATGAATAAAATGTGAAACGCGTAAGAGATCGCAAGGAAAATGCAATAAAAATAGATCGTTGCAATTTCGGCAAGAGAAGCATTTAATGAAACGTACTCAATTTGTTTCTTTAAGAGAAAAAAATAAGACGTTTATAGCAAATATTGAGTATCAAACTCTTGTTCAGTTGGCCTCCCCATCATGCCGAAATAAAAAACGCATAGCTCAGAATTTGGAGCAATTTATGAGCTTCCAAACTCTGCAAAAAAAATTTTGTTCCAGTTAGCAGAAATCTTAATTTAAAAGTGGGAGGGGGGGAAGGGCTGAGTGAACATCCACTCTCCTTCCTCTTAAAACAATAGGGAATCGCTCCTAGGCTCAGAATTTAAGAGTTCTTTGTGAGTTCTTAAATCAGTGCTTTTTCGATTTTCGAGATCCATCCCTTATTCCTAAAATTAGTTTATATTGCCCTCTTAAGAGTCCCCTCGCAAGAGAGAACTATGTTGCAGTATGAAAAAATAAATCGTTTAATGATTGGAAATTATCTGCAATATATATAATAGCTTTTGAAATATGTACGAATAGATTTTTAAGCTGCACTCTCCCTTAGCAGGAAAACCGCCCCATGCCCTTTTCACTAGAGAGAAATATGTTCTAGAATGAGAGAAAATAAGTCATTTAATGATGAGAAATTACCTGCTTAGACAGGAGCTTCCGAAATACGAAGAAATCGATTTTCGATCAGCAACCTCTTAACAAGGAAATCACCCCACACATTTTTCACGTAAGAGAGAATTATGTTCCAGTATAAGAAAATAAGTTTTATATGATAGGAATTTATCTGCTGATTTACGAACTCGCGAAATAAAAACAAATCGATTTTCGAGCTACAACCCGCCTTAGCAGGAAAACTACGCCATTCACATTTCTTGCAAGAGAGATGTTCTAGAGGGAGAAAATAAACATAGTTCTTTCTTGCACAAAAAAAGGGCAATGGGTAGTTTTCCTGATAAGGGGTTGCAGCTCAAAAATTAAGAATTATATATTTTTATATTAGATTTATGCCAGAATCATATTCATTAATGAAGTTTTAGGTATAGTCCTATTTTCAATGACTTACCTGTTGATTGTGGACTAGTTTTGGGGTTGTTTTGAGGATGAGAGAGAGAGAGAGAGAGAGAGAGAGAGAGAGAGAGAGAGAGAATCGAAAAAGCTGATTTAAGAGCTCATGAAGAGCTCCTAATTCTGAGCTTAGGAACAATTTCCTATTGTTAATTTTGAGTGACGGGGAACATCCTCTCAGCCTCCTCCCTCCCTCCCACCTTTAAATTAAGATTCCTTCTAATCGGGACAAGCTCAAAAAATTTTTTTTTGGATTTGAAAGCTCATAAATTGCTCCAAATTCTGAACTATGCATTTTTTTATTTCGGCATAGTGGCAGGGGGGAGGGGAATCTCGTCAAGGGTGTGTATCAAGGTAAGAATGGGCGTCATAATTCCGTTTTTAAGCATTCACGACCTCGATAAATTTGAACGGGAAACCTTGAAAAAAGATTTTACCACGATGGTTCCTAAGAATCGGGAACTATTCAAATATTTCTCCGAATATTTTCTCTAACGATGCTCAAAAAATTTCCCAAACGTCTATAAAGTTATTAACACTTTTACATCAGAAAAATTTCTAGTTAAAAATGAATGAATCAGAATGTTTTAATGATATTAGAATTATATAGTTAATTAGAAATATAATTAGAGACCCTCCAATTGCAACCAGATTCTTTTTTTATTATAATATGGTCTTCGCGTTTCCACTCTATAGATTTCCTGGATTTAAAAATTTCCCGACGTTAAGGATCTTAAAGTTGTTTGTGTATTTTACCAATTATTTTTCAAATAAATATTTTTCTAATTTCTTTTACATATTTAATCCCTTTTTCACAAGTATAAACAAGTATAAATAAGTATAATATATAATTCAATCCGTGTTTCACTTTATGCCGAAAGCGAGAAAGAGTTGGAAAATTACAGTTTAATGTTATCGACTTCTAGTATCGCTTCATAATATTTGTTTATTTGCTACATAACGTTATACTATAAACTAATATACATAGTCTACACTCTACACTATTTATAATTGTAGTAACTGCATAATTTAACGTACATTAATTTTACATATAAAACTTGTAAAAGTTGTCACTATTATCTTTTTCTCTGAATCATGGACAAGAAACATTTTATTTTTTCCTCCTTCGTTTAAACGCGCGATATCTTTTAACGCATGCGTCCCTGCACGAATTTCTTGGCACGAGACCGGAAATTTAATGCCACGCTTTCTATCAGACCACAGAATCCGACCACAGATTGACGGCATCGATCGCATCTCACGGAATTGAGTAGCCAAACAATCGCTGAATGATCATTAAAAGATCACAGGAAACGATAGTTCGTGATCCACTTACTAAAATTGCACTCTTCAGCTTCGCACGATTTATGATCGAATTGAAATATACATGAAGCAAAGAAGTGCATCGTTCGTCATGTAAATTCGTCGCTATCGCATCATGATAAATTAATGATTGTAATTCTTTATGACGATTTATTAAATAGTTCTATTTGCGGTTTAACGTTATTGACAACTTTCGCCGAAAAAAATCTAACGTTAAATATAGATGATCTCTTTCCATTTTTTGTATATTTAATTTTTATGTATATTACATAAATACTCGTACCTTATAATTAATAACAAATTATTTTTTATTAAATATTAGACATTAAAACTTAGACGTCTAAAATGTTAAGCACCTTACATTTTTTTTACATACATAATTACGTACATAATTTTTTTTCTATAATGATGTTTTTTATGTTACAGTATAAACTCAAGAGTAGACTGATTAAGGCACCAACATGGCCACGCAGAAAGCGAAATTTGTAAATAAACAATTCAACTCTCCTATCAATTTGTATTCGCCACAGACGATACAGGAAACTCTAGATAGACAGACTCAAGTTCTGGCTAACGGTGCAGTCGGGTAAGTTGTATCAAATAAAAGAGAGAAATAACAAATGTAATTTGTTGAGTAGTAATTGTTTGAGTAGTAATTTACTAAATAAAACAATAGAAATACAATAAATAAAATAAAAATTCACATTTACAAATGAATTTTTACAATACAATAGAACTCCATTTATCTGAACATGTCAAGGAACAAGACAGTTCTGATAATAATCGAATAGTTCAAATAATATAAACTCACTTGTTTTTTTCTTTATCAGTACTTATTAATTCCAATAATAACAGCTGACGTTTAGAAAACTAAAATCGAGCTCCTACTATTCAATCTATAGCATCATAAAAGCTCAGCTATAAGTTCGTATATTTAGAATTGAGCACAAACTTGTTCATAAATGAAATGCAGATAAACGGAGTTTATTTCTATTCTGTAATAGCAATCACTTTCCAACAATGAACATATTATAATCGTTGATTTATCGAATGAATATTTATTTTTTTTAATATTTTAGAATAATCATTATCAGTTTCATGAGATGCGTCAAATCATTGCGTACTATTTTATTTATTTCAGTCTATAAAGGTCCTATAACAGAATCTGATTACTAATAATTTTGTTGAAATCTCACAAGAGAAGAAGGTATTGTATATACTATCTCACTTTAACTTATACTGTCTCACTACGTAATTTTAATTAATATTAAAGGGTGATACTCTTATAAGTTAGAATGAGTGGTGTGGCAATAAAGTTTGGCAATAAATATTTTTGAAAATCTAATTAACATAAATGACCTTTATTATTCTCCCTAGAGACAATACATTTCCGACAATGTTCATATAGCTTGCGGAACTTTCAGAGCTTCCGCAGCTACACGAACATTATCGAAAATGTATTATCTTTAGGGGAGATTCCTTTGAAAGACAATAAAGGTTTATATATTAATTAAGTGGTGTGTTTACTTTCTCATAACATTCGAATTTTATTGCCACATCACGTATACGAAGACTATACCTTTTTTTCTCATATAGGATTTTGATAAAATCGCGTTCAGGAACGCGATTACACTCTGTTAGACTCTTTATTTCATCCTAAACAACACTACTCCTTGACCTAGTCCGAATCAAATAAACCTAGTTCAGATCCCACAAGTGAATCGTCAATCGACTCGGATGACTCACGAGCAAAACCGCGTGGGGAATCTGATTTAAATCCCGGCGACCACCTTGCGTCAATCATCAGCTTGTGGTCCACGTGGTGTCATGCAATCGTCCGTATATCGGCCGATGTCAGTCGGTCATTCGACGACGCCGGTCGCATGAATCAGCCGACGGCGTTGATTCCGTTCGCAACGTCAGTTATTTTCGGCGGACCGAATCACCGGCCGGTTGGAAATAACCGGCCTGCGCGAAACCGACGGCTTGCATCGCCGCGTCTCGTCTTCGTACTTGACTTAGTTTCGCGTTTGATGGACCGTGGATGCGCGCCGGTTCGCTTGCTGTTCCGTTCTTCTTCACTATTGTAATCGTTATTTCTATTATTCTTGCCACTTCAGGATTACCTCTTGTCAAGATGATCGCCACGAAAAGGTGACCATCAATTTTCAGTCCTTAAGATCTTGCAGACTTCTTCTGAATCTTCTTTTTCGTGAGCTTGAATTTTTCTTCTTTTTTGCGAATTCGTAGTTTTTATAAACGCAAACTGAAAAAGTGTTCTAATTAAATCAACAAAGGCATTTTGCCCTAAATATAGCATTTTGATATGAGCAGAATTTCTGATTATAATAATTAGAAATTCTATTTGTTTTCATCAAAATACATTTCCTTTTGTTCGTTTAATCAGAAAATTTTGTTCAGTGTATGAAGCAAAAATTTTCCATATTTTTTTTTTATTGTAATAAAAAATCGACTTTATATTTTAAAATACTTGTTTATAAACGTCATTATTGTCAGAATTAACATGTTTTTTTTTTCATATAAATTTGCAGAAAAATTGTAATGCATACTTCATATCATTTAAGCATTAAAGTAAACATAGAATTTCATTCATAATTGTCGCAACATTATTTTCCGAGAAGTAAAAGCGAAAGCAATTATTTCATTTTATTCATATGGATGTTTTTGTAGCATTCGAAATATTATTAAGCCGAGCTTAAACGTGGAAATCTCTCTTTCCAGGATCGACTTTAGTCAGTTGGCCAAGCCAGCGAACTTGCAGAATAGCGCCGTTCTACGTATGCTCGAAGAAGAAGAAGCGAGGCAGCGCGGTGGTCAACCTGGTAAGTGAAGACATGCCTCTTCGAAATTTACATATTCCCAGAAAGTAACTCAAAATTAAAATTAGAAAGATCATAACATTCTTTTGATGTCCATAATTTGACATCAAAAGAATGTGACTGATATTTATGTCGGCGGAATTCGATGCTTGTTTTCCTGCTGGAAATTGTTAGCTGGATCAGAATCTTGCCATCGTATTGATAATGCCCGCATCGTAGTTAATACAGTGACAAGAATCTAGGTCAGCTAGCAATCCAGCAGAAAAGCAAGCATCGTATGCCGTCGACTTTAATATGAATTTAGGTCGACCTGTTTCCTCGGACAAATTTGCATTCAATTTAGGCTAAAGTGTATTATCTGAGTCTTCAGGGGATCCTAAAGTCATCAATTTTATGGATCCAGTAAGAGTTACACACATACGATTTACGATTTGTCATTGATACATCAATATTGCGTACACACATATATACAAATTTTCTAACTAATCTTTCATATTAGGTATTTGAGCCTAAATCTAAGAATTCAACATTGTTCATGTAATTCCAAACCAAGATTGTTTTATTCGTACAAGAGAGAGATATAAAGCAAATATTGTTACGAATCGATGCCAGAAGCCAATGGCTGTGTTCAATAGTAAAAACAGTTTACTGTTGTGGAATTTTTTGTAATATGATTGATTTATTTATTATGATCCAAGAGAAAGGAACTAAAGGCAAGGCCAATCATATTAAAGAATTTTACAACAGTTGCAAAACTGCTTTTCTACTGAGCGTAGCTAATAACAAAACTATCATTTTTCAACTATTTTTTTGGCATAAAATTGATCAGTTTAGATAACATTACCATTGATACTTTAAAATTATAATAAGCTCAATAAAATTAAATAATAATAATGACAAAGGCTACGAGCCTATCGAATATTTAAAAATTTTAATGACATGTAATAATAATATATGTATATTACAATAATAATAAATAACAATACAATAATAAAAACAGACATATGTTTCGATCCAAGCAGATCATTATTAATATTAATTGAAAATTTTTAATTTAATACAATAATAGTCAGTTATTTAAAATTAGACATTAGTTATAAATGTTAACAAAATTCTAGAATGTTCTTGATAGAATCAGAAACGCACAGTAAGATAACACAGAACAGGCCGACTTAGTAAAAATTCATTATAATGGTAGATATTCATTACCATGACGAATACTATTAGAAAGTACTATTTATACTGTAATTGTGTGGGCGTAGAAAAGAATTTTTAAATCTGTGTATATATTAAAGCAGTTAAAAAAATACTTATTTGAAAAATAATAAAATAGACAACTTAGATTCCCTTTAAGAACTTTAAGATGATGAGTTACAGATGCAAATATTATCAGTCATCGATCACCTGATCTGGAACGACATCAGCTCCTTGAGTTAATACCGCTATCGTTGGCAACACGTTTTCAATTTAGCATGATACAACCATTACTCTTTGGCCACGACTCAAAGACGAGTTCACCAGATTAGCAACGTGTTTTCGCAAAACACACGAGCACCTCCGTCCGAACACCGCGTGCGTTGTGTTCGAGAAAGATCCTCTTTGTGAAACACGCCGCATTGATTCATCGCCCAAAAGTTGTCTTCAATTAGAGCGGAGAATCATTGTGTTCGAATGTCAAGCGCGCGATTTTCGATGCTAAATTCGCTGAGAATAAACGGCTTACTATTAAAACGAGAGTCCACTTATATTAATTTATATAAATGATATATATATATATATATATATATATACATATAAAATAACGGAGATATTTTAAATGATCAAGCTAGAGGAAACACCCTGTACAGTGTCAAATTTAACAATCGTTTTAATATAAAATAACGACATATTTAGTAAGAGCAGTAGCGACTTAAATTAAGTTAAATTTCACGCTGTAGATTTAACAGAGAAGGACGCTGCCCCACCCTGATCGGGCACAATGTCAAGCCCCACTCTTTGGCTGGTCACCAGAAAGGCTCTAAAATCGGTAGCCAGCTAGTTTCCGCGATAACGAAAGATACAGGTGACTCCGCATAGCGTTTAGTAGTTGGCGGGTGCCTGTTTTGGCAGAGTCGCGTTCCTGATCGCCGTAGCGGCTGAACCAGCGAGCTCGCTGGGATCGCATCGGTATGTGGACGCATAGGGTCCAGGGTTTATTAGTTGCCAGAAAATATGCGTTCGCATTTTGCGCGATTAATGATGCGCGGCCCCATATGGATGTCATAATATTCGACTGCCTGTTGCGACACGCTCGCGGTACTCGCGATCGATATATGATATGAGAGCTACGTGACACAGTTAAATCGGAATTGTGCATTTCGTTAGAGATACTATTTTGACGGAATGATGAAAGAAATTTTGCGGAAAGAGCGACATCGCTGCGATCCATCGTGTGAATAAAGTTGGATCAAGTGCGTCATTGACAAAAATTGATGACAATGATGGTGGTTCGATGACGATAAAAATGAATGCGATTAAATGAATATGCGAGACATTGGTGATTGATGACGTTAGTGACACGATAAATGAGTGACTCTTTTTTTATCTATTTTCTATCAATTTTTCTCAAGTTTATATTAATCTACAAAAGGACATCGGTATTAAAAAATATCATTTTTTATCCTCTCGTAAACTGTTTAATACTAAAAGTACTAAGATTTCTTACTCTTAAAGGCGAATTATTATGAAAATAAAGAAAGTGATGAAAAACAAAATATTTTTTCAATATAATTATAGGAAAGTCAAAAAGTTTCAGAATCCTATATTTTATATAAAAAATAATTTTAATTATTTAAAAAATAGAAACGGTCAACAGAGTGATGATCACTCCAGTACTTTTAATGTTAAAATTTCATCTTTAAAGAACTTATATATCTGTATGTTATAATTCAAGCGAATTTGTCCAAATCTAACTGATTAACACAGATATATTGCAGTCATAAACTAAGAAATTTCATACCTCGCCAAACCGATCTTTGTCTCTACGAAACTCTATTATTATCCTAGGTCTCAAACGAGTAGCTTGGCCACCGCCTCCAGAAGATCAAGACTTCGACTACATCGAGCAAGCTCCCGTCCAAGCGAAGGTAATATAACAGATAATTAGATACGTGTGTACATATTTTCGCGCTAAAGAATCAGATTTCGTTGTCCCACCATTTTACGCTGCTTCAATAAGACAAAAGGCAATGACAAACAAAATTTGCAACTCTTATTTTTCGAATGGTAATATAAATTCAGCGAAATGATGATAAAATATTGACAAGAAACAAATTAATGTATTAAGATGTAATATTTTATCGCAAAAATGTTGAAATCAAATTTTGATCCATGAAGACCTGTTGCCTTTTTTGTTGTTAGCGTAGCAACTCTAAATTCTTTGAAGTAAATTTTACTCCAAAAGAATGAAATCTCACTCCGAAGAATTTAAAGAGAACACTCATCAGTTCATATAGACGAAATGAGAATATAGACGAGCATATAATGAAATAATTAAATCGATGACATTTTCAAAAATCTCCGAAAGAACACGGATATACTTTTGAATGTCTACGTGTTGTATGCATTCTTTTTTCGTAATATTTTTTATTTCCATTTAGTGCGATAGCTTCTCCTGCATCTTGCCATGCGTGTGAATGCAACGTTCGTTACGTGTTTCTTTTATGTATTGTTCACGCTCGTTCCTCTTTGTGTATGTATATCAGTCCTATTTCGTTCGGAGCAGAGATGGAGAACAAATACGCGATATATACCTCAAGTCTCTAAAGTCAGCAATTTTGATCAGCTGGTTTATTCTTCGATAAAATTGAAATCGATTTCAAGCAATTTTTTTTTAATTGTCATTAAATCGCGGAATAATTATGCTGCAAATAAAAAAATCGACTGAAATAGTTATCTTTAACAAAGAATAAAATAAAACTTTGTAACAATTGTAGCAATTATAACAATCAATATTTTATATATTATTGTTTTATTAAACGAAAAATCGATACGACATGTCGTTCCATCTCTGACTCGCACTCGTGCACGCAATGAATATCGATATCGTTAGAAAGTTTACTATACAAAGCGACATCCGAATATCGTATTTCTTAAACACGCGAATCCGCCCATTGCGGTCGTCGAGGCAGGTCTACCGATTAATTATTTGCAGGAAGCGAAAAAGAAAACGATAGATTGTCAAATTGGTGCATTGGTCTCTTTTGATAAAACCGACGATGCTTGGCTCGAGCGAATCGCGGACAGATTTTGAAAAATTTTTAATCTGAATAATCGAGAATAATATGAATTAATTCGATGTAAAAAGTTAGTCTTACCCTTATTAGCAGTTTGAATGTTCTACATAATTATTTTGACAGTCGAACAAAATTATTTTCTGCATCTAGTTAATTTAAATATACTTCAACAAAACAATTTTTTCTACATTCATTGATTTCTACTTGTATAAAAATATTTTTTTTGTAAATATTTTACATATAATGATACAAGTTTAGATTCTTAATTCGAGATTCAAATAACTGATCTCTCTGCTTTATTAACTCCGATGGTCATTTTTTTATACATCAATTTTATAAATCTTCTTATCGTTCTATTTATCCAAATTATCAGCTTCTAATTTTTTATTATGCAAATAGTGTTAATAATGACCAGTATATCGAAAGAAATAATTTAAATAAATAATATAGGCATACAAGGATTATATTGGGTCATCTAAAAAGTATCCGCGGTTTTTAGATGATCCAATATTTATCGAGTTATTTCTCGCAAATATTCGCGCACCATCTCTCTCTCTTTTTTTGGGACGACACCAGTCCGTGCGTTCGCTCGAGCCTACAAAATTATCTGTTTTCCCCTCCGGTAAGACCCGTGGGTACGGTGAATTCGGCTCGTACCAGAGTAGTCTCTCATCGGGTCCGTCACCCCAACCGTCCTCGACGGTCGCACGGTCGTCGACACAGAGCGCCGTCCCGTCGTCCCCATCGCCGATCAGTCCTGGCGGCACGCTCCTGCGACAGCCTTCGCACTTCCAACAGCAACAGAACCTCAGAGGCTGGACGCCCGTGACACCCCCGGCAACCTCGCCGCTCTCTCAGCAGCATCCCCTATTACCGGGCCAACAGCAACAACAACAACAGCAGACTCAGCCTTGGCAGGTAGGTGATGCTTGCATAAACGTGGCTGATGGTCGGTCCTCCGCAATTTTGGAAGAAGAGCCGATGAGAAAGAAGATGAGCGGTAAGAAAGAAGATGACACATGGCAATTGCTTGCGATCTTGGATGTAAGAAGCATCGTCGCCGTTGTTGTTTATGCGAGAGATATATTATTAGTTACGCATGCTGCTCTTCCTCTCTGTCTCTCGCACTCAGAATCCATGCACTCAGAATTATGCGGCGTGAGACGGTTTTAGCCAAGCGAGGATAGCGGAAGATTTGCAGGATAGCAACTGGTACGGTCGTAAATGTCTTCGCGTGGGTGTGACACACTCGCGACGGTGGGCGAATCTTTATCACTGTGCCCTTTACATTTTTTTCAGCAGCACTCCCAGGATCCATACGACCGGGCACCGCAGAGACAGCAACAGAATCTATCCGGTTATTATACACCCACCCCTGCGGCGTTCGAGGCACCACCCTCCACTATCGTCCTCCGTCCTGAGCCGCCTATCTCGCAGGTGAGAGTTTGGTAATACAAGCTTAAAGAACTTCAATCTCATCGTCAAATAATTATAATTCTAGTTCTCTAAGCCCAAGAAGCACATCAAGTCAATTAGAGAAAATCAAAATGACAAAATTTTATTCATCATTTTGACTTTTATCACAAAATTTTATTTCTTATTCAAAATGATGATTTTAAAACTGTTTACTGACGTTAAGAAGTCATTTTGATTTCTTTGTTGACATACAGAAGTCATAATAATATCATTAAGACATCCTCATCTTATTTGTCACTCAAGATAAATGTCCCAGTTTTTGATCATTTATTAAAGAAGCAGTTATTATTAAGTTGTAAATATAAATCTTAAAATAAACATTTTAAATAAAATATTGATATATTATTAGGTGTTGGAATTAATTCGTAGCGTTTTTAATGAAAGAATGTTATTTATTTCACATGAGCATTAAAAAATACATTAATGAAAGTACTTCTCATCACTTGTAAAACGCTACGAATTAATTCCAACACCTAATATGTTTTGCATATATCAAAAATTTTAAGTCGTTGTGTAATATTTTATTAAATAAAATTTTATTAAATAAAATTTAATACAATGAGCGGAGATATATGAGATGATTGACTTTAATCCTTAATTATTTTAAAAACAAATAATTTTTATAACGTGAAGAAAAACCTTATACCTTTTTGAAAATAATTTTACGTTACGTTTGATATTATGTTGCAATTCCCGCAAAACTATGATCCGGCCAAGAATAACGCGGTAAATATTACGCGAGTTTCCAAAATTTCGTTTAATATCGGACGTGGGTTGCGCGGTGCGATACAATATTTTTGCGAGAGTATCCGTGCGAGATCTCTAGCGAGAGCTGCCTTTGGCAGCATATCAGCCGTTAAATATACGTCGTCGTCATTCCGGCAGCATCGATTACATCTCCCTTGTCTGAAACTTACTTCTAAGAATATCCTGAATATCTAGATGTTTCTAATCTGACCCACGACTTCGAAAGAATAGTACAGCTTTTGCATCGCTATCCAAAGAGAACAATTAAAATAAAGTCAAAATGATATTATATTGACTGAAACATGACAAAAGAATGACATAAATTGACAAATTCGGTCAATGATCAGTCAATGTAAAAATATATATAACGTCAAATTGATATTATTTTTATTTTCTTGTTCCCCTTGGTAACAAGAATACGGTTCTTTCACATATTTCCGCTTTTGGTATTCGTAAAGTTGAATTTTGAAAATACTCAAAAAAGGATGCAATCGTTTTCTCAGTCCGCAAATATAATCCGATAAAAGTCTGAAAGAATTAGATAATTTACAATATGATGATATCATCTTTCTTGTAAAATAAAAAAGTTTTTACACTTCAACTTGCGCCTCTTTAATCACGTTGTACTCTTGATTTTCTTTGTTTCTTATGCTAAAAGAATGAACTTAAATGACGCCAAGATAAAAATATGATACGGACCGCTTGACTATTTGACTTGATGCGAACGACATATTTATGTATGTTCGTGCCGCTGCCAAATTCGTAATCACTAGCTTTTTTGAAGTTGTGACATCGACAAATTTTCGATTAAAATTACTCAGAATAGTTTCCGACATCATTCAACATCTTGCATCGCTTTTCTCTCTCTCTCTCTCTCTATTTGTTATCTTTTTGTTTCTTGTTTTTAAAATTTTTTTAAATTTTCTTTTTTTTATTTATTTTTATTTTTTATTTTTCTTTTATTTTTTATTTTTTGTTCTTATTTTTATTTTGTATTTTTTGTTGTTCGTTTTTACTTTTATTTTTATTGTTATTTTTATTTATTTTTATTTTTTATTAATTTTTTTGTAAAAAATATTTATTTGGAGGCATAGTTCTGGGCGTTTAAGGAAAATAGTTTCGTATTACGGTTATCACGAATTTTTGTTGTAACCTCAAGCATGTTTGTCGATCAACCTCCATGCTTCGTATATTGTTTGCTCAGGCAAGGGTAGCAACAGTACAGAGGGGCGGAACTTAGGGTAGTCCTCTAGACAATTGTCTCTAGGCAATTTTGTTATAACGTACCTATCTCGTGTACGAGCTTGCAAATTAAAAATAATAAACTGCGCAGAAACCGCATACGAATAGAGAGCCCGAAGGGCAGTTATTCTATACCCTTCTCGTCCCTTCTCCCTCCGCAGTTTCCGCACGGGTCATCCATTTTTTTTTATCTGCGAACTCGTATGGGTATTATATGAGATACAGGTACATCCGTCGTGACAAAATTTAGCTATAAATATGTGTATATATTATTATGCATTGTATATTTATTCAATAAGTAATTCGATATTATTTGAACTGTGATCATGGCACACATATATATATGTATATAAAAACTCAATCGAATTATAAATTTTATGCTAAAATTATTGTTACGAGAAAAATGTTGTTATAATTTGCTTGTCAAAGAGCCCAGTAAAGAATTTCATTAATTGTCAAGAAATAAAGAGAACTTGATCTATTTACATTCATAAATAATTAAATATTAAGGCAATTATCAAATAATTAAATAATAATAATTAAATAATTAAATAATTAAATTTCTACATTTATTATTGTAACAGAATTATTTATTTATCACATTATTCATTTACGAATTCAAATAGCTGTTTATCACTTGGTTGTCACTTGTTTAAGTATCTCTTTGACAAATTAGATCAATATCATCTGCTGGTTCATTGAACCGACAAGCGTCTCCGTGAACGCCGCGTATAATTAACGTGATTATTATATACGCGTAAATATATCAAAGTCAGATAACTGCTAAATCGATCCTTTGTGCTCATTATCATTATTATATGTAATTAACGTCAATGTATTTATCACCGTTTACATCCCAACGGTTTCTACTGACAGTTTCCTCTGATAATAGATATAACAAACGGCTATTTGCATTTAGACTGTTTAAAAAAAAAATCATCAAATTGACATCGATTCCATTGTCATTTCTTATTGAGATAGTCGCTTACTACAAAATTCATTTGTTGTACATTTGTTCTGAACTTGCAAAATACAACTCTGTCTATATTTTGTTTATGCTCTGATTCTACGTTTATGTCAATATTGCTCAATATTGCTTTATTTCACTTCGTATCTCGATACGTTTTTTTTTTGCGCTGTCCAAACGCTAAAGCTACCCACGCGCAACGTATTATACATACATCATTATGTATGATATTTGTCGATGTTAGTATACGTTAGCCGTATCGTTTGGGGATGCCTTTGTATAGCGAGAACATTTCAGGGGAGAAGAATCATTGTCAGCGAAAGAGATTAACAGCCTTCCAATTAATAATGAGATAAACACTGCTTTTGTTTGAATTAAATTTCTGATGAAATGTAATTAGACTAATTAATTTACAGATGTATTGTAACAATGTCTCCGAAATTTCCACATTACAGAGACTGCGTGATATATGTACTTTAATTGGCGGGTAACATTAATGTGTATATCGATGTACATAGTTTATGATCCTGAATATTCCTTAATCCTTTCGTTACGACGCCTCGCGGCGACGATATATAGTCGTTCACAAAATTCCGTACATTTATACTGGATTTGTAAAATACTCTGTCTATATTTTGGTTTATAGATATTGCGTTTACGCCCATGTTATTGATACGTTTCAATATTGATTTCTCGATACGTTTTTTTTTTTTGCGCTGCCCGAACGCTATTATACTGCCTGCGTGCAATGTGTATCCAAGCAGAACAATTATGATATCAAAATGATATCAAAATAATTCCATTAAAAGTCATTTTTCAATCATCTCTCATTCATTCATGATTCATTTTGACGTTATCATGATTTGTTGTTCATGGATAAATTTCTGGCGCAGGCGGCGTCGTCTGGCACTTATAAATAAACGATATGATCAATTTATGCGGCACCTTTGTGCACATTTGCTAAATATTGATTTACAATATAAATATTGATTTATATTTGGATAATGATGTGTATCATATATGTGTATGATATTTGCTAATTAACATACGTTGCCCATACCGATTGTTTGGAGACACCTTTATGTAGCGGGAAGTTCCAAGGGAGAGAAACCATTATAATGAAGGGGGTTTAACAAACATCTAGCCTCTTCCAATTAGCCATGAGATAAACACTCTGCTTTGAGTTCAATTGCTGATCAAACACAATAAAGAGGAACGTTTAGAACGTCGTATCCGGTTTTTAGTAAAAAGAATGTAATATTCGATACCTTTTTTATGCATTTGGCGTATATTTTTTTCTTTTTTAAAAAAGGTTTTTTTTTTTAAGATAATGTATATTATCAATAGATTAAATTTTTCAGTAGAAAAGGACAAAATAAAAAGTATTCTCAAAGCAAAACGCGGGTAATGATATAAAACTTCAGTTTACTCGACATTTTCCATCATTCCAATCTAGCTTTTATTTCAATTAGAAGTAACAGAAGTCATAATAATATCATCAGAACATCTCATCGTCACTCATAAGTTCATTTTTAAGTATCAAATGATGTGACGACATTCTGTGATATTATGACTTAATCATGACTCTGTGTTCTATCTGGGATTCGGTCTTGATCCACAGGCACCAGCACCGGTGTACCAGGCCCAACCCGCAGCAACAAAAGCTCCGGCAACAGGCAATATGCGAGGAGATTTGAAGTGGCCGCCGGCGTCCGTGAAGGCCCAGTTCGAGGCGGAGAACCGTGCCAGGATAGAGCTCGCAAAGGGCCCTGCTTTTAGGCCTCGTCGAGTGCACAAGGACTATAGCGGTTTCTTCGCGCAACACGCCCTGAACAGCAGCTATCCGGGCTACCGAGCACCTCCTGGCACCCAGTACTTCACCCCGGCTTACCAACAGTAGCGAATATTCCGTTTCCGAGAGCAACGCATTCGAGCATGAGGCATCGTCCCGAGTTTCTCATCGATTGGGATGCTCAGGACGCTGTTTGTGAATCTTGCGAGATTCGCAAGAATCAGAGAAACGCATGAAAGTCGATTTCTTTGTGAATAAAAAAAATCACGATTGTAAAAAAAAATCGATGCAGAATTTCGTCTTTTTTTTGCAATATGATTTCTTCTTTCCTTCATTCACGCGTATCTGCACATGAATGCTTGTGCTGTAGTTCTTTCAGAATGTGATTCAGTTAATTGAAGAGAAATTCCACGTCATGCGTTTCTCGGGTTTTTAGAGATTTTCGATCTGGATTTCTCGAGCTTCAACGAACCTGTATATACAGAGACTGAACGATTACCTTTCATCTTTGCAGGGTAGCGTAAACTAATAACAATTATCGAAAATCTGGCTCATTTACAGCATTCGGTTTATTATTCGAGCATCGTCGTTCGGAGTTCCCACACTTGTGAGCGTCGCGTTCTCTTTTTTTTAATCTAAATTCTTAGGTACGTTTACATTTGTGAAATGAAACAGTAGGATAAAGATACAACAGCTTATTTATTTATTTAAAAAATTTTATTTCTTCGCGCAAAAAAACTGTTTTTTTTTCTTTAATCTATCTCTAATCTATCTAGAGATTCTTATTTGTACGAAGACATCCCCGGTTTGGGAATTTCTGATCTAGGTGGACTCAATGTTGTGATAGAATTAACGCTGCGAACAGATTTTACAGGTTTACAAGACTAACGCTTGCCATACGAATCACAAGAGTGGCGGATCACAAGCGATTGTTTAAAGAAGAATAATAATGTAGTAGCAGATTGTGCTTTTTACTGAAAAATCACAATAATTTGGGAAAGCAACGAACATCGAATACAGATAAAAATCCACGAAATAAACGATCGAATCATATAATCGGACTGGATTCGCTTTGGCGCTCACGCTTTAAGTGTCATTTCATCCTTGTTGATTATTAAATATTAAACAAGGACAATTGATGTTCACAAGCGCTATAAGCGCCAAAGCGAACGCAGCCTTGGAATACAAAATAATGTATTCGGGAAGAAAGTGATATGTATCGAATCACTGAAATGCGACGCGTTAGATAATGCGACTTGGCGACGATCTGCCCGTTAACTAACTAACGAATAATTTTTAATAATGTAACATATCGATGTGAATAAATAAATATTACAATTTATGCTAGACAATATACCGGTAATTATTATTACAAACTACACTTAAAAATGTAATATGATGTATATATACATATTTAAATTTTATAATGAAATGTGAGACATAAGAGGTAGATAACAATCTTTATTTTTTCCGTTTGCTTTCCAGATAATACAAGACACATATCTAAATAACAATTTAAAATCTTTTCTATACCGTTTCATAAAAGAATGTGGCTCGAAAGTGCAATTCGAGTCGTTTAAATCATTCTCATCAAAAAAATGCGTAGCAATAAAACCTAAAATATTTGATTATTGTTAAAAAAATATTTTTTTACCGCTAATGTCATGTGAAATTATTATGCCAGCTTGATATATATATATCTTATATATACATATATGTATATATATGCATATATCTTATATATACATATATGTGTATATATATATCTTATATATACATATATGTATATATATGTATATATATTTATTTCAGTAATACATCTCAAATCCTTATATATATATATATGGCAAGCCCAAAAATATACTCTCAAATTAACAACATGTTTTGCAAAAAATATTGAATACATCTCTTAAAAAATTATGGAATTTATCTGCTTTATCGAGCGTAAAAAAAAGTTCTTATTAAACTAGATAACTTTCTCTGAGTATCATCCTCTCTTGACTATTTCAAGTATATTTATAAATTAACATTATGCATTTTTCTTTCCTCACGGTTAACCGATGACATTCTATATAGCACATGTTATACATAAAAATTTCTTTGTAACAAATATCGCACACAAGATATACGTAACATAATTATTTTATATATAAAATTTACACTGCATAAAAATTCAAGAAATTTTCATTAGTCGTGATTGATAATTACTAGTTACAAATGATGTTAATATTCAGTTTTTTCATTTCATATTATACAATGACAAACATATAATAATAATTAAATACTTGTCAAAGTGCATATCAAATAATATTATTGTTAAATTTGATATGATAAAAACTGATGTTATAATCGGTTTAATTTAAGTCAGAAGCATGACATTTTTATTTTCAGATAGTCAAAAACTTAAGTTACTTTTTTCCACGCGTTCATCTCATATTTCATTTATAGGTTATTATTATATCATAATAAAAGACTATTAAATTTGCATATTCTTTCAATTCACTGTTGATTTATACATTTTATTATATAATTAATTATTGAGCTTGTTTAGGCGCTTCACGATCTCACACGAGTGAGAATCCTTGATTATGTTGGATAGCTTGCAACAATTTGTATTTCAATCTTTCACGAGTTTGATAACGCGGCAGATCGAGAAGGTTAAAACATGTATGTGCAGCCGGTAGAAAACGTTCGTCAGTCATTGGCTGTATCGTTATCTGTAACAAAAATAACAAATAGTATATTATATTTTTTTTATGAAGATCTATTCTCTCTCTCTCTCTCTCTCTCTCTCTCTCTCTCTCTATATATATATATATATATATATATTATACACATATATATATATACATACACACTCACACATACATGTGTATGTGTATATATATATATATTTTTTTTTTTTCTACAATTTAATATGTCATTATCATATATGTATTCTACAATTTAATATGTCATTTTTTCTTACTTTTATAGCTTTCATGCCCTGTATAGGTATTCTATCACTGCCTGTTAAGAAAAGTAGAAATTTCTTCTTCTCCTCCAACGGCAATTCATGAAAGACCTGCCAGAAGAGCATGATAGTAGGATGATTTTTGGAATAGCAGTCCTTATAAGTGGTATTCTTCTCCAATTCTTCCCAATCATAATTCTCATTGCCAATGAGAAGCGACATCAATTCGTGACTACGGAATAGCTCTAACACCCTTCCACCGCACACATTATGAAAGCCTTTATGGAACGCTTTGAATTGCGTTTCTATTGATTTATTTAATATATAATCCACGTAAAGGTCAACGTATTGTTGCCTGCAAACAAAAGCGTTTTGCTTTCCTTTTCTTCTTTTTCTTCTTCTTCTATTATTATTACTGGTGTCGATATACATGCAATGTTTACGTACTTATTTTTTAATGTTACAGGAATTTTATCACCGCCGGGTATCAATTCGAAGTTCTTCAGCTCGCCAAACACTTCTCTACTTATCTCGAAGCACAAACCGTATACTTCTTCAAAATCCGATTCATTGTATTCGAGAACACTTTCTAAACTTCTGCAATGCATATATTCATTGATAATTAATTTAATATGTGATAAATAACGTGTACGGTTTTGGGAATGAACGAAATACCTAGCTATTGTGGGTGACATTTCTTTGATATCACTTAACCCGACCGATTCTCCCAAAAGTTTCTTATACATGACCAGTGGAAATGGTAAGTTGATAATTACAAAATTGTAAATGGCCAAGCCGCAGAGAACGCCAATTAGAAAATACATAACTTCTTCTTCTAACGAATCCGAACTGAACCAAATTGTTCTTGTTTCTTCGTATTCTTGAAACATACCATATTTAAAATCGAGAATCTCTGCGAAGAGAAGCATAAAAAACTCTTTCCTCACGCCACCCACATCTTCAGCCTCTTCATCACGAAATTTAACCTGAAAGAATTTGAATGCTGTAACTATACATTAATTATCTAGTGCTTGTTAAAGTTATACGCACTATAACATTTCTTTTAAAATGTAATATTGAATTTTAATAAATTCAAAACATTTATCTAATTCTTAAAAAAAGGCTATAAATCTTTAAAAAGGCGTTAGAAACTTTTAATACTTACTCTAAGTGGTCTCTTTAACTCGTTAGAATCGTATTTCAGCAGTTGATCCAGAGTGTCATTGACTATGTTATTCCGTGATACGTGCAATATTACAAATTGACTATACTGTTGAAAGTTTAGGCTAGGTGTTCCGAGCATTATATCTCTCACAACTCGTGATGCCACTTCATTCATCGCGGTTTGCATCTAATATAAATATAGCTTATTACACAATGCATACAATTATTTTTAAATAGATTCTTTTTTACCTGTATAGATTGATCGGTTTCGAGCAACTTTGTTTTCGCCTCGGCATCAAACAGAAAAGGATAATTGCAGAAGTATATTTTATGGTACTGAAAAATTGTAGAAATTTTAATATTATATGTGCATAGCAATAAGTGTACGATGTGTTACTTAATTCACTGTATATACATGAATTAAGTGGAGCATAGCAAATTTAGAGTGACTTACAAAAGATCGATCTTCTTCTGTTAGCCATTTGCAGTATTCATGAGCAATGTCTACATATTCCGATAATTCTGATAAGTGGAAAGTCTCGTGGGGTACTCGTATACCAGCTATGATATTTAGTTTATATAATAGTCCTAGTAGTTGTAAAGCACATTGCAAGCTTTCAGTCCACATGATGGCCTGTGGAACATGTTCTCCAAAATTATCATATAAAAGAAATCTGCTCTCTTTAAGACAAAATTTTCATAAAGTATCTTATGTATAAAAATATTTTTATAATTTTGCACTGACTTATTTTTTTACAGCGGAAACAAGAACTAGTTACAGAACAATTTTTTGATTGCTAAACTTATAACATAACATAGAAAAGCTCAAAAAATTTTTGAAAATCTTTTCTTTCTAATCGCTTATCGTTCATGTAAACATTTCTGCGCGCAATTTACTTTATCCGCCGTCGACTGCTTCACAAAGTGCAGCACCACAGACTTGTACATTCTCACGAGTCTCTCGAAGTAGTATGGAGGGGCTGAACTCCACCACATGCCTACGATCTTACAAGCCTCAGCCTTCAATTTCAATACAGCCTTACAGAATGGCGTTTGCAAAGAGCTATAGTTGGACAGATTTGCGAAGCGATGATATAGCGGTAGCGTTAAGTACACTCTTAAGGATTCCACATCGGGCGGAGAGTCAACAAACGATGGTATCAGACTTTCAGTTACACATGCAAAAATCTGAAATGAAAACGTCGCCATTTAGAGATTGATCGAATATTTTACATGTATATCTGTATATCTGTAAGTTGAGTATAAGTTTAACAAATACCGAACGAACTCGAATGTTCAAACATTCATGTTTGTATTTGTAAACAATTTACTCCTTTTCTTGATTGCATTGAATACCAACATTGAATTAGATCAGTATTTGCTGTATGTAGGTGAATATCCAGCATATACGTACCAGTTCTTGAATTGTGCTGTTGTCCAGTTCTGAGATAATTCCAAATAATCTGATAGTGTAGTCGATATTGATTCCATGATGCTTGCTCGAACATCCATAATGCGCGTCATTACTGAGCAAAAAGGATGCATTTATACACGCTTGACTTTTGAATACAGTTTCTAGATACCTGAAAAATACCGCATAAACACTTAAAATCTACGCGATAACTGAGACTATGGCAAAATCGATTAGATCAAATATATCAAGACGTTATGTCTCGGCAATAATAAAAATATGAAAAAAAAGTGTGAGTGCCTAATTTCTGTGTTAGATTGCATAATTTTTCTTTAATACGTATTTTTTTTCACTCACGTCATTAATTCATGATTCACTGGTGAACCTGGTGGGATCTTCTGACATTCGGCTAGCTTTTCCTCCATCACTGTAAGAATTTGGGAAGTCGGTCCTAATATTCTACAGTCGCTCGGTTCTATATTATCCTGTAGATATATTTAAATAAAGATAATTTTTCATAACTTATTACAGAAATGATGCAAAATTAAATATTCGCGTTGCGCTCTTCTTTTCTTTTTTAAAAAGAAAACTGCTGATATAAACTTATAAATTTGGAAAATAACTTAACAATAAGAGCGTGAGTAATATGGAAAAACACACTTTTTTATGACTGATAGTAACAAAGCAATGATCGCCTCCACTAAAGATGTGCTTAACAACACAGTCGATTTGAGGGCTATAGTGTAGGTCGAGCATCACCGATGATCCACTCGGCGAAGACCAAGGTCCTAGAACGACTTGCGGTGTGGTAGCGCTCTGTGAAGCACGATTGCCCAATTGTCCAGCGCCTCCCAAACCCCAAGCGTAAACTCTTCCTCTAGACGGCACTAAGGCCAATGTATGTCTTTTACCACAAGATATCTGTATAATAAAATGTTAATATAATTAAGATGTAATTTTTTAAAATAAATTAACAAATATATATAAATTATGTAAAATAAATAAAATTAATGTAACATTTTCATCATAATGTAAAATTACATTTTAATCATGTACACAATTATAATATTATTTTTTTACAATATTATTTTTGTGTAAATTATAGCTTACTTGTGTTACCGTGCTACCCATCAGCTCCATAACTTGTCGCGGCAAAATCTCATTTGTAGTATTCCCATGGCCTAATTGACCATACATTCCAGCACCGCATGTAAATACTCCACCGTCCTGAAATAACCGCAGAAAGCATTATTTTAGGATTTCTCTAATTTTCAAAGTATTATCTGATGGATAAATAAAATTTACCATCGTCAAAAACACTGAGAATTCCTCGCCGCATGTCGCATAGCATACTTTCGCGTTTCTCAAAGTACGTAACTGACATGGTAAATTCCTCTGTTGTACGTCATTTAGTCCTAATTGTCCAAAAGTATTTCTCCCCCACGAGAATACAGCTCCTGTGAGAAAACAACAAATGCAGGAGCCTTATTCCTGAAAAATATTCCATATGAAATCCTATAGTATACAATATGTATACAGATTTTCATATGCGATATAGATTCAAGAATAGGCTCTATTCACATGAAATGAAGTCGAACAGTATACAATGCCTTACCTGATTTTGATATAACTATAGTGTGATAACCGCCGCATGCGATAAATGCAATTGGTACGGCAGCTAAAGTAGAAATTCTTTTTGGTTTTATTTCAGTCGTCGTGTATGACCCTAATCCTAATTGTCCCTCTCTATTACTACCCCACGCATACAGCTCTCCATCGTTAGTTAGAGCGATTGAATGCTCTGTACCACAAGCAATCTGCACTATCACATTTGTACCCAATACTTTAATCATACGTGGAACACGCTCTGTACAATCGACGCTATTTAATCCTATGAAACAATAAATATATGATCATATTTAATAGCAGTCTCTATATATAGATAAAAAAATAGATAAAAAAATAAAATGTATACGTTACCTAGTTGACCATTCATATTACAACCCCAACTGAAAAGTTGTCCCCATTCATTCACAGCCAGAGTATGACAATTACCACACGCTATTTTTCTGAATACAAATGCGTCTAGGCCAGGTATCAGTTCTATATAAAAGAAATCAATATATTTTAGCAAAGTTGATAAAGAATTTTAGGAGATGTCTAAATGGCACATTTAATTTAATTGAAAGTTCTTATTGTACTCACGTAACCTTTTCCTCGCCTTCTCGTGACCAAGTTGTCCATAGTCGTTATTACCACAGGAATACACTTTACCTTCTTTTGTAATAGCTACGGTATAATTTTCTCCACATGCAACTGAAATTTAATTTTCGTCAGAACATTCTCGTGACAGAAATTTTGTAGACTTTGCATCAAGATCTTTCAAGGACTTACTTTGCTCGACATTGCTGGCTTCTATAAAATCCACTTCTCTTGGCATAAAAATATTCTCATCTTCAATACCGCCCAATCCTAGCTCTCCATGAATAGTACTGCCCCAACAGAACATTCTGCAGCAGTTCTTGATCCGTTTCACTGCTAGATCACTCTCATCTGTCGAACACTTTCTTGATCTGCCTGCCTATATGCACAGATATAAAAATTATATATAAATAAGTTATACATCATTAAATATTCAAAAAGGAATTATATATAATATAGCAAATATATTATTTGCTTAATGAAATATTAAATTGATATCAAAGACATACAAATATTTATGTTCCTATAACATAAATACTTATATAACATAAAATTTTTAATCTCTAGATTTTTTTTGCTCAATTTATCTTTACTGTTTTTCTCCCCAACATAAATGAATCGTGCAAGAAATTCAACTAAAAAGAACAGACCTCATATTTTATACAATAAAATAAAAATAAAATATATATATGTCACTTTCAACATAGATGTGTATTATATTATGCAAAATACTAATAAATTCATCCAAAAATAAACAATTCTCTTCTTGTAAAGCCCTTGTCATATTTTGAATTACTAATATCTATAAATACGATTCATGTATCTAACAACAATCATTAATTTCTTAACAACTTAGTAATTAACTTTTGCCATTTATATCACTTCGATTTTTCCGCTTCAAATAAATAATTTCCAAACGCAAGAGAATGTCCCAGACATCACGCACATGGCGTCGGTTTATCTCTGTTTTGGATTTCGATAAATAAACGCTTCTCCCGGACAAATCAATTAGTAAAACAATTAACTCTGACCGATGCTTCTCTCTCGGCCGAGCGGTAGGCGTCGCGATGTGACTCTACAGAGGGCCATGAATCCACGTGTCTTTTTAGGTAAGCCGAGCATACCTAAAAAGAGGATATCGGCGTCTCGCGCCGAGGCTGAGTAAGAGAATCTGAGTGTGACTAACCATATTTATCTATATCTCCCTCGATTTTCGCGGCGCGCGAGCGCGCGCACGCGAAGAGGCATCAGGCTCGCGAGTGGCACATGTGTGTGACGTGTGTGGTGTATTTACGCGAGACGCGTGGTCGCAAAAATAATCCTCCGGATGTTCCGAGCTCCGATCTTTCGTGTCAAGGATGTCGATACGTCGAAGTCGTCAAATGAATGATACCGGACACGTCCAAGTCGCGGCGGCCACGAGGATTGACTACCCGCGTGTCTGTCGCGATTAGTGCGCGTCCCTCAACTTCGTAGACGACCGTAGCTGGGCTCCAAACAGTCCTCGTGTTTCCACCGCGTGTATCAAAGCCAGACGAAATGAAAGAGTAGGAGACTCGCGGCGCGGCCGAGAGGTTAGCTCGGGCACCTTCGTGAAACGCTCCGCAAAGCGAATATTCTCGAGCAAGCCTGCTTCTCCGCCGCTCCTCAGGCTCATTGTCTCAACAATGACAAAGAAAGAAATGTATATAAAGATGTTGGACGGAACAGATGGAAAAGATCGTTGGAGAGAGACGAGACGGATGATGAAATGATCCCTCGTAATCCCTTCCCCTTCCGCAAGATTCTGGTCATGAAATGTAAATGTAAACGGAATGACTTTGAGCGAGTTCGATTGTTCGCGATCGTTCGATGATCTCGTGACATCGATGGAACGTCGATGGAACGTCGATTGAACGTGGGATGACGTCGCGTAAAACGCGAAATTGCCATTTCATCTCTTTCCTCGTTTCTGAGTTTTTTTTTTTTTTTTTGAATGATTTTGGATACTTTTTACTTGGTGACGCAAGTCGACACAATTAGTCACATTATAACTTTGTTTTTTATTTATTTACCGAATGATGTCTGTGTCGACTGATATCATTATTGTCCATTTCTATATTCAATACAGTTAACTACAATTTCGGTTTATTTTTCATCCTTTTCGTTATGTCTGTTTTTACCAAAATAATAATTTAACTTTAATCCCGATTCATCTTTTTTAATTGTAAGAACTAGAAAAAGATGAGCTGTGCCCGTTTCTATCAACGTAGATTAAATTTAATTTCAGTTTAACTTACTTTTTATCTCTTTCTATTTCTAAGAATTAATCTCGATTTAATTTCGATTTATCTTTAGATAGTAGAGATCTCGAAACGATCTGATCACGAATGGTTTTGTCAAAACAAGAGTAAGAAAGAAGGATCGGAGCATAAATTGATTGTAAAGAGAAAGCGACAGAAATACATGCTTCTTTTATGTACGTTTCGATTGTCTCAATTTTCTCATTTCAGAAGCTTCTGTCTTATTTTTTCTTTACACATTCGACCTGAGTCAGCGGCACACGATGCATGTTTTCTTGACGGATTACTTGTGTTCTAGTAAATTCTTAACATTGCACCACACAGAGCGCAGAATTTCTAGTAATTTACTAAAATGCAAGCAACCGTGTAAGAAAACACGCATCGTGTGCCACTAGCTTTACACTTCGATTTTTATTTTTGTCAGGATTGTGTTGAATAACAACGGAGCTTATTGGAAATCCAATCGTCTCTGAACTTCATCACGAATGGTTGATTGATATACCTCTAAAACCGGCGAGATCCGAATGGCGATGGTTTTATTTAGGTTTAGGTTATCACATCGTTGCACATCGATGAACGGAACACAGCTTGTTGCGCGGAACAAGTAAACGAGAACGAGCGAGAACGAAGAAGACGTGATGTGTCATTCGTACCGTTCGTATAGCTACAATCTATTACTGTTATTATTTATCAACTGAGAACGCACCTACACCTCACTTACATTTTTTAGTAGACCCCTGCAGAGTCCGACCGGAAAGCGAAACAATAGAGATCGACGAATGACAATTGCAACGTTTCTCTAAACTGACATGACGACCGATAATCCACGGTAATCAGATACCGCATATAGCTTGCGTGCGTCGTATAGCTTGGTGTGTACATATATATATATGTATATATGATATATGATATATGAATATAGCCTCCCATTCGCGCGAGCGTAAGCACAAAAAAACTGCAACCAGTAATATAAAGCAGCCAGAAATAGTTGGATATACCGATGAGTTGTTATTAAAAAAAACACGTCGATGCTAAATACATTTTTATAAACAATAAGGGGAAATGCGAGAAATGTGGAAGAATATAATTGAAGGACATCTGGCATTTTTTATGTCGAAATTAAATAATTAACCAAACAAATGTAGTCGGTTAATTATCTTATTCTCAATAAATATCTTTTATATAGCTCTAATAAAAGTTGTAAAAAAAAAATAGAAATTAGTATAGATAGAGAAAGAGAGAGAATAATTAAAGGAATACTGTGGAGCAACGGCCGAACTTGATCAATGTCGATAAAGCAAATTTTTAATTTCATGTAAAACATAATAATATAAATATTTATTAATTTGGATATTAAATTATTAAATTTATGATTTTTTATTATATGTATAAGTGTTGAATAAATAAGTATGAATACTTGTAATGCTATAATATCTGTTATAGGGATGCGGATATCCGAAAAGTATCCGGTATCCGGTATCTTGCATTTTTTTATTATCCGACTTGATATTATTAGTATCCGATTAAATTTTACATCATTAAATTGTTGATTTTTTTTTATATATAAATGTTCTACAAATAATAAATATGCATATTTATAAATATAATATCTTATTATGCAGTTGCAAATTTAAATTACAATTTTTTATCTTTACAGGTTTTTTTAGAAGACATTTTTCGAAAAATATCGGATATCCGACTCGAAAAATTGCCTTTCTGAATATCCGATGTTACATTGCTTTCGGATATCCAATATCCGATAATTTTATGATCCGGTGCATCCATTTTCTAATCTTTTATATCACCAAAAATTATAACTTTTTTTTTTACAGTTATCATGTCTATTGATAATTAAACTTGGACGACATTAAAATCATAGTACATATTTACGAAATTAATAAATTATAAAATAAATAAATAATAAAATTAGTATTATATATTATATCATTTTCTTACTATTAATCATTTTAATTTGTAGTCACACGAACTTTCATAAAATCTGCAATTTTTAATAATATTTAATAATATTTCGGACTAAATATTCACAGATTATATCTAATAAATTTATAATTGTTTAAAATAAAAATTTACAAATAATATTTTAATTTAATTTTTTGAACATGTTTTCGTTATAGTATTTTGAGTCGCGAATTTAAAAAAAAATTAACCCACATGGTAACAGCTACATGGAAACTGTAATTTACAATTTTTTTTAATTTTTTATATCGGATTGTATTTTTTTAAAACTATTTGCGTTTTTTTTTTTTTATTATAGAGAAACCTGAGAGTGGACACATCTCGGCCTTTTTCGTGTATCAAATCTCGTAAGGTAATATCCACGTTTTTGTGGTTCTTTACCATGCTACGTGGAACGTTTCTTAAACAAGACAATCAATGATTATTCATCTTTGTCTAATCCACATAATAGTATGGAAAAGAACCATAAAAATGTGGATGTTACCCTATGAGATTTGGTATACGAATAAAAAAGCCAGGATGTCCACTCTCAAGTTTCTCTCTGCTTTATTCTGAAGAACGAATTTTTTATTTTGTATAAGGAGAACGAAAAAAATGAAAAAGTATGAAATACCCGTTTCGTCGATATTACAGACGATTTCATCATCTTAATAAATTACATTTGAACACATTTGAATTCATACGGTCACATAAGTGAGGAACTCTAAAGAGTTCCTTCCTGGATCGACATATACAAATCAATTATTGTATTGGGTCATCTAAAAAGTATCCGCGGTTTTTCTTTTTAGATGACCCAATATATTAAAGAATTTCACAACAGTTGCAAAACTATACTTTTTCTACTGAACGCAATCAAGGCTTTAGCCTAATATTACATTTGTTCTTTATATAATATATTAATGTAATTTTGTTTTACAATAAATGTAATATCAGCGTTAGATCTAAAAATAAACAAGCCAATCAGTGTAAAGTGCTTACTAAGCGCTTGTGCTAAACGCGGCCAATCTGATGTCTCTTGAATTTTCTAAACCGCGAGCGACGCATCTTCATCAAGTGCGTGATTCGTGCTCGTTTTTCCCCTCATTACCCCTTCCCAGGCCGTTAAATCACCGCTTCGGCGCTTCGCACCGCACACGGACGGACAGACGGACGGACGGACAGGCGGCGGCGGCGGCCATATTATCAGTGAGGTGTCAGTATTTTCCGAACGTGACGGGATTTTTGGGTGTGGATCGTGCGATTTCCTGTTTCGCCGGCTTAGTCGTGGGGTTACTAGCGCGAGTGTGAGCGCCAGGCGGTCCAACGTTGTGGATGCGGTGCGTCACACGTGTCACGGGATCCACGGGTGCAAGCAGAATCAGGTTAATCAGGTAAGCGCGCCGTCGACGTCGCCCGACGTCGCCGACGTCGTCAGTAGTCACGCGGGACCTACGTTCGTCATTCTTCTCCTCCTCCGCCGTCAATCGTCATGTCACGAAAAAGAGTGTTTGATAATCGAGCACCGAGAAAGCCAAGTCATCGTCGTGGCGTCGAGACGTTTGCGGGATTGTTGCCGGTAACGTCGGTTATGCGGCGATATATTCCGATTATACGTTCGATCGCGAATTGCATCTCGCGATCTGAAACGCGTGACGAGAAGAGGAGCCAGAGTCGGTCAATCGAAGCGACTCGCGAGATCGACCTCGTAACGACAACGCCGCGCCGGTTGCTATAAACTTGCCTCTTTTTTTTTTCCTCGTTTTTGCAGTACACGTTACAACTCGGAACGTGATATAAGTATTTATCCTCGGGAAGAAACGAGGGAATCGAGGTTGGTTTGGTTCACCAGAAAACCGGTTCGAATGTTCGATTGTACCGACGTCGGTTAAGTTAACTGCGTTTAACTTAATTTTCTTTTCTCTCTGTGTGCCACGTTTGCCAACGTCGATTCCGCCTTGCCATAATTTGGGCGGGTTGATTCTTCGTAGATTCTTCGTATTTGTACGATGTATATATTAATCAACCGATAATCAACAGTGATTCCTAATTGTTTCATTGTTTGACTTGTTAAAGAAACAAAAAATTAAATTAAGTTCGACGAAACTCCCTCGATTAGTAAACCATAACTTATTGTGATTGTTTCTATATTCAGGTTGGAAAGAGTAATTCAAGAAATAAAAAATGTAAATAAATCAAATGCGACTGTTTAATTAATTTTTTTTTGCTGTAAAAATATAGGGGAACTAGAAATAATTTATTATTATATTAAGAGATATGGATTGATTTTTTTATTGTATTAAAGTTGAAGAGTGATTCAAGGAATAGAAAATGTAAATTGATCAAGCAAAGCGACTGTTGATAAAATATATTTTTCCTGGTAATTTAGAAATATGAGAGAACTAACGATGTGATTTATTATTATATTAAAAAATATGGAATAATTCTTTTTCTATATCAAAGTTGAAAAATAATTCAAAATATGGAAAACTGTAAATTGATCGAGTAAAGCGATTACTAAATTTTTTTCTTGTTATATTAAAAATATAGGGGAATATACAGATGTGATTTATAAATTTTTTTCTTACTATATTAAAAATATAGAAGAAAAATGTAGAAATGTGACTTAGTATTATTTATTAAATGTTAATAAATTAACGTTTAATAATTTATATATATATATTTTAATAATCACATTTATTTTTTAGTTATATTTATTATTATTTATTATATTTATTAGAATATTTATATAGTTTAATAATTATATATTTCCTGCCAATTTAGAAATATAGAGGAACTAAAAATGTGATTTATTATTTTATTAAGAGATAGAACGTTAAATTAATTGAATCGGTTGATCTGGTTGCACCCGCATATTTTCCTTTTCCATCTATAGGGTGTCTCAAACTTACCAGCACATATGTTTGAGACAAATATTGTGAGTAGTCAGAGAAGTATTCAACGTAAATATTTTGACGACTTTCCGTTAACGATTTAGAATGATAAACTAATAATAACGAACATTCTTCAATTAATCTCAAGCTACAATGAAAATTCAAACTTATTGTTAAAAGAAAAGAACAGAATTCGGGCTTCGATCTTACAATTAAAATCCCAAGCTTCCAGTTTCGATTGAAAATCTAGTGACAGAAATGACAAACACAACATCTCCAAGTTTATTTAAAGCTTGTTTTTACAATATATAAAATGTTATGTAAATATTAAAGATTACTAAGAAATTCATGAATGAATTTTAATGGTGTAATTTTATATAACCTTTAATTCTGAGGTAACCACATATTGTGAAAGTAGACCTGTGTTGATGAATTTGATCATTTCACACTATATTGGATCAAGTGCACATTAAAGGCTGCTCTATATAAAATACTTAAATGCAGTAACATAATACAATCAACTTTGACAATAAAATAATACACGTATATTTTGTAATCAAATAACATGACGATATTATTACCAACTGAATTGTTTAAAATATTTATATTTTACACTTAACTTTTTAGTTTGATATAATTTAGTGCAATCTAATCTAACGTAAAGTCTGTCACATTAGAGATTGAGGAATTAAAAATGAGAATTCAGTTAATCAGAACGAAACGGATGAAAATTAAAACTATCTGACTGGTTGAATTCAGTCTCTATATAATTCACAATTCTCAGTTTCCAATACATAGCGTGACACGAGTTTTATGCAAGTAACCAAATTTGGTACAAGATTATATCCATTAAGTAACTCGCACGAGCGACACCTTATATAAAACACTCGGAGTACAGATTTAGAAAGGAATCGCCGGATTTACAACTCCAGAACGCGCTGGATCGCGTTCTCCACTTTCGTTGCCTCTGATCACGCTTGTCAGCAGTTGTACTCATGATGACTGTAAGAACGGGACGGGAAGTGATGTCGGGTGTTCCGCGGCTCGACACATCCCGGACCTATCTTGGTACTCGCGACATAGGCGTCTTCATCTCTCAGTAAATCGTATAGAGGTTATGGTGTACGATGCTATCTCGGCACGCTCGCCCTGCGGCGCCTTTCTCGTTGAGAAATCCTTGGACGTTCATTCTTGTCGCACGTGTAGCGTTTAAACGTGGCCGCCGTTAGTCCTGCGTTCGTGTCGATCATGATCGTCACGAATAACATAGAGTTTGTGACGAAGAGAAGACGCGAGAAAAGTACCGTGTCGAAGCACGTTTTTTACATGGAGAAAATTAATTTGGCACGTTATTAGTTGAAAACTTTATTAACTCCGAATTTTGTTCATGTGCAAATTTTTGTAATATTTCTCTGTTTTTTTTTAGCGTTTTTTTTAAATGATAAATTGGTGTATACATATTACGTGGAAAAAATAGTTTTAAAATATCTAAAAATTTATTTTAGTTAGATACAGATTTAAAAATAATTTTGTCGAATCATTGAAATAATTAGATAGGATACTCAACGTTGTTAAATAATGTTATGTCAAATTATACCCAACTTGAATTATTTCTGTGACTCGCCAATGTTTCTGCTCAATATATATAGCTGATTTAACTAAAATAATAGTGTCAAATAATTTAATATAAGAAAATTTATTAAATTTAACTCAAATTTAGTTTATTATTTTTTAAGTGCACATGTTATTAGGAACGTCTTTTAAAACTAACTGCAGAAATGGATGATTTGCATTTTGACATATGTGAACATTACGTGAAAAGCAGATTTTACTAAATTATTTAAAAATTTAAATATATACAGATCTGAGAATAATTTTGTTGAACCATCAAAATAATTGTATAAGAATCTCAAGCATGATAAATAATGCTGCAAAAAATTTGGATAATTTCAACAATTAGCTTGATTCATAATTATTTTGATGGTAGAACAAAATTATTTTTAAATCTAAATCTATTTAAATTTTCAGGTACTTCTCCAAAATCGTTCTTTCCAAGTTACAATTATTTTAAGACGTGAACTAATTGTATTTTTAATTCCTTCTTGTTAAAATTCCACTTGTAAAAATAAAAGAACTGAACGTGCTAATGGTTATGAATTACACGTCTTTCAAAGAAAGGTGTCGGGTCGACAGTTTTAAATTAATATCTTTCGATCGTCAGGTATGTATTTATTGGCCCGAAGTGATGACAGCGCTTTGTTTCGACATTATGTAATATATTTTCTTAGTGATGTCATCTGTATTTTATTCTGCGGCGGAATTGAATCATCCTCTCTGTTTTATGCGGAAAGGATTTATCATTCTCGGATATACTCATATAACAAGGATTATCGCGATAAACTGTATGGCTTCCTCTTATTGATATTTCAATGACTGTCAATCTTAAATCATAATTGCAAGTCGTTGTAAAACAAATGTTGAAAATCCGGACGTTTATCTTTGACGAATAATTATTTAAGAGAGTGACGCAATATATTGTTATTTAAATATATATGTAATTATTTAATTGTTTTTTATTTATTTCCCAGTGCATTTATACAATCTGTCGATGACATTAAGTAAATCGGTTACACAAACAGGAACATGTAAGAAATTGCATTTATATTTTATTTAATTTAATTTGTTATTACATTATATACGGTTACACATGTACGGTTTGCAAAAAAAATATTTTTACAGTGTGATTAAGATTATAAAAATTTTTTACATTGTAATCTCAAGAATTAAGATTATAATCTTAAAAAATATTTACATTCTTAATTATATTGTATTTATGTTTATATTCTTAATTAAGATAAAAATTTTTAAGATCATAATCTTAACATTTTTTATCTTAAGAATTAAGATTATAATCTTAAGATTAGAACAATTAGTTTTGAAATGAGTGTTTAAATCTCTGTTTTTTTCGTAGAATTCTGAATCTCAGACTCAATGACACACTAAATCGTATGTTCGGAAGACAGAAGAATCGAACACACAATGGATTGGATTTTCTCTGAGGAAACACCGGTTTCCGGGCTTTGTTCCGCATAAATCATCGTCGCGATTCTCAGGGAAGGAGACCGGACTTCGTCTCATAGGTCAACTGTTAATTGCACGTATATTGAACTCGGCGTACAGTTTAATTACAGCAATCCGTGACCTTGCATCTCGTGTGACGACACTCGCAAGTAAATCTACCGTGTAAATTAGTGTGTAAATTTGATGATCAAATGATCATGAAGGAGTCAATGGAAATCACTCTTCTCAGGGAAATAATCATCATATAAAGGATTTATTTCACATTCTCTTATATTACATTTAAAATGATAAGTGTGTAAAAAATGAATGCAACATATGTAATTAGTTTCCCGTGTAAAAATGACACTATACTACACGTTTAAATACGTAAACCTATTTTTGTATGCAGTTTAGTGTTATCTTTACACGGAAAACTAGTCACACACGTACATTGTAATCATTTTTTACACACTTTGATTTGCAATGTATTTTATACGTTACGGCAAATTAAAAATTAATTACGAGTTAAAAGGTCAATGCGATTGACGATCCATAGTCAATAATCACTGATTAGAGCTTGTCGATGAAATGGATCGGGTTATTATTATAACTATCGAGAACCTCACGCATTTAATGATTAAAATATTCACGCGATCTTTATCTCACATCGATTCCGAATCCTTTCGCGAAGACAAGATCTTCGTCGCGCCCGAGTTGTTACATTTCATATAAATAGTGGTTACAACTGAGCGCTAAGTGGTGTTAAATGGTGATAAGCATTTAAATGCCGGAATGTGATTCCGTATATTATTTGCCCAATGTCAAGATCGCATCGAATGTAAACACGGGATGATAATTAAACAGTCATATCTAGCCGTCAGATGTGACGGCCGTGATGCCCATAGTACGAGAAGGCTTTTGAAGTCTATTGATTGGCTGCAAAACAGAGAGGTTCTCGGATCTCTCTATCCTTGAAACCAATCAATAGATCTCAATAGTTTTGAATCAAGCGTTCGGAGAAACGTTATTCGCGTTATTTAGTACTACGAGGTGTCTTCGGAGCTGTAGATAACGTCAACAAACACAATCATGACGTCACTAATGGTAGCGTTTTACATCATAATGCGCGCTATCTATATTTCTTCCAAGGTAATCAGGAGAGGAAAGGATAGCTTTTTTTTCATTTTTACAAGTATTTTAAAGTTATTTTGTTTTACCCAAATTTTCTTTATTTACAAATGGCGTGCGGGAAACTTCAACGTGTCATTTCTCGCTTATGACGTGATCCAATATGGCCGTAGTGACTACTCAGGGCCTTAATATCAGCTCGAGCAATCGCTAACGGAATTCGTCTTTATCGTAAAAACGCAATTCGCAACGAGCGCTAAAACATTAGAGATTAATTAAGATAAATCGATAGCGCAATTTGATAGTACGATTGATAGTACTTCTAATGCCCGGCCATGCTCAAGATACGATATAATATGCTGTTCAAATAAATGTTTTTAAACGTGACGCTTGAACGATCGTGAATCGTAAAAAATATACTAATTGCCTGATGGTTTTTCTTCTTTTTTGTACCGCTTATATCAGCAAGGTTGAACAGAATATCATTCCATATCATAGTTATATAAATAGCTACTCTAATACGGTTATTAGGTGTCTCTCATATGATGGTGCGCTTTGTTAATTGCTTAAATAATAACATATTTTACATTGACATAATTAACATATAATAATCGTTATAATAATTTCTCAATAATTTTCATTCTATTAATTAATCTTCAGACCCTTTAATTTAATGTAATGATAAAAAAAATACTAGACTATGTAAAAAAAATTTTTTTAATTATATTCAAAAGCACTTTAATAAGTAATTCATAATACTAAAAAAATTTCTTTTCCAAATGTTGACTATTTTGCCAACGTATATACATTTTTGATTTTTTATATACTTCTGGTCTCAGATGATAGAACTAAGGTTCCAAAATTTACTGCTAGTACCGAAAATCTATAGTGCACATGACGTAAACTATAGATTTTTAGTACTTGCAGTAAATTTTGAAACACAACCTAAATAATTTCAACGGATGCGTTCAAATTTGACGTACGTTACAAGATCTGAAGGAGTTAAAGTATTTTGATTAAGAGGAATTCCTTTCAATCACCATAATTATTTTATTCATCCTTCCGGTTGCCGTTATCGATAAATGGCGCGTATCCCATTCTCCGCGTCGTCGGCCTTTCGACGAGTGCGCGACGAGAGGCGAGAGATAACGGACGGTTCAACGAACGTCTGGACGGTGGGTTGGGTCCTAGATGATAAAGAGAGAATGCTAGACGACGGGACAGATCACGACGATCGGGCACTCCTCGGCGATCGCGGCGGATGTCGGTCACGCGGATTTGCATCACAACCCGTTGCTCCCTCCCTGCATTTCCGATGCCGACGACTCGTCGCATCGGTCCGGGCTTTAAATCCGGCGCTGGAAAGAGCCAGACGGAGATCAACGAAAGGGGATTACGAAAGTTTACCGAAAGATTGGCAAGCTCGCGGCATTAAAGTAACGAGTGGTAACAGGTAGTTGAATGTTCGTGGTGCAGCCCGCATCCGAGGCGTGTACACGCAACGACAGGCTTATGTAACTCTATATGGCTGACTGTTATTCTTACACTGAAAAAAAATTTACTATATCTTTATAAATTATTTCTTTGAATATATATAAGTATAAACATTTAACTGTTAACGTATATTTATTTGATATAAGAATCATTAATTTGATTTAATTATCTTTTTTTTTAGTAAATATTTATAGAGATAAATTTATAGATAAATTTTTTTTTACTTACAAATATTAAAAAACATATTTATCGAGATAGTAAATTTTTTTCCAGTGTACACGGAAAGAATTATTTTGTTGAAGTATCTAACAATTTAGCTATGTAAATTTGAAAACAATTTTGTTTGTGAATTATCAAAATAATTTATAATAATGAATCAGCTTAATTTTCAGCTGATTGCTAGGATGTTAACATTTTTTGTAGCATTGTTTATTGTGCTTGAAATACCCACATAATTAGTTTTGTCCATAATTATTTCAAATCTATATTTAGCTAAATTTTTAGATATTTTAATATAATTGTTCTTTTTATGTACAAGATATTCATTTACTCAGATACGATTAGCGATATCCAGTTAATTTCAAAACGATATTTTCTTCTTTTATTTATTAAATGCAGGAAATGAGGTCAATTCTGCATTAATTCTTACATAAAATAATTTTTATTTACGTGGAGATTTATTTTATATACCGGATGTACGTGATGTGAATATTGAGAATTCTTTGCGTAATTGTTTCTTGTGTAAGATATATCTATTTCTATCTTCTAGTTTACGATAATGATGATAATAATAATTAGCTGCACAATTGTGAAACTTGTCACTGAAGGGCCGCATCTTCATTACTCATAGTAAAAGTAACTCATCTACCAATGGGTTTGCATCCGGTACTTAATGCATCGCTACTAATTAAAATTAACTATTGTGACGTTAAAATTTTTATGTGAATTAATTACGTTGTCAATAAAGATTACAGGCTTGTATTTAATAAAAACAAAACGTTTTTATTTTATATCATTATTTTTATTATTTTTTTCATTACTATTTGTCTCACATTTTTCTAATTCTTTTTTTCTTAAATTTTTTAGAATTAATTAAAATACGTTATATATTAATTAAAATGTCAATATGTATATCGCCGTGAATCATAAAATGATTATTTAAATTCATTTCACATATACATAAAATTTTATAGATTATCTCGTATTTTAATATATAATATTTAAACGACTGCAAGAAGGAGGAAGTTTACATAATCTTTCTCTGTGCTTACGTCAACACGTTGTTTATAAAATCTTTATTATTATACTTAAAATAGCGTCACGAATTGCTCGCAGAACAGTATCTCGATATCACTTACTAGAATCGATGACAAATCCTTTGATGGAATTATCTATTTCTAATCTTGTGTTAAATTGACTTCACTTTTCAGAAGAAGTTTCACTTGAAGTTTAATTAACGGTTATGTAATTTGATTTTATCTAAAAATCATGTATGATTAAAGTTTAGAAAATTAAACTAGGATCTATTTTCAAGGATTTATCAGCGTTCTGATAACATTCACAATCGACAACGAATGACATCGCTTGTTGCGAATTTCCGCACATAAAGTCAAGTATTCATTGTCAGCTTTTTTTTAATCTGATTTATATCGGATTAATTACATGCATATGTCTATGTCTGATATAGAATGATCTAATTGATGTTCTATAGAAATATATGCGATTTGACATCTTATTTAACATCTCAAGATCTAGTTGAGTAATTAAACGTCTGATCAAATGCTGTAATTATCTGCCTACGTGTTTGAACGTATAGCATTAAGAAGGTATAAAGAGTATCATTTTCAATGATAGTAGCATGATGTTGTCTAAATATGAAAATCACGTGGAGATTCCACCCATGTGTCCAAGGAATTAGAATATGAGAAATTCAAACGTGCTTCGCACAAATTGTAGGATATCAATTATCTTCATCTAAGGAACTCGATTTTAATCAATATTCTATATGTCTGTTTCAGAGGGATAATTTCGCCATTTAGTACGAAAAAACACAGCTGCCACGATGCCGAAATCGGTATGTATCACATTTGAAATATCTTAAATCATATGTTTTATTAGTATTAAAATTTTTGGAGATGATTTTAGAAGAAGATTTTATGAACTGAGCATTAATCCATAATTGATTCTTGATAAAAAATAACTTGAAACGCCGCGCCAGTACTCACTTAATAATTAACAGTAATCCAATATTTTGTTGTGAAAAAATTGAAAAGGATAAGAAGCAAATGAAAGACATTAGGAAAAATACTGGGGAGGTATTATTTGAAAATAATTCAGATAATAATAGGCTCAATAGATAGTAAATTAATAACATAATGAAAGGAGGATTAATGAGCCAAGCTGGATGGTCGTGCTAAATTAATAACAATCAAGTATTAAATATACACACATGCACACATATTCATTGCGAGTGTCCCTGTGACAATGACTCATTGTCACATGGCCACTCACAATGAGTACATTAGTTATAACATTTTCCTGACAGCCAATATATAGCAGTATGGTTCTAACTTAGTTTTAACGTAAACATAAATAGTTGGTCTTTTGAAAATAGACTGAAATCGCGATTGCTTATTGCAAGACATCTTAGTGGAAGAATTGAGGAAATCATTTTCATCTTCACCAGACCTTTATATCAAGGAAACCAATTCGACAAAGGACTATAAAATTTGAAATATTTATTAAATATATATAATGATTTGTTAATCACACTGAGGATGACTTTTTGGTGGGTTGGAGTGTTATGTTTGTGTTGCGACAATTTTAATTTTTAGACTCTATATTTCTAATCCTTATATTATTTTGAAATCGATAATTGATTATTACTAATTTGATATGACCCTGGAAGGTCATTAGTTTTCCTTTCATTAACTTATTGATATATTATCCGAATATTACAGTTGCAATTTTTTTTTTATTATTTTACTATTCGCAGAATATCGTCGAATCGAGTTTTACGATGCGTACCTAAAACGTCACGCATTCACTTTGCAGTAATTTTTTGCGATAAGATAGGTATTCGACTTGTTCGACCGACTAGTGGCGGCCATACATCTTGCGATGTTGGCGACATTTGAGCTTTTCAAAAGTCAAATTAATCGACTTCATGAAATAAGAAAACAAAGAAGAAATTATAAACTCATCGCTGGTAAAATTAAGAAATCTGTAGAAAGTGAAACTAATCTTAACTCCCGAAAGGTTTCGTTCGTTCAGAGAGGAAGTGGAAAAGACGAGACTCAATTGTAATTTTGATTAATTTAACTCGTAACTGGAACATATGGATCCTGGTGATCCTGGGACATTTTTCTAATTTTTAGTGATTTCGAATAATTTTATGTTTCATAATTTTATTTTTCAGTTTTTAATTCATGTAGCGAATTATCGTACTATATTCATGCTATTATATAATACTATAATTGTAAGTCAAGTGTTGCAATTTTTTATATAGTTGAAAATTTTCAAACTTTTAAAGCTAATAATAAAAAATTTTAGTAGGTCCTAAGAATCCATATGTTCTTTTAACGTCATAAAAACTGTGTTTCTATTATGAGTTAATTTTTGTCGCTTTTTTTTGTAAATCAGAAATATATGCATGGTACTCGTTGTACAGAATTATATTGCAATTTAGTGTAATTAAACCGATGTTGGTGACCGGATAGACGTGCATACTTTGCACTTGATGTTCGAATAAAACGGAAGAAGATACACATCTTTCGATACAGCAAAGCAATGAATGATGAACAGAAACTGTGTTATTTCCTGCAGACTGTGGCGCTTTTTTTAAGACGGTTTTATCTTCTTTTTTTGTTAACATTATTACGCAAGGTGATATCTTTTATTACACTCGGTGGTAATAAACACTCGTGCGCAAAAATAAAACCATTATGTAGACGTGTTGTGACTCGTCTGCCATTCACGACTGAATTTCTTTTTTATGTAACTTCATTATGTAATTCGCGACATGTATACAAAAAGACAATGGTCTTCCAAGTTGCGTGTAAGTCTATGTTGGATTAAAAAAAAATTTTTTCATTTAATTCTCCGAACAATCGAACGCGGTTTCATTCTCTTTCACAAAATTCAAGTTGTTTACGTGAAACGAGCGATCGTCTGTTTAAATCAAGATACCGATACTTATTTGCATAAAACTGAAGCGGTTGCGTTACATAACGCGAAACTGATTTAAAATCACAGCACAAACTTTTGCATAACGCATAAGAAACCGATCAGAGTCCTTTATTTTCCCCTAGAATGAAAATAAAAGGCTGCATCAGTACAGACTTTTACGTAACACTGTATAACATATGAAGTGATTAAACTAGAGATTGAGCTTGAGATTGGATTAATCAAAGCAAAACTCACTAAACTTGAGATTGTTTTTTCTTTCTTTTTATTGGTTAAATTACAATCCAATCTCAATCTCTAGTCTAATCATGGCTTAAGACATAAGCAAATCAACTAATCAATGTATGAAATAAAAGACTGATTAGTTGATTTCCTTATGTCTTAAGCGTTATACAGTGTTACTGAGAAAAATGTTTTGTATGATATGTGACTTACAAAAATTCACTTTTTAATTAAAAAATTTTGTTCTAACAATTAAATTTTGATCAGAACAAAAATTTTTTAATTAAAAAGTAAGGTTTATGTAAGTCACACATCAACAAAATAATTGATTATTCATAAAATATTTCTCTCAGTATATAAGAATACAGACCTTTGCATAATGCGTAATGCATAAAGCATAAGAAAATCAATCAGTCTTTTATTTCATGGGAAAGAAAGAAATGAAAGACTTCGATTGATCCATTTTCTTACGCATTGTGCGTTATGCGTTATGCAAAAGTTTGCGCCCTGAAGGACTTCGAACAAATATAATTATTAAGGATTCTCGAAATTAGGATTTAAGGTAATAGGGACTTGAGAATTTGCTGATAAGTAATTTCCTTTTCTCTCTCTCTCTCTCTCTTTCTCTCTCTGTTTTTATGCATTATGCAAAAGTCTATGCTGCAGTCTTTACAAACTCGAGAAAAAAAAAATCGAACACCGAACTATTTCCACCGTTTGGGCCTTAAAAGTCGCGCAGAAAATAGCACCGACGATTGCTGAGACGAATCTAAAATTTTTATTCTCTTATTTTATTCATTTTATTCTTTCAATCATGAATATCTCGCATCGTTTATAGGTCGGCGACGTAAGGAATGCTGATATCGCGTGTGTCGTAAGGTGAAAGGCATCGGCCTTTAACGCATCCAAGAGGTCGTCGAGTGTCCTACTCGCTAGACTACCGGAAGCTTTTGGACTTTACGCGTTTATTTTTAGAGGAAAGAATTTTTTTCAGAACGCTAGTTTTTACGGAAGTCTATGCGATTCGTAATCAGGCGATTAGGACGAGAAAACCGACAAAGATTGATTGCGTTCAGTAGAAAAAGCAGCAATTGTAAGATTCTTTGATACAATTAGTTATCTTAATTCCTCACTGGATTTAAATGTATACACATTGAAAGAAAAGTGTTCGACATTTGTGACTATGTAGGTAAGATAATTAGAAACTCTATTTTTTTAATGATTATTGCTATAATATTAGTAATAATAATATATTTTTCTCAAACATGAAAAAATTGTGCTATAAATTATGATAATTTTAAATATTAATATAACAAAGTATCAAGATAAAAAGTAAATAAAATAAACATTTTTATTCATTAAATGCGATCGCAATTGTAGAGATGTAACTATTTTATTAAATTTATTTACTATTTATATAACACTAAAAAATATTAAGAAAAGATTTTTAAGCAATGCGACTTATTGATATCACAATTGACTATATTTGTATGTTAAAATAACTATAAATGTATTCTCAAAAAAGAAATTATATAAATTATAGTTAAATTATGTTAAATTATTATAATTAATTAATTTGCAACCTTCTTTCCTCGATATATCTACCAATCATATTAGAGAATCTTACAGCAGTTGCAAAGTGCTTTTTCTGCTGAATACAGCCTGAGATTTCAGACCTTGATGTCATAGCTGATGTCGCAAATAAAATTCATAAATAGCATTAAGTAACGCTATAAGACATAGCTTCATTGAAACGCCCATCGAACAACGTTAAATCTATGTCACATTCATTAGAAATTGAGAATTGTGAATCGGATATTAGAACCAGCCAATCAGAACGGAAAATTAAAATTAAAATTATCTAACTGGTCTAATTCTAACTCTCAATTCGTAATTCTCAATCTTCAATGCATAGTGTTATATGGATTTTATGCTAAGGTGACCAATCCAAAATTTTATATATATATATATAGGAAGGACAGTCCCAAATTTTAATTCTTTGTTCTACTTTACAATGCGTTCTAAATTAAGGATATGATTATGAATTTTCCCTTTTTCAAATGTTTAAAAATAATCAGAATGTGAAATATAATTTTTAACTTAAGGTATGAAGAATTTTATGATTTTTTATTTAAAACCTCTTGATAGGTATGTATAATATTCAGTAGAAAAATGTAATTTAAAAACAATAAAATGTGATCTCGTAACTTGATGTAATTTTTGTTACAAGATATTAATTATTTATTAATATAATATTGTTTATGTGTTTTACTAACAATTATAAAAAAACATTCATCTGTCAAAATTTAATTACGACAATTAATGTTGATTTTTTTTAAACATTCCTTTTTCCCCTTTTTATAGAATTGGTCACCTTGCTTTACACCTGTATCAGATTAGAGATTCAAATTGAATTTAATCAAATTGACGCATTAAACTTGATGCTGATTTTGTTTCTTCTAATTGAATTCTTGTGATTAAATTCAATCTCTCTCTAATCTGATACGGGCATTACAACGTCGATCTCGCGAAACAGGATCCTGCTCGTTCGCCTGGACATCCTGCATTAACTCGATATGAATAGCATGCAGCCGCGCCACATTCTCTACGCCTACGCTCCGCATTATACCAGGAACGTATGCAATCTGACTGCCGCACAGAGATAAATAAATTAAACGCGCGCGCGTTTGAACTTCCTCGTCCTCAGGAAGTCCGTCGACAGAAGGGAAAAAATTACGCAATCAAATCAGCGTGCTCGCGCGCGCGCGCGAGAAGAGTTGCAACGGTCGCGCGCTCACAACAGTTCGCAAATTCGTTAGGCGGTTTCCGAAAAATGTCGAACCAAGCGGACTATGGAATCAGTTTCTTTCACGGCACCCGGTATCTGCCGGCGCGCGCGGCGCGCCGTGATTGGTCGCCGTCGTCGCGCCGCCGACCGGCATGTCCCACGTGACCACGCTCGCGCCGCCGCGCTATTCAGAGCGGGAGAAGCGTTGCAGCGTTGCGCGTCGTGTGGAGGAAGGGGAGATATAGCCGCCAGTTGCATTTGTGTTTTGTATTTCGGGCCCCATTGTCCGGAGACGGGCTTGAAGGCCGCGTTAACTTGTTCGATCGCTCGTTGTTACGCTCGATCACGTCAATTTTGCACCATCGACATTATCGAACGGTTAAGTACTGTGTCGCGTTTTGACTTTCGGCGTCTCGTGTGTTCGCCGTGTACTCACTCTTCGCGACGTGACTTTCTCGCGATTTTTGATTCTCGCTGTGCGCCGTGAAGGTGTTCGACGAATCTCGCAGACATGGTGGCCGGCGGCAAGATGGTAAGCCGGCCGTTACCGGTGCGACTAGTTTGAACTTCATTCTGTATATTGGCGATAAAAATATATCGAGATTGCGGTAATTTTGTGGCACAGACTTGTCCTCGAAGAAACATCTCGCAGTTAGATTCTTGTTTTCACGAGATATCAGCCAAATAATGTCTTTTTGTCAATATAGATTGGTTTTAATTTCGGTTTAATTTATTTTTATCTTTTTCTAATTCTAAAAATTAAAAAAAATAAAAGAATTAAAAGAAAATAAAAAATCTCTGTTTTCTATCATTTTTAACAAATATTTTAATACGTAGTAGGTATTATTATATTGTTGCGCATATAGTACGGATTTTATACATGGTAAAAGAATTACGCAAAAGAATAACACAAAAAAATACTGTATACAATAATTACTTTGTTTCAAGTATTTCAAAAATTCCCAAATATCCGCAAATATTACAAGTTCATCACAAGCGTTAAATTTATTCAAAATATACTTATTTTGCTAGTAAGTTTAATACTTCATCAAGATTAGTAAATTAAAATAAATTTGATTTGCTTATTATATGAAGTAGCTTTTTCGATCGATTTTATAATATTCTTTAAAAGAAAATTTTTGTTTTGAGTACATAATGAGGTTTCTAAAATTATTAGTAAATATTTTAAGATTAATTATTATCAAGAAAATATTCTTTTTAAAGATAATCGCTACTTAAAATGAAAATAAATTGAGTAATCAATTTTCTTAGTAATAGAATAATATTTCTTTATACCGATATTGTCATTATATAATGCCTGTTTTTATGTATAGATTAACTTTAATCTTGATTCAACTTACTCATCTTTTTCTTATTCTTAGAACTAGATAAAGATTAGTTGAATCGAAATTAAAATTAAAATACATTTGTAGAATCGGGCATTTCTAAGAATTAATAAAAGATGAAGAATGAGTTAAACCGAGATTAATCTATAATATATTGATAGAAATGAGCAATAATTCTCCGATTATTAGGAGATTTGGAGCCAGCTCTCTCTCTATTAAGGGAATTCAAGAAGATTTAATGTTTATATGAAAAAGTCTTCTATAATACAATACAGTTATATGATATTTTTTTAAGCAATAGTTTTAAGGAAAAATCGTAAAGAAAAAAATTAATATAGAAGATAACAAATTAATGTAGAAGATAATATAGAACGAATTTGTTCTTTCTCGAGAGATGCCAGAGATCGCATAATAACGCCAATTGGATTTGGTTCTACCGGATGACGCGTTTTACTCGCACTATCTGATGGTGTCGTTTTGTTTGCATGTGCTGTGCCGCGAAGATGAACGTAAGGGTGACGACGATGGACGCGGAGCTGGAATTCGCGATCCAGCAGACGACCACCGGGAAGCAGCTGTTTGACCAGGTCGTCAAGACGATTGGATTACGCGAGGTGTGGTTCTTCGGTCTTCAGTACACCGACACTAAGGGCGATCTTACTTGGATCAAGCTCTACAAGAAGGTAGGATAATACTTACGTATTCGTCTCGTAACGCTTCCTGCTTACTCGGTGCCCTGCAGCCGGATTTAATCTTCCTGTCTCGTAATTTTTCTGACATCTAACTGGATTTCAAGGAACGAAGTTTTTCTGCAATCAGAAAAAAAAATTTTGGTGTAAGTAATTATAAAGATGACTGTTATACAAGTTTTATGTATAGCATTAATGTACATACACATAACTGAATAAACTATTTTATTGTTGCAATAATTATACAATGTACAAATATTAAAACTTGTATAATTGTCACTTTTATTATTGTCACCACTGTAAACCTGTTTCTTTTCAATGAGTGTTCTGAATTGATGCAATAAGTTGAAGTAAAATAATAATAATTTGTTTTACTCCGATTTATTGCACCAGATATATACTTGAAATATTAGTATGGATTTATCATCATGCAATGGGGAGTTTATATAATTTTTACTGTTGGAGTTAATATTAACATCACATGTAACAGAAGCAAATTTCTATTTTTTTAACAGTGTATACTGATTTTTGTATACTGATAGAGTGCTTAGTTCAGAACATTCTTGGAAAAGAAGAACAGATTTCAGGTTTTTTTATCTGACTGTAGATCTTGTATCAAAATTAATAATGTGCGATAAATTGTACGATTAAACTTAGTATTAAATTATTCACAGCATCAATATGAAAGTTTATGTTACAGTAATTTTTACGACAAAGTTGACGAACGATATTCTCAAAATTACCTTTAATTTTCATGAATCATGATTTGCGGCTATCACTCAAACGCGAACGATAATTTACATAACAAGGATCATCATCGGTCTTCGGCGTTACACAAATAACTTTTGAAGCGATTTCAAACTCAGGACGAGGATTAAAACCGGTCGAGAGGTTCCGTGATAGCTTCGTTGGCGGTTCGGAGGTGTTCGCTGTACGTGAAATTCCATCGTGATCAATTTTCGGTGTTGATGGCAGTGAAAACTGAGCCCCGTGGTAACGGTTGTTCCATCATCGTCGCATGACACGCGAGATTCACTCGCGCGTATCGACGCGTACATTGTCAAGAATGAAAGAAAGTGGAAATGCTCCAAGCGACACCTAATCGTCATAGAATAGCGTCTGCTTTGTAAAATTGTAGTCCTGCATTATGGAAGTATTCCAAGGTATATAATTGTATCTCATACCCTCTTCAGAGTGATGGTGGGTCTGTTGGACTCGCTCAATTAAATCTTTTTGTCAAAAATGTCAAACAATTCATTAGAAATGTCAAACAATTCAATTTTTATGTCATATTATCTGTAAAGAACCCCGCACAAATTATACGGAAAATTGAATCTCATTGTCAGTGAAATGAGTTTCATACTATGTGTATAATGTAGCTTATAATGTGATGAATAAAAGATGTCGTAAGAGACATGTCTTAAGAATAAATAAACAGTAACAATCTTTTTTTATACTGAGTTATGTCATTTAGATTTCTTGAAAAATTAATTAGTGCTTTTTCATTAACATAAATGGGTCCTACAGATCAACCGTCAGTAGCTGTGTTACAGATTTTGATCACCTTCGAAGAGTTAAAAACGTAGATATAGTTGAAATAATTAAAACGTAACGAGTAAACGAATAATTATTCGCTTGGACTACATTGCGTGCAAGCTAGCAATTTTTTATATTTTTCTTTACCGACTTATAATCGCATTGATAATTATCGATAATTTAAAGAAATTGTTCAACTGTGAAAAAAGTACACAGGAAGGAATTAGTGTGTATCTTGTTGAAAGTTCTGCGAAGCAAGAAAGAAAGTATAGTTTGCAAATAATTACTATAAATACATTCGTGACGCATTTTAAGATTCCCATTTTGATTAAGATTCATCACAGGAAGTATTCATTCTCATCGAGAATTAATTGATCTTTTTAAAGTCAATTTATATATATTAGATTATCGATCTCGCGTATAATTTGCGTGTCTTCGCAGTCGACTGTGCATCAGATTTACGCTTACGCGCACGTAAAGTGTATGGAATTAATGCACAAAGTAGCAAGTAATTGCCGACTTCCTAAGGAATTGCACGCAGCCAGGTATCCCGGGGTCGATGTTGTACGCAGAGGTCCTAAATAGCTGTTCATGAAGTACATTGCGCTGATTCACACGAAACCTGTTCTTAGACATGGCAGTCGAGAGACTTTCTATAAGAGTTATATTCCCTTAACTTATTTTCTAATGACTTACGTCGTCATATTGCATTTTGTCGGGATTGTTAATGTCTCCCAGGACTGTCAATGCTTAATCCTTTAATTCAACACCTTTCTTAAATTCTCGATTCATTACTCTTTCTTTATTTCTTAGTCATATTTTTAATTTATTCCCCGTTTCTCTCTAATTTGTATATCTTTTTCAATGAAGATTTTCGTTCATTCAGTGTAACATCACGCATGGTCGAAATTGGTTTTTGTCTCGCCGTTTGCACAGGCAATAAAAGAGCTCTCTTGATTTTTTAGATCATACTTCGTCGGTAACAAATGTTGATGTCATCGTCTTTCAAGTGCGAGACACGTGTTCAATATCTTTGCGCTTCTTTTTCTGATCATGATGCAGAAGCGCGGTTTGTCTAACTATCCTTGTTCCTCAAAGACGTCATAGAAGTTCGCAAATTTTCCCTATTTCTGTCAGAAATTACTGATTAATGAATCGCCAATATTTCCGCGAAAATTTATTTTTAAAGACTCTAATGTTTTATTTTTTTCCAGACCTCTATAAATATTTGGAGAAAGATAAATTCCAGATTGGTTTTCATTCTGCAGATTCGAGAGACAAATTATTAGATTTATTTTTTCTTCGTTCAATATACCTAAAATATCTTCGCTATTTCTTCTGTTATACAGTTTAGTTATTTTGTTTATATTTTATTTTATATTAAATTTTATTTTATTTTATATCAATCTACGTGAAACGAGAATGACTTTGCTGAAGTATCTAAAAATTTAGCTGAATATATAATTGAAAATCTTTTTGTGGGACAAAAATTATGTGAGATGCTCAAACTGGTTACTAGAATATCAAAACTTCTCGCAGCATTGCTTATTATACTTGAGTTTCCCCTAACTATTTTGGTCCAACAAAATTAATTTCAGATTTGTCTCTATCTAAATTTTTAGATACTTCAGTAAAATTATTCTTTATATATTAAATTTGTGATTAGACATTAAGGCTATTTGATGTATATTAAACTCCAGCGATTTTTCCAGACTTATATTATTAGAAAATGTGCGTGTGAATCAGCCACACTAAAAAAAATGTATCAAATTTTAATAAATATTTGTTTAAATAGTACTAACTAAACATTTATTTATAAGAAATAAAAAATGATATTTAAATTGGTTTTTGTATCAAATAAATATGTATATATTTAGTTAGTACTATTCAAATAAATGTTTATCAATACTTAGTACATTTTTTTCAGTGCAGATATATGCATATAATCTGAAGGATTAATATCCGTTGAGTGACTGTGCTATCTTTAGTTTTGCTGTTCAGTCATCTCCAATTTTCGAATTCATGTACAGTTACTCATAGATCAAGACAAATACTTCATCGGCTTTCACCGGCTGGTGTTAGTGCCGGAGATGACGCTCCTTCACCTTGACACAGTCGCCACTTGTTTCTCGTCTGGTCGGTCATCTTTTTTTTTTTAGTTTTCTCATCATCAAGAAAGGCTTCCAGATTTCTCGTCATTCTACCTTAATCGAGCGCCATCCTGCACATAGACTTTCAAACCTGCCTCCGACAGGAAAACGGGGAAAACCAACGTAACAGGTGCTCGCCAGGTGAAAATGGCGGTGGTTGGAATACAGACACGTGCTTGTATAAGTGCCAGACAGACCACTGAAAAGCAGCTGGCGTGGCAATAACGTTCCGTTCCCACGTGATCTCATTTTAGCAGTCGCGTCTGTTTCATGAAATTATTCCACGGCTCATCTTCAATTTTATTTAAATGTCGTGTCATATATGACATTTAAATGAAATTGACTTGAATCTAAATTAATTATGCGATAAAATTATCCCATAAATCTTTTAAGCGATTTTTTTTTTAATAATTTTCAGGCATTTCTTTAATATTTATATATATTCCTGTCTTTATAAATATGTAATAGCAATCCTGCTTTAATAGAAGCTAGATTTCTAGACTTATTGCCGTAAATTACGCAGAAACGAATCAAATTGTCAAAGTTGTTCCATTTGTTACTTTTTATACTGAAATGAGTATAGAGAAATGAAGTCACTTCGAATCCTCTGTGGAATTTGTCGCTTTTGTGAATCACGATAGGCTATTTACGCAACATCGTTGTTCGTACGTTGAACTTTAAAGTATACTTAGATATGCGATGGTAACACACTTCCATACGATAAATAAAACATTAGAGCTAGATTCCAATGTAAGTGAATAGCTGCTGAGAAACAAAGATGGGAAAGGATATATAGGTTAATGTGTTAACACACGAAGGAGATCTCCAATCGTTTTAATGTGACTTGTACTTAAAGTGAGACAGCACTTTGTTGATTTCGCTCTATGATAAGTTTTAGTATTTGAAAAACCAATATTCATAGTCCGTTCTTATTACAAAAGTCTTAAGTATTGTCTTCATTAATATGACTTTGTGATTATATGACATTAAGACTGTACTTAAGATAGTTCGAAATATAAGAATTGATTATGAGTATTGGTTTCAGATGTTTAAAAATTTATATTTACATTTTGAAATTAAAATCTTTGTATACATAATCAGATATTCGAGTTTATTTAGGTGTAATTTATGCCGCAAATATTAAGAGATCATTTTTCCTATTATTCTTCTCACACTTCTGAGGATTTATGTTAATATTAAAAATACTCGTGGATCGTAAAAAGAAAAGCTTTTTATGGGATCAAGATGTTATTTCAGAGACTTGCCGCGATTCTTTTTGATGTTTTTAATCTGATTTGCGAAATACATCAATTTAACATCAACGCAGATTAGATAATAAAATTATGTTATCTGTTATTACAGATAGCCGTGACTATTGTGTAATAATAATTAATTAATACATGACTCATATTGTATCGATGTAGTTTATCATATGTATTGTTGCATAGTAGATAGACGTAGAAATTTGCTTCGTTTATCCAGCTCATGTTCCCATAATGAGCCAGCTGGTATCGAACGTATGTTCAATTAAATTTTTCCTTAATGACAATACGATTGCATGCAGCCGGAAAGTGCGATAGCAAGGGTGGTGAAGAAAGAGGTGAAAAAGAAAGTTCGAAAGCTGCGAGGTTACTCGGACTCTGACACGGATGACGACGAGTTCGACGGCCTGGTAAGAGCCTGAAAGGACATGATCCTTTCGCACATACCGAGACTTACTACAGGAGGAATTGCTGGAGACTATAATTGAGAGATGATAGTCGAACGATGATCAGTCATACATAGAATAACATTTTTATGACATTTTTGCGACTGATGTTAATTTCTATTTTCTAATGTAGATTAACTTTAATTTCACAATTTAACTTTTTTTTTTATAGTAAAAATCAGAAAAAGATGAAGTTAAATTGATTAAAGTTAATCTGTACTGATAGAAGTGGATGTAGGACAAAAGTTTAAAAAATAGATTAAACCAATTTTTTTATTATTTTTTTATTTATTAATTTTTTAGTCATTAATGTTTTCTTTATTATCTGTTACTAAACAATATAAAAAAAAGAAAAAATATATGCGATTATATATAAAAATGTGATTTCTAATAAAATAGGATAAATATTTAGAAAATTTGAAATAAGGATATTTAAAATTAACAAAAAGATTTTGCAAGAAGATTGAGAAATTGATAAATCAATTACAGAAGAAAGGCTTGCACAGGTTCAATCATATATGTGCAGAGGTGTACAAATCTTTATGCAGGGATATATAAGGTGTTCCAAGCCTGGCGAGGCTACCTTTCACCTGTGGATACTTGGCGCAATTTGGAATCGGCTTTTTCTTCGGTGAAAATGTCGAGATAGGTCTTTCATCGCAATCTTTTAACTTTCGACATTGAATATCTTTATTACCAATTCTCATAAATCTAATAAATTGGATAATTCTGCTGGATTAAAATCTATTCAATTGAAATCTAATAAATAAATTTTTATCTACGTTTCTATTTTTAGAATATCCAAGAAAAATTCTTTGGCTGCAATATCTCTTTTAAGAAAAATTTACTACAAGTTCAAGAAATCTGTGAAGTGACATGCAATGGATCTAAAATGCTGGACGATTCGTGAAATAGATTCTCCAGTACTCCATCGCGTGGAATTCTCATCTTGGGGGGGAAAAAGATAACATCCTCAAACGAGTCAACCGTTTCACTAGACTTGCTAGACGTGCAAAGGCCGAAGAAAAAAAAATGAAAACGAGGACGATGTGCCGCAGTCTTCGTAGAAACGGACCGCTTATCGTGCGGTTGCGATAAAAGAGAGAAACAGGAAAAAGATAAATGGAGGATCACCCATCCTCGCGCGTGTTGGCATTGTCTAAGATACGCGTGTTACTTATTAAACAATTCAGTCGAGTGTGTTACATCAGTTGTACGTATGAAAATATCATCTGATGAATCACGCGATGAAGAATCGCCTAAGGAATTTCCCCGCGAGAAAGTACGGAGGAGCTTCATTATTAGTCGTTTATAATCGAGGAAATAAAAAGGCTAAAGCATTAATCAGAAATGTTAAGATATCGACAGATCCTCCTTTTTTCTCGCAAAGTTAACTGGTAAAAAACGACACTGTTGACATTCATAACATATCTTTGAAAATCTATAATATTTTTTGTATTAAATTATTTTTTCGAAAATTACTTGCTACAAAAACTGGAAATTAGGGAATAGTTAGGCAATTTTACAAAATTTTCTGGAAAATTAAAATTCTTAGCTTTGGAGAAGTTTAATATGCGTACTTTATATCTACACAGTTGGAATACTACCAACTATTTAACAATTAAATCCAAACAGTATCAGCAATACTAATTTACATTAAATTACTCCCGCAATAAAATATTTGATGATTTTGAAATTAGAAAATACAAAACATTTTAAAATATTAAAATAGTAAGGAAAATCATAAAATTTCTTAAAAATCTTGTAGAAATCAGAGAAAAGTGAGAAAATTTTAGGATGAGGAATTTATAATATTATAATCTTGTCAAGTAAAACATCATTTTGTCGTCGTTTTAAAACTGTATTTTATTCAGCTTTTTTCTTTGTGATTTATTTCAGCTTTCTTGTACTAAAGTTGTCTTCTGGAAATTTCTGCGTTGCCCTAATTTGTTATACGCGGAATTGTTGATTATTCCGTGTACGGCTTTTCTCTTACGCCCTTTAATGGTGCATCACTTTCTCTCAATTAGGATTCATATTAACCCTTTAACAAAGGTCGACTCTCGCATGAATTGCGAGTGCTTGCCGAGTACGATACACTTGTTGAGATTACATCGTGTGCGTTTTCCGTTCATGCTCAATTCAATTTTTTTCTAACGCTAAAGTACTCGTCGCAAATTATGCGATATAAAGAAAAAAAATACATGTAAGTATATGTCAGTCCTATTCTGGATTGCTAGAAAAAAAGTATAAAAATATTTTCCTCAAGATTAACAATTGCAGAAATAAATCCAAGAAATATTCCTTAATTAGTTATTAAAGGAAAAAAAGTTAATATAACGATATTTTTGCTTAATGAGTTTATTAATAAATCATTCCTAGTTTTTTCAGGAAATAAATTTCCAGAAATTACATGAATAAGCAGTCTTTCAGTTTACAGTATTGATTCATAAAAGCCATGATATCGAGTAACGTCGCTGCATGTAACATTGTTAATACGTGATAGGAAATAGCAATTTTATCGGTTTCCAAGACATGGACATCGATAAAGTTGAAATGGTTGACATAGCTGAAATTCCGCAATAATGAGTAATTTATGACGTATGGCTATTGCTTGCAATCACTCTTGAGAGCGTGCGTTTTGCAATTAACGCGTGCGATGAATTTATCGCTAATTAAATCGTAATTCGTTGTGATGACCGTGAAGCACGCGTCTAATATTAAATATTTTTCATGAACGCGGATTTAACGCCACAATAAATCTTACGGAGCATAAAGAAATAAACGATAAGTCAATTCCACTTCATTTCAAAATTTAAATAGTAATATATATTAGCATATGATTGCATAAGAAATAAATTAGTATTGTAGATATAAGTCGAGAGTAAGTTTAGTAGAGAGAGTAGTTTTTTTTAGTTTTTTTAAACTGCAACTGAAAAATTTACCATCCTCATTATTTCAATTGATGAATCGAGTAAAAATGTATGCCTTCCTTTCTGCAATAAAAAAATACAAAAATATAAAAACTTTATAAGAAAAATACAAAAACTTTATAGAGAAATTCGGTGGAAACAATTCCACTTTGTTGTCAAAATTTAAATGGTAATATATATTTGCATAAAGCATAAAAAATAAATTAGCATTATAGTAAGTCAAGAGTAAGCTTTAGTTTTTTTAAACTACAACTGAAAAGTTTAGTATCATTATTTTAATTGATGAATCGAGTGAAAATGTGTCTTCCTTTCTGCAATAAAATAAATACAAAAATATAAAAACTTTATAAGAAAAATACGAAGACTTTGTGGAGAAACAGTGGAAACAGCATTCTTCAATTCTCTCTGCTTCTTTTGTTAAACCGTGCTGTATTGCAATATTTCGTTTTATTGTCGCATCAGTGTGTCACTGTCATGTTACAATGCCTGTAAAGGACTCCCATGAAACTGGGCTACATCCTGCGGGGATGCTTGATCATTGTGCTTGATCTTCGCGAACAGGTTGTGAGTTGAAAGCTCCTGTGGGCTGTTATGTAACATAGCAGGATCTTTAATGATCGACACATTCTCGTTTTCCTCGTGTCATTCCGACCTGTTCGCCAACCGCGTCTCTCTCTTTGTACATAAAAAGGTCACATTGGGCCACGCATGCAAACCTGGATTGCATCGCGTCGAATGAGAACAAGTGAAGAATAAGATTATAGGAAATTAAATCTGATGATCAATCCGTTATTTCAAATTCAAATTGCGTTGTGATTTCATCACGATCTTTAGAGTATTAATATTCATGATATTAATATTTCGGGAAAATATATAGAACTACATAGTCTCTTCGATGCTTTTAGTTAGAAAATCTAAGGAATTAAAATTGGAAAAACTATGAAATACTTTTATTTAATGATGGACTTCTTCAATATTTAACATAATATCTCTTTTAATCAAATTTTAAGAATATAAGTAAAAATAACTTTTTCTTTTTAGTTTTAATTAGGCTCAAGCTTCTCTCGACAGAGAAATTTAATTTAAATTTTAGATAAAAGCGAATAATTAATTTCAAAATTAAAAATATTTCTAATCTTGCCTATAATATTGATAATTAATTAGGCAAGTAAATAATATTTAAATGATGTGATGCAAAAAATTTATTAAACAGTATCATCAGATAATCGTCTTAAAATCATGATTTATCAATACTTTATTTATCGATGATCACATGAAATTTAACTGGCAGCTCAGTTATTTTGGGTGTTTAACAGATGTAGAAAACGTCATTCCATCAGAGAAACGAATATTATTTTCAAGACTGACGACCGGAATAACTAGCGATTTATGATTAGTTTTTGTATTTCCGATAAATAGGGATAAATGATTTTTAATTTAAACGAAGAGGTTGAATTATGATTTACAATGATCGATAATCGAGTATTACAAATTTTGTCACTACAAAACTAACAAAAATTATTTTTCAGCCTGTCAGTTGGAACTTTTTTCCAATTTGTCCAATTTATATTTTTCAAACATAAAGAAGAATAATAACATGAATTATTGTTTATATCATAAGACATTACATTATATAGAATTAATATTTGGACATAAGGCGACACTTTCTTTGTCTGCCTCGAGTTACATTTCTTCTCGTATTCACGACAGTCCTTAAAATTAGTGTCATTATAAGTCACGTCACAAGTGGCATCTGGTTTACCATAATCTAACATACGATATCTTGAATGCTGACACGATAATTTCAAGGATGCGCTCGTGGCCGAGATACGCAGAATGGTTTTTAATACCGCAATACTTTAACATCACCGTATTTTTATTCTTTGAACGCATGCCAACCGCAATACTAACAACTGGAAGCGTGGACTTCCGTTCTTGTCTAGGGTAAGTTGCAAACAATTTGATTAGCGTGTGTCCAAGTTATGCTGCATGCCGAAAAGTGATGCACGTTTGACGACACGAGACATCTTTCCGTGAAATATCTAATATTAAGTCTGATAATTGTGTTCCTAGTCCATTCTCATTTCAAGATCGTCTTAAATAATAAGGCCGATAATTAGCGTCTTAAGGTATTGCTTAAGACGGTTTTGAAATAAGAACCGACTATGAACACCAATCTAAGATGCCAATACAGCTCTCCGATTGGTTTGTGACCATCTTAAGACCGTACACTGTTAGAAATGCTTCCTTTACATATAAATGAAACTTGTGATTATGAACGAAATAAAAGTAATGAATGATTTAACTGAAAATTAAGTTACAGTAGTTAGTTAAATGTAAGGAATGTGTATATTAAGTTTCATAAATTTTCATGAAAAATATATTAAATTTTAAGTACATGTATACAAATATATATATTCCAGTTATAAATACATTAAATTTAATGTAATGTCATGAAATTAAGTTCAAATTGTGTAATTTAAAAGTATTAAATTTCATGAAATTTTTAACAGTATACTTAAGATAGTCTTAAATATAAGAACGCATTACAAATACCATCCCGAATCCGTTTTTATTTTAAGACCATTTTAAGTAACGTCTTAAGATGCTAATACAGCCTCCTAATTGATGATGAAGAAGTCGTGTAAGAATAAGAATAAGAATTTCTTACACGAGTATATGAATAAAGAAATTTTTATTCACCAAGATGAATACTGCCCCATGACTGTGTAACTTTTTTATAAATTGTGTAACCTTGTTGTTACGAGGCAGACGCATTGTACTTGATGCCGTCAAACGAGACATCGCTTATTTGTCGTACCTTTTGACTGGAAAAAATAGCGATAACAAATCATATGTTGTTTGATAATGAAATGAAATAAGAAGGCGTCCATGCTGTTACATCATGATCATGATCGTGACTGGTGGGTTTTTTAAATGCCGTCCTTGAAACGTATCTAACGCATGGATGCAACTCGACGATCCGTTTCTTCGCGAAAAACTGTACCTCCCGTGAAAAGTATACACTGAATTTTTCATGAACTAATTATTCTTTGTTATTTTTGTTTGACGGATGTGCAAGTAACGTTTTTTTAATTTTACGATAAGCCGCGCTTATTGCGTGTGTCAAAACCATTTATTTGTTATGACTTTTGGGTTATATTCACTGATAAAGAGAGTCATTTGAAATTTTATTATAATTGTTTTAGATTATATAGTAAAATGATTGCTGAAATGCAGTTTCATGATATCAGGTTATCATCAATATATTATTATAATCTCATTTTATTTATTTGTGACACTAAATATAAAAACTGATATTTTTAATCGAATGCATGCACTGCACCAATAATACACTGCAGATGTATGGGCAATATGTGATATTAGCAAATAATTGCAGGTGGTTCCTTGCGGTCTTCGAAAAATCTGCAACGTAAGAGCACATAGAATTTTCTGATCCTTATATATTATTTTGATGTATTCTTGGCACCTGATTTAAATTCCCGAATTGATTGGAAGTAACACATCATCGATGATCTTTTACTTTCGTGCTTTACTATATGTTTAATAGTCGATCGAATTAATTACGCTGAGGAAAATGTCTGGTTGAATTAATTGGAATTCTGGTTGAAGATGGAAGAATCAAAATTTTCTGGTTAAATCTGCAAAATTCTAGTTGAGGTAATTGAAATTCTGATCGATATAATCAGTCTTCTGCTTCAGCCATTTTCAATCGGACATTTTTCTCATTGCATTGAATAACAAATTCATAGTTCCCATTAATATTCATTCAAAAAAAAGAACATTTTATTTTATTCACGCATCTAAATTATTCAAAGAGATAAGATATATCTATGCTTTTTTAGTTAGTTTATTCATTCATAATGATGTATTATACAACACAGATATACAGCAGAATTTACCACAAAATTTATTTTCAATTTTAAGTGAATAGAATAGGCTTTTTTTATTTTATATAATAAAGTAAAATTTAACAGACATCACTTTGATTGAAAATTTTTCAATTATTTTAATTAGGAAAATTCTTTTTTCTTTTGTCAAGTTTTACGATACGAGTAGAGAAATAAGTATTTTTATATTTTTCTCTCTTAAGATCGCTCATCATAGGTTGACATGATTGACATGATTAGTTTGTGTGCACTATTATTTTATTATCTCTATTATGTATTACAACTTTTTTTTATTCTTTATTATCTTATGTCATGCAAGTCCCGCGACACAAGAAAATATAATAATCTCAACATGTGTTTTTTTAAAACAATATTACTAGTAACATAACGCGCGAGTTATGTTTTTGTTTCTTATGTTTTATGAAATATAAATTATAACCATCCATCATATGTTTGACAGTTGCTATAAAAAAGGAAAAATGACATAGCGAAGTCAAAAGAATCTCGCGTCACTAAATCCTTTCTGCTTAATTTTATTTTTAAAATAGTGCAAACCGCATACGTTACATAATTCTGCATCGCAAATGTTATTCGCGAATGTCAGAGATATCGCGGAAAAACGCGTTAATTGTCGTCATGGTAGCTACTAGAAACGCTGTCGATTGCTTATCTATTGCTTCGCGCTACATTTTTTTTTATATATCCTCGTTAATAACGTAGATAACTACTAGGTAAAATGTGGCAGGAACACATTCCAAAAGTCGACCGTCGTCGTGACGTAAGTTCTTTCGGTGATTTGGATAAGATTCCACGAGAATGGATAATGAATGACTAAGGCAAATGCATTTCTCGCGTATGGAATCGATCTGTTAAAAAATACTTTTGCGCTTAACAATTCATTAACCTTTGCGATATTTATCATTTCGCGTGTCTTTAACGTAATAAAAATGTGTTACAACTTTTTTTTATTCCTTCGATTGTGTATCGTGATGGATCGTCTATAAAAATGTATCCATTCTAAGAAAAAAAATATTGTGTCAACTTCATTTATCTGTAACAGGAAATTTCGTTGATATAGTTTTATTAAATAGGAATTATTACTTCATTTCTATAATATAATAGAATGTATCTTGCTTTATCTTATCTTTTCTATTTTTATAATGTAGCTACATTATATTGTAGCAGTATATCGATTTATTTTATATAAAAATCGTATGAAAGTTGAGAGGAACAATTTTTTTTTGTACATTTTTTTTGTACACAACTGTCAAACATATGTGTTAACATTCATCAAGGTAAATTCCATCGTAAATTACATATTTTCATAAACAATGATGAACATTTTTAAACTATTCGTACTTAAGAGACGCAACGGCAGATATTCAACTTTGATCGTACCTGCAACACTGATATCGCAAACATTATGTAATTATGATAAATTTTTTGATAACAACGTTGGCAATATAGTGCGAATATATCTGACGCTACAAGGTATCGTAATAAGAAAAAGAATTTATATAAAGAATGATATCTTTTTATGAGGAAAAAGACAGAACTTTTAATAGCATTCACTAAAAACATTCAGATATTCTATATATCCCTCTATTAATTTTTATTGCGATATAAAAAATATATTGAATTACATAAAAAAAAGTATATTGAAGTAATAGAGGTAAATATATTAAAATATTATATATTAATTAAAATATTATATATATTGATGTAATCTAATGTATTAAGTACTTAATAATACTCTAAGATATGTATATAATTAATGGATTAATTTCCTTATCTGCGAAACCATATCTCTTTTAGTGAAAAATATTTTTCTACTATTTCATGATCTCATATTCACCCATTATTCTTTTGATGTCACGAGAACTATTTGTTCACATGTTTAACTATTATCTTATAACACGATTCACAAACACTTTGCACGCTTTTTACCTTTGAGCGTCAAGTGTGAGAAGCAAGACAATTTCGATCGCATCATTTATTTTTTTCAATATTTGCAGGTGATGAACCAAGAGGTCAAGAAGGAGACTCCACTGCAGTTCAAATTCCGTGCAAAATTCTATCCCGAAGACGTCGCCGAGGAATTGATACAAGATATCACGCTGCGACTTTTTTACCTTCAGGTAAAAAATTATTATTCACGCCTCATTTCATTTCGCGCCTCTCTCTCTCTCTCTCTCTCTCTCTCTCTCTCTCTCTCTTACTCTATCTATCTTACTTACGATTTTAATAACAATTTTTAATTTGCTGCTTTTATTTTTAAACTTATGATTGATGTCCAGAACAAATTGATCTAACATACAAACAATGCATATCTTATTTATTGATTGGATTAAGTCATGTATCGAACTATCGTTCGTTTATTTGATTTAATTCTTCCCGTCATCTACTATCTCATCCTCCGTGGCGGATACACGAACACAAGGAATGCGCATCAATTTTTTGCTCAGTTGAACCAAACAAATATATTGTGTATAATAGTGTTTAAGAACAACGATGCTTAGCGAAATATCACTTACAATTTGGAATAATATCTCGAATAAAAATAAAATCTGTATTTTTCTTATATTAGTTAATCAATATTTTATTAATTGCTTATAGGCTTATATAATAGATAGCGATCTTATTATTGAATTTTGTTACATGTATTAATCGGTATTGCTGTTAGATTAGAATTAATTAGAAAATTTTATGTAATCAATGATAATGTTTGAATTGATTGCAGGTGAAAAATGGTATTCTCACGGATGAAATATACTGCCCACCGGAAACTTCCGTTCTGTTGGCTTCGTATGCCGTTCAAGCGAGACATGGAGACTATCAGAAAGGAAATCATCCCGCTGGCTTTCTGTCAAATGATCGGCTGTTACCACAGCGTGTTGTGGATCAACATAAAATGAGCAAGGAGGAATGGGATAACTCCATTACAAACTGGTGGCAGGAACACCGTGGTATGTTGCGAGAGGACGCCATGATGGAGTATCTGAAAATTGCTCAGGTATCTGTTAAATAGCATGAATAGGATATGTAAATATATGGCGAAATATATGGCGAAAACTTCAGAAGGGATTGGATATTCTAATATACATCATCGATGTTTATACGGATTGCAAAATTATTTTAAATTATTTTATTTTCACATTATTTGGATTCTATATTAGAAATTCCTATTCGTCTTTAAGAAATTTTATTCATATGAAGTATTAAACTTGTACTACAATCCGTTTTCTGAAGGCTTGCGCATTTGTAAAGCAACGAGCGTTTATAATTATACTTTTTAATTACTCGCATAATATTGTATTTTAACTCGATGTTTATTTATGACATAGTATTTTTTAACCAGTCTTGCGAAGAACATTATGCGAACTCCATTGCTGCACTCGGAAACATTTTTATCATATGAAAAATTGTAAAATATTACTATTCTTGGACTGATATTACTGGTACTATTTTAGTATTTTCTTTCATTTTTGTTTTTCATAGGACTTAGAGATGTATGGTGTGAATTACTTTGAAATTCGCAACAAGAAAGGCACAGATCTTTGGTTGGGTGTGGATGCTTTAGGTTTGAACATCTACGAGAAAGATGATAAGCTCACGCCGAAAATCGGCTTCCCCTGGTCCGAGATACGGAATATCTCGTTCAACGATAAGAAATTTATAATCAAGCCAATCGACAAGAAGGCACCGGACTTTGTATTTTTCGCCAACAGAGTCAAGATTAACAAGAGAATTCTTGCGCTATGTATGGGTAATCATGAGCTTTACATGCGCAGACGTAAGCCAGACACGATCGACGTGCAGCAGATGAAGGTAGGAACATTACATTATATTACATTATTGAAATAATTAAAATTAATGAAATATAATTATTAATGCATATACTTATCTAAAGTTGATTATATAACTTTCTCATTAGCAATACGTATTTTACATCACTTTACATAACCATTGTAGCACATTAAAAATTTATTTAGGAATTAAAATAATTTAACAATTAAACGCTATCGCAATCTTGTGATTGTTAGGATCCACTTTAATTAATTATAAGAAATAAAAAATATATTTAGCTTCTGAAGTTGTAACGAGATTGTAATAAAATTTTTTCAGGCTCAAGCAAGAGACGAAAAGATGGCGAAACAGCAACAGAGAGAGAAATTGCAATTGGAGATAGCTGCCCGAGAGCGTGCGGAGAAGAAATAGGCGGAATGCTGAGTTGAACGAAGCTCAGGAAATGATTCGGCGCTTGGAGGAGCAGCTGAAGCAATTGCAGGCTGCTAAGGAAGAGCTAGAGAATCGTCAGAAGGTGAGAAAATCATCAGAAGATAATCTCTTTAATTAGTTTAAAAACTTTTTAAAGAGTTTAAAAAACTACCATTATAACTATCAATGAGCGGTTAATTTTTTTATTTTTATTCTTTTTATCCTTCATTTCTTACTTGAGCGAATGGTTAACATCAAGTTCTAGATTAACATCAATTACTATAAGTCAAGTTCAAATTACTATAAGTCGTCTTATAAGATATAATATTGATGTTTATTGTTCGTTCAAATAAGATATATAAGTTTATCAGAAACGCTGAGAGTGATTTGATTTTTCGATCATAATATAATTTTTTTGCGCTATTCTACGAATTTGTGAGCATACGATAGTGATAACCGTACAGAATTTATGATTCCTGAATATTAAGACAATTGCGGCTGCTGTCAAATTGGAATTAAAAAATTGTTCTCGGTTAATTCGATGTTTTCTACGATTTTATAGATAAAAAATTTGAGGACTATTGAGGGCTCCTATAATGTAGTCGTAAATTTAATTGCAGATTTATAAGTAGCATACAAAAATTGTGACCGTTATAATATTACATATAATAAATACATAAATATATTACATATAACGTTTATGTTTATTATATGTTTACATATAATATTACATACAATATTATTAAATTTATAATATTATTAGGCGACAGTTTTATATAAAAATTGTCTTTCACTAAGAATCAATGTAGGTTTTAATGCTCTTTTCTTTAATTATTTAATTTATTTTATAAGCCGTTATTTGAACTGTTTTTTGAACCGTTATTTGAACAATTTGTATTGTGTGTGACATAGGAATTGACAGCAATGATGGAGAAATTGGAACTCTCGCACGAAATGGAGGCTGCGGAGCGCGCTAAACTCGAACAAGAAATAAGAGCCAAGCAAGAGGAAGTACAACGCATACAATCTGAGGTGGAGGCTAAGGATGCAGAAGCTAGAAGATTACAGGCTGAGTTTGAAGCTGCCAAGTACGACCAGTTTTCTTCTTTTTCTCATCCTTTGTTTCTTAATTAACATAATTGGGGATAATTGCATATTTATCATTTATTATGCAAGATTAAGACAAGAAGAAGCTGACCGACAATATCAGGCTAATCAGACTCCGCATCATCATCACGTCGAGGAGAACGAAGAGGGTGAGGAGGAGGGTGAGGACGAAATTCCTCAAGGAGACGTTACTAAGGACCTCGCGACTGACGAATCAATAATCGATCCTGTCGGGGAGCGACGCACTTTAGCGGAGAGAAGTGAACGTCTTAACGACCAATTGAAGGTACGTTGATATGCAACGTTAATATATTTTATTCAGATTTTATTTCTTATTTTAAATAACTTTGTAATTTTACGTAGTTAAAATTTTTTTTAACTGCTTTTATTCTTTAAAATATGGAAATACGTTTTTAAAATGATGCAAACTTTGTAAAAAATTCTACTGTATACACTGTTACAATGAAATGCTTTTATTGACAGGCATTAAAGCAGGATCTCGCTCAGTCACGTGACGAGTCCAAGGAGACGGTGATGGACAAGATCCACAGGGAAAATGTGCGTCAAGGCCGCGACAAATACAAGACGCTTCGCGAAATTCGCAAGGGCAACACCAAACGCCGCGTTGATCAATTCGAGAACATGTAAATTAATGAGCGTGCATCTAATCATTTACCTTATACATGTCCTTTTCTACTTTCAATTTCTCACCTGACTTTTGCGAAGAATGCAGTAAAATGAAAATGAGAAGGAGAGGAAAAAAGAAAGCGATTAATAAGATAGAGAGAGAAATAGAGAGAGGTATAGATTCTACAATAAATGTATAAATAGAATAATTTGAATAGCAGACACATTATTAATCAATTACACTTCAACTTTTCTCAAAAATTGCGTGAATGACAACCGTAACTATCGTATATCGAGAATTATAATCAATATTTACGCCTACGTTAGCTTGATGACAATTCTATACCTTCACGCAAACTGATAATCAAAGATTTTACCTTTTTGGTAAGGAACGCGACGACAGTGAGCGACTCGCGCGCCGTCTTCCACATATACTTCCACGTTAATTAATGCTGCATGATTGGCTTTATCGCGGAATCGTCACCCGTCTCAAGAGCGCGAGTAAATTTTCTCGCTACTTCGCGCAAAAGTGCCTTGCTTGTGAAGCTAGTAATTCTTGTAACTATCTCTTAATAGCAAAAATCAATATTATTCTAATAATTTAGCGTCATGATATTCTTGTTTCGATAAAGGCACTTTGCGTCCAAGTGACAAGAAAATTTCCGGTAGTGAATTCGTTACCGTTACTTAAACTTTTCTTGGCACATCGATAAACCAACATCTCGACTATCGAGGTGCTAGTATTGTCTCGCCTCATCATAAGTATTACTGCCGGTCATTTATTCGTGTTGCGAAACGCGATACTTAACTGCTAGTTATCTATCGGTGCTGTCCTGCCCGTCGCAGTTTTTATCGCGCCGTCATGCGATATCGTCCGTCCTCGGTAATAAGGATTTATTTTCGAGAAGCCATCAATGCCACTATCACCATTTGCACCTCAGCTGATGCATCGCGACGGCAATTGCGATCGTTACCTGTTTACGAACGGTTTTCTTCTATTGTACGCTTAATTCGGGCCACATTTAAACAGAAAGCTGTACGTTACTCTTGACATTTATTAATTGGCCGGCGATTTGTAATTACATCGAATATCGATCAGAGAAGAATCGAAATAGGACACATGGCTTATATCATAGCGAGTTAGATGAAAATTTAGGCATAATCCACCTTAAAGTTCGTATTGGGCAACGACCGTTCCAAGCAAGGAGACATTTCATGACATCCGGTTTTATTTTTTGTTTTTAAAGATTAGTTTAGGTTTTCCTTAAATATATTCTTAAACAATATTATTTATCAAATAAATAATTAATTTTATGTATATATGTACGTATACATATATGTACGTATGTTTAGAGAAAAATCATATGCGAACACATATGAATCTTTATGTATATTGTGTTTCCAAAATTCCAATATTTTCTGTTTTGAGATGAATATTTTATTCATTCCGTTTATAAATCGCATGTCACAATTGTCCCCTTGTACATTACACATAGATCACTATTGCGGCGCTATCAGTCATTCCGGATTAATAAAGCGATTCAACGATGGCATGGCCTATTTACTATCGATAAAACCGAACTATTTTCGTACGAACGAGTTTCGATAACACATTAGCGATTTTATATTGAACACACTCGTGGCCTTTACTTGATATACATATAAATATATATAAAAATATATATATATATATATATCTCGAAGTACTATAGATAGTACTAAATATAACGACTAGCTGAAAGAAAGAGATGTAAAGATATCGCGCCATAGAAAATTTGTTCTGCATACCTTCAATACAAGATCGAACCGCGCGGTACCCGCTTTAGCTACCAAGATTTTCGAAAGAATGAGGGAACGAGTGCAAGAGAGGGAGAGAATGTGATAAGGGAGATAATTAACCGTGTGTGTGCGAGAAAGAGAGATGCCGAGTGATAGAGAAAACACATTTATGGTGGTCATATGCCATTATAATTTTTAAAAAAATCTTTTGCCTTTAAGAGAATGTTTTGTGCGCAACGGGACTAAAACTAATGAAAACTCGAACCACGCTGCCAATTTTTCACATGACGGAATGCAAAACGAACAACGATAGCAAGTGTGATACGGACAAAACGTGTGTGAGTTTCACGTAGGAGAGAAGATCGCGAAATGTAAACAGTCGCACCGTATCACAGAAAAATATACTTTGCTACATAATTATCATACGCCGCGCGTTACAACAATATGCGAAGCAGAAAGGAGAAAAAAAATACAGAAGTAATAACGCGATAGATATTTTTTGATTATATTTAATATTAAAAATTTATATACAAATTAGTAGTGTTATATTATTAATATTAATGTTTACAATCTAGTAGCGGTATTATTATTTTATTATTATGCAGATAATATTGAACGAAACCTAAAGGAAAGCATTTTATAATCGTCAATTTATATTCTTAAGATAATCTAGTACGTAAATTTGGTCGTAATTTACGATAAAAGAACAAGTTCAACCTTTTTATTCAAATTATTTTTAATTACTTTCTGAATTCAAACAATAAAATAACCAAATTTTTTTACTAGCAAATATAATTTGAGAAAAGTTCCAATTTTTTTTAAATTTTCAATTTTTGAGTATATAGACTTGCAACCAGATATATGTGTAAACAAGATGGAAAAAAAACAAGATTATTACTAATTAAAGAGATCGCACGATAACATTTCGATAATCGATAAAATAGAGGACAAGCTTGAAAGCTCGTCTCGATAATCTTTGGCGAAATCTTTGATGAATTTTTATTGAGACATTCCAGAAGAATTCCTCGTAAAGTGCTTCCCGCCCTTCGACTTTGTTTCGCCGATTAATAGGATTAGATTCATTAGATATTTGATTCGAACTGTCGATTTGAAGATCGCGCCTTGATCTTCCTTTCTTCGCAAAATTTCGCGTTTTTATTTGTCTCCTGGAACGTGCTTAACTCTAGGATACGATTTAATTTCTGCCACATTTGCAAAATGTAGATGATATAAATTCAAATATAGGTGAAAAACGAACTCGTTCGTTTGTTTCATGACGTTTATCACTTCAACTATTTTAAATAAATTGTATGTGTACGACTAAAACTGTGGGTTTGTCTAATTAAATTAATATTTATACTCTCGTATTCATAGTCAAATTTTATATTTAAGACTTCCTTAAATCTTTTAGATGCTCTACGAATTATTTTATTGGCTACTGAGCATCTAAAGATAAATTTAAGGAACCCTTAAATATAAGATCCGACTATGAATACAGACCTTAGATCTTTAAGGATGGACAGATCTGAGATCTCAGCAATCTATTTAAGAAATTTCAACGGAAACATCGTACATTGCGTTCAAAGTCATTTTTCTCGAAGGATCCTCGAAGTGCCTCCTAGAGTTAAATAACGTTATCCAGTTCTTCGTACTTCGCCGCAAACACGAAAGTAGGTCTTAAAGTAGCAAAATCTACCAAAATGTACCGCATGTCCCTCGTGAAAGTACACACGCACGTACATACATAAACATGGTGCTATATCATTTTCTCCTTCCTGAAACATCGAAATGTGTATATTTGGCGCCAGGCATGCATTTCGTTTCTTTTTTTTTCGTCTTCCTTTCCAAGCTGAGACGCAAAGCTCGGCGGTATTGTAATAATAGAATTCGAACGTCCTTTTTCCGTTTCTGCAACCATTAGGGGATCCTCGTAGCAATATTATCGAGCTATTAAATTAATCAGCGAAGACACGAGACACAAACACAAGATGCAGAGACGCATAGACATTGTATTTTAATGGAAACAATATTATTTGTTGGTGCGAGGATATAATGAAAACTACTTGTACTTTTCTGAGAAAGCTAGAGATTGTTTAAATAAAAAAATTCATATAAAAAAAAAGCTACTAATCCTGCTAATTGAAATAGTTCATCGATTATTCCACATCCCACAAAAAAAACATAAGATAATCCAGATTTCTAAATATTTTTCAAAATCGGAGAATAAGACGAAAATGCCAGCATCTCATTTAATTAATTTTATTTTATCAATATACAGGGTACAAAATAAACCATTCGATATTTATATAATAGATAGAATATATAGCATTTCCAGTAAAAAAAACCACAATGAACGTAGAAAACTTAACCGTTTCTGAGATACAAACAATTTTATATTAATATCAATTCCTACGTGTTTGATCTTATTTGAAAAATCCCGCTTCTGCGATTATCGATATATCGATACTCGCTGGCGGCGCGCCGCGCCTGCGTTCTCCGATTTCATAGAACGAAAGGTGATGTCGTGACGATCGGCGATGAGTAGTGACGACGTGCGCGTTTTTGTTACGTTAGTGGTGAAGTAGTGACGAACGACGATGATGCGTCGAGATCTTAGATCGAGCCGTGCCGCAAGAGTTCCTGGCAGCGAATTCACCGACGACGAGGATGTCGATCACGCCAGGTGGGTTCCCGGCGATCGGTGTCCAGCCAGCGACACGTGGCTTTACGTGACTCGTCACGATCAAACGCGGACTCCGGATTGACAGAGCGACCGGCAGATCCGTCGCTTTCGGTGATGGGCCCTTTGTTTACATACCGCACGACAACTAATATCGGATTAGATTTCAGCTACTTGGCCAGTGCGCTTGATAGGAATTTACCGTTGATCATGCCGTCGTTGCTGGTCGCGCGAATCAGTCGCGCGAACAGTTCCCGTTATTCATTCCGTCAGTGTGATAATCCGGCGACAAGACATCGACGACAACGACGGAGATTCCCGATTGCGAATTCCTGGCGATTTATCACGCGAGACATGTCGCTTCTCTTTTGCTCATCGGTGTACAGAGAGATATCTTTGTCTTAATTTCTTTTGAAAGAATGTCAAGAGACGAAGATTTAAAAAAGTTTCTGTATTCACGGTTGTTTTTGTAGTACATAATAAATACTCAGGAAAGAAACATTAATTGTTCACAGCAATATTATTTTATACAAAATTTTTTATGCAGTAGAAAAAATTCTGATTATTCTTTTAGATATTAAATGTTATAATAATTATTAGTTTTGCCGGTATTTTACTTTGCAATTTTAATTAATCAATTTATCACTATCTTCTATCAAATAGCAATTTCTATCAAAGGTCGAATCAAGTTTGGAAACAGGTTTTGTAAAAATAGGTTTATTATAAATTTTGTCGATGTTTTGTATATTAAATCAGTAGAATGATGTCAATCTGTCTTATTCTGCTAAAATTTGCTGGTGTATTTTTAACATTTTGCTTTGAGATTTACCCAAATAAATAATTCTGTCAAAAACAGATTTTTCAAAATGGACTAATTAGCAGCAAATTTAAAAATATAATGGAATGTATTAACGGAACGTGACGACAGATTGTTTTTTTATAATCATTTCTATAATATATTTTGTTTTTAATAATTAGGAGATGAATCTAAATCCACCTTTTTCTGATTAAATTACAACTAATTGAAAATATCATTGAGAAAAAAGATTTAAAGCGTAAAACTGTAATTGATAAATGAATTATCTAATCCTTTACATCTGACAGCTAGACAGCAAGACTTTCCTTTTATATATCGAAAAAGACGCAAATTATTCAACAGGATAAAAAATGTATTCTTTGTAATATAGGAGCGATGAAAATAATGAACAAAATACCTATAGATTTAAATGTAAAAAATGTAATGTCGGTCTTTGTGTAAGTGAGTACTGTTTATCACACAAAAATAAACTTTTAGTACATTGTTATTTACTAAAATCATTATTTCGAATAAACATTTTTTTTTAATGCCCCTTGTCCCGAAAGAATTAATGTCAACCCACTGTAATATTCTACTAAATCTATTGGCAAATTACTAAAACTATACTCAAATTCTCATCCTGATATTATCTTTGCTATTCACTGAATGTTAAACAAAGATAACATAATATTTAAGGAGCACTCGGGGTAAATCTAAATATGCCTTAACATACTGCTAACATTTTGTTTAATATAAGTTGCTATTCATTTAATAAATTTTCTTCAAAAGAGTTGTGCGTAAGTTTGCGTGAGAGAATCTGCGAGTGCAACTTTCATGATAACCAATTTATAAGAAGTAAGATGATCAATTTATAAGAAGTAAGAGAAGTCAAGAATAAAAAGATTTTTGCGCTCCAACTACCGCACTTGACTCTTGTATGCCTATTCCATTTTGTAATTAATTTCATGATAACGTTTTTATTTCTGAAGTAACATCCCGTCTCTATAAAATTTCCCGACAATCGGCGATAAAGCTTCCGGCGGAAATTTACATTTGATTAAATATCTTATTTACAGTAAAAATGATTCAATCAGTCCGCCAAACGAGTTCGAAGACTCGTTGCAAGCGATGTCGGATATGTATGGACACACGCCGCCTAGGACTCGTCTCAATCGTAAGAAAAGGCACATGAAGCATAAGCTTGCGTCAGGCAGGTGCGTGCAACAGAGTTGCAAATTAAATCCGCGAAGAATCGCTGGGAGTACATAATTATTACTAGATACGTTTCATTTGCGATGCGTTATTTTGCGATGAAACACAAATGAATTTAGCGAATAATTTTAAAACATAAAGCCCACTTCTTTTCGCTTTATATGCATTTTATTTTAAGATATAAATCTATATAGCACAAATCTCCAAGGGACGTCCTGAAAACGTCCAGAAGACGTCCTAAGGATAAAGAGTGTTACACGATGAATGGTTTTGAAAATTGGAAATTACATAAAAAAACATTTTCAATGTACAGAGAAATTGCTTTTATGCTTCGTAGAATTTTCAAATATAAATTAACTCAGTCGCTAATTTGATTATCACACGAGTGACTATAAAATATGCAAATTATCTTTAGTCTTTGTCATTTGCAGCGATCTTAAGTCAGAAAAAGAAGCTAGACCAAGGACAGCTATCCATCGACGCAACACTTTGGACACTATCATCTTTAACGAAATGTGCGATAAAGCGGACAAAGATTATGAGGATGAGACGAAGGAAGATGTGAAAGAGGGCAGGAAAAGCAAGAGAAGTTTGAAACTATTGCGGGGCAATGAAAGGGACCTGAAGCTTGACGTGGAAGCTGCCCACAATTATGCCGAGAGATATACCGGCGAGATAGCAGTTTCGACGCCAAATCAAATCAAGGTTCAAAAAAAGCAGAGAAGTGATTTTGAGTATTGGCTATGTTTGGAAAAAAACAATCGTGCCTATGATTAATGTACATTTCTGATGAATATCCTTTTTCCCGATCCATCAAATGTTATTGCTTTCCAAACGCAGTCGTTCTTATCTTTTTGCAAACATATTTGGCACTTGGTCAATAAATATGCTCTTTCTCGCAGGTCGAGACTAGAAATAGATTCCGCTGCCTGCGATCTAAACCCGTTGACGTCGAGGAAAAGAAGGTGGAGCGTGAAGACAGCGAGCAAAGTGTGTTGATAAATGAAGAATGTTTACGCGCACAGTCGCCGAGAACACAGAGCTTCAGAGAGAGAGAAATCTTTCACGATACATTCTCTTTTTTGATAAAATTGGTAAATATTTTATTGCAAAATAAACTTGAACTAAATCAAACTGCACTTTATTATCAATACAGTATATTATATTTTTTATATTTTTATTTTCAATTACTAACAAAATTATCTTTTTTTTTTAATTGCGTAGGGAAGCACAGAACGGAATTGTCGTCGCCAAATGAGTCACGAGGAGACTCGATGGCAGAACGAATTAAAGGACTTGATATGGCTGGAATTGCAAGCACATCACGCTGACCGTAGTCTGATAGCACAGGATGAATATCTTTGTCGCCAACGAGAGGCAGTGGAGGGTTTACTTTCAGAAATAATGGAGTATAAGTAAGCGGGAATGTACTTGAAGGAAAATCTTCAAGGAAAAATTTGCGATATAATTTTAAATACAAAATAATAATTTTAAATACAAAAAGAAGAATGGTAGCACTTACATATTGATAGCACTAAGAGAACGCAATTATTGCATTATAGATACGATCCCATCGCAGAAAGAGAAGACGCGCAAGAGGGAAGCTTAAGTTGCGTCAGCCCCGGTGATATTGCGAGCGATCGATCCACGAATTCCGGTTCAAGCTCAAATATTGAGCTGGGCGTATGCCTGGGTTGTCTCTCCATGTACTGCCGTGCGTGCGCCCGTGCACAGGGAGAAGCATTGCAGCAAGTGGAAGCTCTACTGGCTCGCTTGGAAGTCGCGGAGGCTCTGTATCCATCCTCTCATGTATTCGCCGTTAATTATCCGTTATACAAAAGCCCGGAGTTCACCGACAGGGTGAAAGCTATGTGCCTCTGGTACAACATGACGAAACACCATCGATTCAAATTGCAGATACTAGGTAGATTACTCATGATGCTACACAGCAAGAAGAAACAGGATGACTTTAACGATTCCGGCATCAGGTACGTTGATTTGAATCGCGTTGACTCTTGACAATAGTATGGAAATTGTACTATTTGAAATGGAATTTTATTCTGTTTGCAATATGTTTGAAAAATAAGATGCTTTGGAATTTTTTTATGATGTAACTTGAGGTATAAAAACTTGGATAATCGATTGTCCCTATCTTTAGTTCGCGATCTTCAGATACTGTCGATTCTGCGGAGCGACAATCCATGGTGCGATTTGAACTACCTCAACAGGATGAAACTTCCAGTCCCTCCGACAGCAATAACAGCAATAATTCTTCGATCGGAGGTCTATCATTTATATCGCAATCACTGCCACCTACTCCGGAAACCTCGTTCTCGTATTTTGAGGATGAAAGAGTCGATCGTCTCGATTTCTATTTGGTTGAATTTGATCGACACGCCTACAGGTACGAGAAATATATACTTAATATATCAAAATCTATTTTTAATTTTTAATTATTATTAAATTTAGTATTTATATTTACATTATAAAATTTACTAGAAATTTCTTTTCTATCCTTATTTTACTTCCAAGTAATTAAATGAAATTTTAAACTTTTATTAGAGCGCGCGCTATATTAGAATGTAAATATTGGGTCATCTAAAAAGTATCCGCGGTTTTTTGTCACTAGATGTGTGTTGATGGTCATATAT
>NW_011626974.1:425612-523082 GCF_000204515.1 Acromyrmex echinatior
AAAACGCTACGAATTAATTCCAACACCTAATAGAATGAACTAAATGGAATTAATATAATTAATATGTAAGAGAACGATAAAGTTAAATTATTATTAAATATTCTTTATTTTAATTTACCTTGTTTTATATATTTGATATGAAAGATATTTCTTGTAGTAAGATTGCGCGTACGATGATCAAGCAAGTGAATGAATTTTTCGTCGAACGGACTCGCGAAATACGGGAAATTGCAAATTTCGAAGAGGAAGATGACGAGTTGTCAAGCAAGTAAGAGAAAATTTCCATTTATTTATCTCAGTTTCGCTGCTTTTGTAAACTGTTTTTTCTGTAATGAATTAATGCTTAGATTACACCAGATGAATGTGGGTCGCGAATGGCAAGGAATGTTTGTAGAGAGTCGGGAGAAAATTGTGAAGAGCATCAATCTCGCCAAATGCTTGAAACGCGACATTGAGAAATGGCCTGTCTGCGATCAGGAATTGGAGGAATCATTAAAACTGTTGAAGGTAAGATTATATAAACGATTTTGTAACTATTAAAAAGCTAAATCTTCATGTTCATACTTGTATAGGATATAATCCTGGATTTGAGACATCGTATAACGATGATGATCGAAGATTTTCAAAACGAAGCCAACAAAGTGGAACAATTAAATACCGAGAATGACCAGTTGCCCTTACGATCGAGAATCCGCGAGATCCTCCATCAAGCTTACAAAATGGGCTTTGATTTTCACAAGGAAATGTGCAAACTATTCTCGCTAGAAGAGAAAGCTATTCTGGCGCGGGGTTTAGTATCGTTTGCACTATTATGGATGGAGTTCGTGAGAACAAGATGCGAGCGTGGTCGCGGTTTGAGACCTAGATGGGCAAATCAAGGTCTGGAATTTTTAATAACAGTGTGCGAGCCGCAAAACACGAAGCATCTCACCGATCAGGAGTTTGAGGAATTAAAGATGTGCATGGATCGCTGCATATCTCATGTCGTGGGAACCGTATCGGTTACGGGATCAACGCCGGAGACAGAAAGTAATACATGATTTTTAGTCATTAATTTTAATATGTGCATGATTAGTTTCCATTTATCTTTATGACTTTAAGTTTAATAGAAATTATAAATATTAATTTTATTATATTAAATGTCCGTTTTGTTTATAAAATTAACAAAGTTTTTGAAATTTTTTGAATAAATAATTTGATCTGAAAATGATTAAATGAATATATTTTATAACATATCATTGGCAACATTTGTTTTCAGGCTTGAGAAGACTGTCACGATCAAGAGCTTCATCACCTTGCCATGGTCGCACTAGAACCGCAAGCATCAGTATCTCTCAGAAGCCACGGGACGCTTTGAAGTCACCCGAATTATTGATCAATGTGAAGAAAAATAATTCGCCGAACATAATTGACGGAAATCTCGCAGTGATAATAAACATGCCCGAGCGAGGTACACAAAGGCACGAGATAGTCATACGTGCTATTAGGAAAGTCGAGGATGAACTTGACGAAAGATTACGAAGCCGGGAACTCATCGGACAAGTCGTCGACAGGAAAACAGTGGACAAAGTTCACATCAAGGCTAGGCGAGTTACATTTACATGGCAGCGAGGTATTAAAATAGGTACGTTTTATGATTATTTGGAGTACAAGTAAAAGAATTATTGTTTTAATAGATAATTATAATAATTATAATTTTTAGTATTGTTATTTCAATTAAATTTTATTATGCAGGCCAAGGAAGATTTGGCAAAGTGTATACCGTAGTGAACAATCAAACTGGAGAATTGTTGGCCATGAAAGAGGTACAACTGCAACCTGGTGATCACAGAGCAATTAGGCGTGTCGCCGAGGAATTACAGATATTCGAGGGAATTCAGCACCAGCATTTAGTGCGATATTACGGGCTAGAAATTCATCGTGTACGATAAACAACAGAATCATTATGATGTATTAACTTGTGGTTATCGCATTTATTACGATAAATTTTACTTTCAGGAGGAGATGCTGATCTTCATGGAATTTTGTGCGGAGGGAACTCTCGAGAGCTTGGTGGCGGGTAGCGGTAATGGACTGCCAGAATCTTTAGTCAGAAAGTACACTCATCAGCTTCTTTCGGCTGTGGCAGCGCTGCACTCTCACGGAATTGTTCATCGTGATATTAAAAGTAATTACATTTGAATAAAATGAGCTGTTCTAAAATCCGTGCTATTTTTATGATTCCATAATATTTTTTTTCTTTCCGCAGCTGCAAATATTTTTCTAACAGACGAAGGTAATAGTTTGAAACTCGGCGACTTTGGTAGTGCGGTGCAAATTAAAGCACATACAACTATGCCTGGCGAACTCCAAGGCTTTGTCGGTACTCAAGGTTAGTATTATTTTAATTGTTATGTATTAAAATGTCATACATTTATTGCGATTGATTAAAAATAGACGAAGGAAGAGAGAGAGAGAGAGAGAGAGAGAGAGAGAGAGAGAGAGAGAGAGAGAGAGAGAAAGCGTTTATGATATTCTAGGGCAAGCCTTCTAAGAACAAGAAGAAAATGTAATTTTTAATACAGTAGTATAATCGTAGCAGTATAAGCATAACAAAAAATTTGTGACAGAATATTCATAGCGAGAAAATAGAATGTCGCGGCAGCATTACAAATTACTAAAATTGAAATTATAATACATATTACAAATTACAAATACAAATATTACAAAGTTACACATAAAAATTACTGATATTGCTAGAATTGCAAAAATTACAAGAATTGTGACTAAAGTACAAAGTTATGAACGAGAAGTGTGTGCTCGCAAGTATGATGTTGAAACTAAGAAGAAAAAGATGAGAAAATAACGCAATTTATTTAAAACTGAAATAGAGTTATGTGATAGATTAATGGAAGATACATGAAACTAGAATGAATTGAAATGAGATAAGATAAGATGAGATAAGATATGAGCAAAGTTATGCGATATTTACAAATTGATAGAAGATGAAATGAAAATAAAATTGAAATGGGACGAAACAAAATGAAGTAGTAAGACGTAAACTATTCATCCCTCGACCCCCGCTGCCGCAGATGACAGAAGAGCACGCGTTTAAAAGCATTGAGCGAATCAGAGTTCTCTCTGATTCTAGCAGGAAGATTATTCCAGAGAGCGGAGCCCGAACATTGAAAAGAAAGTGGACGTTCTACAAGTGGCAACTGCGAGGATTGTGTTAGAAGAACGTAAGTTATTGTGAGGAGAAATGTGAGAGCGGAAATTACAGGAAAGATCAGGAGGGATGCCGAATCTGACAATGGAAAAGAAGAGACAGTAGGTAAGATTCTTCTGTCATCCGCGGACAGCCAGTCCAGTGAGCGATAGTGCTCAAAGACATGCTCGTCTCTATGCAGATTTAAAATAAAACGCACGCAGGCGTTCATCAGTCTTTTTAGCTTTGTTTTTTGTTGGCAAGTTAAATCGATAAGGACAACCACGCAGTAATCGAAGATTGGAAAAATCAGCGAAGTTACAAGCTGAGTGCGCAGACGAGTCCAAAAGCAATTTTTGTGAAAAGCATGTCTGTCTATACTCGCGCGAGCGGAGAGAGAGAGAGAGAGAGAGAGAGAGAGAGAGAGAGAGAGAGAGAGAGAGAGAGAGAGAGAGAGAGAGCAAGAAAGCGATTAAAAATTTAATATACTCAAAAACTTTATTATTTATATTTTTTAATCATTTCTTTAATTTTTTTAAAGCTTATATGGCACCAGAGGTATTCATGAAGTCTGAAAGTAGTGGACATGGTAGAGCTGTTGATATCTGGTCAGTGGGCTGCTGCATCATCGAGATGGCGAGTGGACGACGGCCTTGGTCAGATTATGATTCAAATTATCAAATTATGTTTAAGGTAATTGCAATTTAATGCATTATTACAATAATAGAGAGTAATTATTTATTTTGACGATTTGAGAAAGATAAATTGAAAAGGAAGATATTTAGAATTAAATCTTTCGTCTCACATCTTTATTTTTTAAATCGAATTTTAACTATATTTTCTAAACTTAAAATCTATATTAATCATTCAATTTAACATTAATTCAAACATTTTTGTATTTTCGTTGAAGGTTGGAATGGGAGAAACACCAGCACTTCCGAAGAATCTTTCCGCAGAAGGCATAGATCTCGTTAAGAAATGTCTTCAACACGATCCGAAGAAAAGGTCAACAGCGAGTAATCTCTTTGCGCATCCTTTTGCGCATGGAGAATATGAAGATGTTAACGATGGTGATTTAACAATGTCTGTGCGATACTAAGAGCTCAGAAAGATGTAAGTATCATTTATGAATTATAAGCCTTTAATTTTTTTTTCGTACGTTATAATCTTTCTCACAATCTTGAAGCAGGATACTATAAGAAAAATTAGAATTAGACAAATTTAATCATTTTTTTGTAATCTGTGCAAAGATATGTGTATCTTGTTCTAAAATCTTGCATTAAAAATTTTAAGCAAATGATTTCAGACGAAATTATGATGAAATTAATTTTTAGAAATAATATTCATATCTATTTTTCTTGCAGTGCACAATCTCTGTTAGGCAAAGCTGGTATTTGTGTTCGCACTTAATCGATAGAACTGTTCCACTCATTTGCTATATCGTATTATTTGAACATGTTCTCGTTCTTCTGCACAATTCAGTGTGTTTTATCCAGCTTCAACGACACTTTTTAAACGTAAATATTTTGTTAATATTATGTTAAATGTAATAAGTTTATTTGCAGTAGACTATACAAAGAAGGCAGTAGTCTGAAAATGTTTTATCCATTGACAAAACCAATATAATATATTGTACTATTGTGATCATGTTATACTTAAGCATAATTATACATTATGCGTTCCAAAGTACACTTTCTTTCCATTATAATTATCAAATAATGAGACTTAAATAATGAGACAACTTTAAGATTACTATTAGCAAAGCTATTAGCATTTAAAGTTGTAAGTTAGATTTTGACATATATAGATTATATCAAATAGTTAGATTTTGACGTATATAGAATACACCAAATAATATTAGGTGTTGGAATTAATTCGTAGCGTTTTTAATGAAAGAATGTTATTTATTTCACATGAGCATTAAAAAATACATTAATGAAAGTACTTCCCATCACTTGTAAAACGCTACGAATTAATTCCAACACCTAATAATTTGCACTGTAAAGTGTAAAAAAACAAAATTTAGTTTTTTAATTAATTTAATTATTATAAAACGGCCTTAATAGAATGTTCGGCCTTAATAGAATTCTAGCTTCAATGATAAAGATATTTAATGTTGAAAATTTTAAATGACATTAATGATGGCGATGATTTAATCATTTCGTAATGAAGTGTCTTCAATACGGTTTGTAAAAAAGATTAACGGCGAATAATTTCTTTACGCATTCTTTTGCGCATGGAAAAATATGAATGATGCTTGTTTGTAAATAACAAATTCAACTGTAGTTTTATACCAGGTCTAGTGGAAAGAAAGTGCAACTTTGGGATTTTCTTTATATGTGTTATATGTGATTTTTAAGATAGCTGTGCTAGAATAAGTTTGATAATTTGAATTGAAAGAATTAAGAGAGATCTTGAGTGGGTTTTAATGAAATGTAATATTTGATTATCGTGATTCAATGATCGCGCGTATTTTCACTCAGTCGAGTGATATTATATATTTACAAGGAATATATAGTGTTTAAATATACAAGAATGAAAAAAAAATATATATTTTTATTTTTATCAAAATATACACAAATATAGTTTTATAATATATGCATTTATCGTTTTATATAAACTTTAATAGTGTGTATTCCTTATAAATATATGACTGGTACAAATGATAAAGGATACATTCTGAAGATTATATTCACACCTCACAATTAGTATTAAATGCGGCTGTCAGAAACTCGTTATGTCAAAATTTGTATTTTTATTTTGGATATTTAGGCGCTCGTATTTAGTGTTAGTTGTAACCTAAAGTGATCTAAAGAGAGGTGTAATTATAAGTGTTGCTAAGATACCCCCTTTTAAGGTACAATAATGGCAGCTTTAAGCATGCGTGTTATGCCTATGTTATATGATAATTTCGTAGGTAAAATGACTTGTTATTATTATAGAATGCATATTCTATTTTAAATAAAATAATGATGAATAAAGAAAACAACGAACAATCTGGTATTCCGATGGAGTTTATTTCTGCATGAGGAAACGTACACATGTGATACAACATACTTTGACATAGGTCAATTACTTAGCGGAGGTATGCTGTGTATGCTTTCCGCGCGAATGGTAAGCCGAGTGTATATTCGTTTATCTATCGAACGCACGAAGGTATATATAATTTATGCCACGATTTTTAATTCTTATCCGAACATTTTCTCTGTATCTCTTCAGAAATATCAAATTTCGATCGAGCATTTATTTAAAAATATTTTTTAATTAAATTTAAAATTTTTTTGAAATAATATCAAAATGTATTAAGAATAAAATTAAAAATAAATTTTCGAATAATCTCGAATAATCTTTCTCTTACGAAGATCCTTAAGTGGAGATGTTCGCATAAGAATTAAAACGAGTCATATATTACCCAAGATTAAAAAAAAACTCTATGCAAACTGTGAAGAATTTGTTAAAAATATTAGGTTTAAAACTATATCATACGTTAAATTTTGAACATATTTGCGTCAGAGTTTTTTTTTTTATGTAAACTATTGGATTATGTATAAATTATTTCATACATGGCATTAAAAATATAATTAGAAATTAGTTTATCTTAACTTTTCAGTTTATGGTCTATCGGACCTCGTTTTTAAATTATATATTTTATTATTATTATTATTATTACCTATGTTCAGTTTATGAGAAAAATTCAGGTTTTTTCTTCTAGATTTATTATATAAGAGAGAGGGATAGAAGCAAAACAAATATAAATTATATACATCATATGTATACATGGAATTGAACAACAGAGTTAACAACAATATTTATACAACATATTGTGCAAAGAATTAAAAGTAAGGAGGATTGTGAATTTGTTATGTGAAGAATCGGAAAAGACAATATATATTACATGGGGAATTGAAGTTAAAGATAAAGTCAAGTCAGTCTCCTCAAAAACTTCCGGGGAATCATATCGATTAGTCAGACACTAAAGTATAATTATTATTCGTATGTGTGCCCTGACAATTCTCGTTTCATGTAGCATCTATATTTCACATTTAGGCTTGCAAGATCCAAGCACTGATCGAAAAACTGAAAGCTTAATAATATATATATTGTATGTGTATATGTATATATATATATATATATATATATATATATATATATATAAAGTCTTCAATAAACATTTTAACAACGATGAAAGCCACCCTTACCCATAACGATTATGAATCGTATGCGTGAATCGCGACTTTTTAAAATAGAAGAAAAAATTGTTTCTATTCGATGCCTAAGAACGAAATTTATGATTTTATTTTATTCAATTATAGTCGTCACGAGATAAGTCCTACATCTATTAACACACTATAACATTATTTTCACACGAATATATGCTACAATTATATAATCATACTTTCATACCTGCCATGTTTTTTATCATACTCTGTGACGATAACATTAACGCATAGTTTAAAATGTATATTCTAATAATCAACATGTTTGTGAAATGATTCGCAAACTAGACACCGATTATTCATAAGATAGTTCCTTGGATATGAAAGAATAATCCTTAAACACTAATTCAAATATCAATGCAGTTTCAAACGCGTGCTGTTTTCTGTTTATATATTTTTATTGCTTTGGTCATCTGCTTACTCTAGAAATATATCTTTTATGCTTTCGTCACTGTACATTCAACATTAAATGCATGTGATTTAATACATATTTAAATCAATGAATTGGTAACAAATTGATATTTAATATCGCTTTTATGTTTTCTCAATAGAATCAATGTTTATCAATTTATATTTACAATTTATCAAAACGATTTAACGTTTCAATTAATAATTATGAACTAAAACGAAGGCATTATCGTTTAAAAAGTCACGAAGTAGCAGAATTGTAGAATTGTTCTGTCGCAATTCACGCAATACGAAACATCCCGGAAACAACGAATAATTTAACGCACTGATATATTTCTCTATCTACTACTTAGAACTCTCGAGTTATATCATAATTACATTCGTAAGTGCTCCTAACGATTTATCAGGATATGTGCTATCCCGGAATAATATCGTCGCTACGTTGGCTTTCGCCTGATATGCGTATGATATTCTTGGCCGCAAAAGTGCGATCACAATTGGCTTCGCGATATGTATAAGTAAAGTATCTCTAGTCGTACTCCCTGCCTTTAAACTATGCAGTAATAATAGTGGTATTTGTGTGCTTCTTAGAATCTAATATAGAACATGGCACGTGTATATCGGATGTATACAGGGTGCAATTGAAATAAATGCGAATCACCGGGCGTCGAAAATATACAATATAAATTCTGCAATTATATATAAATCCAATTACATATAAATTCTTAATTTTCCAAACATACGTGCGATTCGGCGATTCCGAGAAAATGCTTTCAACGGCATACATTTTGACTGTACCCTGCATACGCGAGAACACGTGTATCTTCAATCTCGACAGCGGAGAACCGAAACTTCTCTTCGATGATTCCTCTCGATCAATTCTGTAAAAATACACGCGTCTCTTATGGATGACATTTCGTATTTTTACAATATCGATGCATTTCGAAAGTCGGAACCCATACAACACAGAATTTGCAGCAATATTGCATTGTTGCTGCAACTTTTGTGCTGTAGGGGAAAAGGAGTGCCTCGAAGTTTTCCACCATCGAACGTATTCTCGAATGCACAATTTATTTACGCGTTGTTATAATGTACATGCATCTTCTTTTCCATTCCTTTCTCAACAATAACGAGGAGGCATCGTGCTCCTTCGTACTTTTCGCTAAATTAACTTCCCTGATTAACTTCCCGTAAAATTCGAACGCGTAACTCGCGGCTACGTAACACAATAACGAAGCAATTGAATAATAATAACCAGATATATAGCTCATAGAAAAGAACGAAGCTTTAACAAGGAAGAACCTTCAAGAGGAATTTCTTCAAGATTCTAATTTTAAGAATATGAATAGGAAAACTGTAACCTTTCATTGAAGATTCACTAATCCACTTTCTTCAAAAACTTGACGAAATTAAATCTCTACAACATAGTAAATTTAAAACGCGAATTTAAGACGACTTCAAAAAGTATGAATAACGTGAATAAATTTATCGCAATTTAACAATGTTTCTGTAATAAGAACAGTAGATAAGGAGATGAGGGAGATTCGATATATAGTGAAGTCGTAATAAGCTAATTTTTCTTTTAAACACGCAAGAAATCAGTAACAGTGTTGATCAGACAGATCGCGATGGGATATGAAACAGATCGAAAATTTATATCTTTTTTGTATACAACAACGCATTGCCTTTCATACAAATCTGACAGTAAAAAATCTTGTCCAAAGCTTCTCCCATGCTTCCATCCATTTTCCCTCATTTTCTCTATTAGCAATTAATTACAATTATATCTTAACTAGAGGAACTATCGAGAAGCTAACTAAACGCTGACACCTAAAAACTTTATCTTATAGCCGCGACTTTATCTTATAAAGGCGATTCCTCGCGATCAATCGCCGTTACAACTACAACAAGCACACGATGCTATCGATAACAGCAATACTCCAGTACGAGAAAGGCGAGTGCGACAGATCGCCTAAATTATTTAAATCGCGGAATCGAAGAAATGCGGATTCATCTCTGCTCCAACGAATTAAATATTAAATATATATTGTTCAGAGAAATGGGATCACGGAAAATGTGTTTGGTAATTTGATATGTATATAAATAGATATGCTATAGAGATTTTGATAGAGAAATAATTTTTAATTAATTAATTAAATCAATAACATCTGAGAAGAAAATAAAATATTTCATTTCTGCCGTATTACTACTCGTATAGATTCTTCAGCTAATTTAAAATTGATTTTTCCAGCGGAAACCTCGAGAGAGATCGTCAATTTCTAGTAATTTATAAACTTTTAACGCTGCTTATTTTCACGTAAAACGTACTCAATTTTAAACTTCTGTTAAAGTTAAACTTATTTAAAATGTACTGATAATCTTATAATTTACTTTTCTTCGCTGAGCTCATCAGAAACTAAGTTCATGGTTTGTTTTATCTTTAATCGTTATAATATTATTTAAAAACTATAAATGATAGAAAAGCAGACTTTTTAAACGAGTTAAATCATTGTAGTGGTTGATGAGATGTGATAAAAGTGGGACACCTATTTCTTAAGATATGCAATTCTTTGGCCCTCTGCCATGATCTCATTTAAATGAACAATAATACATAAATAATATCAAACACGAGCATAACAACGCTTGACAGTCATGTCGAGCGATAAGTTTATCTAAATTGTGTAAAGTTGGAGAAATTTGTTTCTTCCTCATTCGTGAAGTGCGTACCAAGATTTCAGACCGATATATTATTTCACCTTCATACATTTGAAATCCGGTTTCAACAGATTTATGTCATTGCTACACAGTTATCATTATGTTAATTATATACAGATCATCCCAAAATGATTGCATGTCTTTTCCCGAATCTCTGAATTCGGAAAAATCAATAACAAAATCATACTGATCTTAATTAAATGGTCAAAACTTGAAAAAGTGATAATCTTCTATCAACATTTTCATCAAAGAAAAATTGTTTTCTGGATTAGTTAGAAAATGACAATTAAAAGAATCATTCAATGATCCCTTCAAGAAAAACTGCACAAATATTAATGACGTACATAATTACGATTATGTTAATTACACGTGCAATTTTGTCAAATCAACCGTATGTATAGCCATAGTTTATCGGTCGCAAACCCTGGCACAGGGTAGTCAGCTACGGTAAATCGTAGGGAGTAGAAGAATAGCGCGATAGACAGATAGAGCTATACCGTCGACGATCGATCGGCTCTTGACGAGTTGAGCGATGCGATCCGCCGACTTACCTAAGAATTGGACAAGAGTTTACTGTGCGGGCGCCAACATACGTACGATTGGCCATATTTAATGTGTTTCTGCGGTGGACGAATCCCACGCGCTGGAAAGTTCGTAACACAATTGTAACATCGAATGACGGAATTATCCACGAAAGTTCAAATTGAATTCCTAAGAAGATTAGAGAACACTGTCATGAACAGCTTTACACTTTTATGTCCACACTTTTATGTTTCTATCAATGTAGTTTAATTTTAATCTCAGTTCAACTAATTCTGTGTCTACTTCTAGTTATAAGAATTACAGGATGAAAAGTAAATTGGACAGAGATTAAAGTTAATCTACAGAATTGGAGATTTTTTTTTTTTTTTTTTTTTTTTTTTGGGTAAATTTAACATATTCTAAACATGGTCTAAACGGTCCACTTAAATTTTTGTGTTAAAATAACACAAAATGAATATGTTAGAAAGTAATACAAACTTATGTAAAAAATTAACACATAAAACTGACATAATTTGTAAGCAATCATATTTCTTTGTTAAAATTAACACTTGTAATATATGTTATATATGTAAATTAACAGATTTTATTTATTTATTTATCTTAGAATTTTCGTTTTAAAAATATTATTTTTACGTTCACTTATACCCATAATTGTGTTATTTTAACTAGGAAATATTGAATATCAATTTAACACAAAAATATTCGAATAACATAATCATATTATGTTAAATTAACACAAACTTTTACAACAGATACTAAAAATTCAACACAAAATTTTAAGGACTCGAGTGAGCCGTTTCTAACACAAATACAAAATATTTTTTTACCGTGTTCTTTTAGAAACGGGCATTGGTAAACCAAAAATTTCTTTTTCGATGGGAAAGATCGGAGATATGTTATTCCTTTTCCTTCATGCGGAAATTCAAGGTGTCCGAATGAAATTCTCGGCGTTTGTAACAAGCGGCTTTCCGACCGACGAGTAATTTTTATCGTTTCAGCAATTTTTCCAGCGCGTGGGCGTAACGCTCGAAGAAACTTTATTCTTCTCTCTCCTGGAGCGGACTAGAGTTTTAAAACGACCGATCGATCTATAACATACGACGCCTACTATACGACGGCTACCGCTGAAGGATTTTTAATTCGCTGTCACCGCGAATGAGATTATGTAAACGCGCATGTCTTGTGTGTGTATGTGTGTGTGTGTGTGTGTGTGTGTGTGTATGTGTGTGTGTTTTGTACATACTTCTCTAGAAAACAGACAACGAGAGATATATTCATTTCTAGTACACCAGCCCACGCAACGAAGGACACCCTAAGAATTACGACAGTTTCGCACCTTTCAATAACGCTTCTCTTCTCCGTGAAGAGAAAGAACAATTTTATATCTAAAAATTTAGTTGGATGCAGATTTTTTTAAAAGTGATATTTTGGAATCGTCAAAATAATTACGTCGAACATCCAAACTGATCCAGAATGGCAAAAACTTTTTGCTGCGTTGCTCGAGTGTCTCACATAATAATTTTGATAGTCCAGCAAAATTAGTTTTAATTATTATCTAACTAAATCTTTAGGTATTTCAACAAAATCGTTCTTTATTTCTACACGTTCCATAGAGATTTATTATATCAAACCCAACGATATATTCAACGAGTAGTGCGGGAACGAGTTGATAAATCTCTCTCTCTCTCTTGCGCTACACCTACGCTCGCGTTCCTTAAGTCTACAAGTTATACTTTCATACAGTATTTCATGCAAGGGTGCTCCGAAAGTCGTGCTCTCCACTTCGTCCGAATGGAGTGTAATTAAATTAAAGTCAAGTGTAATAAAATAAACCTAAAGTTTACCGCGAGAAATCGAACGAAATTGACGACGCGTGAAAACGAAAAATGCTGCTTCTGATACAGACGCTTTGCATTTGCGTATTTTTCAAATGGAATACATTAGGACATCGTAAACGAGGGAAAGCGGCCTCGATGTCATTCGATTGTGCATCTTACGGGTCCAATCTACCCGCGTTTCGAACCACCCTCGTGCGACGCGCGAAGCTCTTCTACATCAGCCCTACGTCCCCGTCGAGGGAAGCTGTGCTGCGTTTTTGCAGCTCTTGTGTCGTGTTTTGCGAAGCTATCATGCGCGCGTCTATCACTTCTTTGAATTCTTTATCATAGCCGCCATGTCCCGCAGACTCTGCTCCAAAGTTTGCGCGAATTGCATCGCGCTGGTCCTGCCGTCGCTGTGGAAGGCCGAGACCGAGAAGATGAAGCCATTCTTCCTCACGTTGTAGGCGCATCCGTAGCCGTCTGGCACAACCGGCCCGTATCCGACGATCACGTCGTTCTTCGTGGTAACCTGCGGGAGAAATCTTACCTTCATTTCAAGCTTCACGCGGTTAAAACGTATGACGCCAAAAATGTGTTATCCTTATCCTTTTAATGACAGCTCGATTGGCACCGTTAATGAGCTAAAGAAGATGATATGGCACATAGATGGAGACTTCCTTATGGAAAGTATGGAACTTTCCACACTCAGAACTCCTGTAGGTATTGAATTTCACACCCATACCATAGAAGTTGGAATATTTAAAAGAAATGTTCATATTTCTGAGGAGGACCTTATTGAAACGTTTGACGTAATAGATTATATTTTGTGAAAGAAGTTTGTAATACAAGAATTGGTGTAAGCGAATTAGCCAGGCTCAAATAGTTCCGAAATTTAGATTTGATTTAAATTATATTTAATTGAGCCAATGAATTTAATAAAAAAATATGTTAATTTTTGACAAATTTTAAAAAATTTTAAGTGATTTTCCCAGAAAAGTTAAAAGTGTTCGTCCCTGCTATGACAATAAAGTTCGATGAAAAAATAAACATCGCTTAATATACAAATGACCTTTATTGTTTTTCAAAGTAATCCTTCCTGGAGACAATATATATACTTCTGACCGCGTGACAACAAGACTTAAGACAATGTCGGAAATTAACTTTTCACAGAGTTTCCGCAAGCTTTACGAATGTTGTCAGAAGTCTCTAAAGGAGATTTTTTTGAAGGACAATAAATGTCATTCGTGTATTAATAAAGTTGATATTTATTTTCTCAAAACATTTATCGAATTTTATTGCGATACTACATATCTTCAAACGTAAATTTTCTTTAATGTAAATTAAGGATATAACTAATCGAAAGAGAAAAATCTTTTGCTTCGCAAAATGTGTATCCGCGAAGGAAATATTCTACTGATAATTAGATAATAAATTTCACCTTGAAATAACGAGCAAATATACTTTCATTTTATGTTAATTAAGATCGTATTCTCTTAAGATGTAAATCATCTCTTCATTTATGTAATTTTTCTTAAACAAACTAATCGTATCGCGTCGAGCTCAAGCTGTCTGAGTCATTAAGTACCTTTATAAAATGTGCTTACGACATATCTGGGATCTTGACTTCTATTTCGTCATGATAGTCCACTTTAAATAACAATCTTTATGGCATGCATCAAATAGTAACCAATCAATAATCAAGAGGCGAAACATTCTCGTCGAAAATTTTTAGACTTCCGTGACTTGACATCATTTTTTGGAGAAGCCAATAATTCTCTTTGTGCCATTTCATTTCACAATTATCATAAATACACACGTTTTGCTATAACAGAGAACTTACGAAATATGCATTCGTGCATGGGCGTTCCAGTCAATGAGAGGCAAACATTTATATTCGTACAAAATTATTATTAAAATACTTATTCTGTCAGCAGAGCTGGCATCACCTCTTTTAATATCTCGTCTTCTATCTTGTCAAAGAATTTTATGAACTTCAATTATTTTAATATGACAGCATAAATTATTTTATACACTTATTGGTGGGACTGCAATGGATAGAAGATTCGATTTAAACTTTAATTACCGTCTCATATTAATAAGCATCGAAAAGGATTCGAATTGAGATCGAAACGAATATTGTATGTATAATTTGTATGTAATTATTAGCGAATATATACAAATAATTTACGCGTTAATAACCGCATCGGTTATACAGGCATTCTTTCTTTTACTTCAAAATACTTAAAACCAGTCTTCGAAAATCTTCAGCGAACTTTCTAATAAATAATGAATTATTCATTGGTCAATAAATATTTAACTTTTCGCCATAAAAATTATTTTCATAATTTAATCGTTTCTTCTTCCTAAAATTTAAAGGGAGGGGCAAGCGCTCCTCTACCCCCTCCCCTTTGCATACGCCCATGCATTCACGGCTATGCTAATTGAAAAGCAACGACGTCACGAATTTGGCTCCGGTGATGAATTGACCCTGATCACTGACCTGTGATGTCGAGAGGGCGAAGTGATTAACGATTGCGTAAGCCTCGTCCGTGAAGATCTCTGGGATCGGCTCACCGGCCTCCTTCGCCACGTAACGCAGCCCCATCAGGTGATTATCGATACCCTGACCATGTATATTGTCGTTCATCTCTTTCGTCTGCCTCTGCACCGCAAGGTCGAACAGCTCCTTGATCCTTTCCGCCTGAGGAAGCGAGCCGGAAGCAACGTTCAATTGAGTCCAACGCGATGGATCATTCGAATCTTTTTTCGATGAAGATTTTCCCGATACATATATCGAAGATCGACAGAGTTCGGAGGAATCACGAAGGAATTTTGGTACACTTCATTAATTTTGATCAGATGGTACTCGATCTGGATATCTTAATGAATTTTATGAATTCTTTCTATATCTAATTGTGCTAATTTGTACCGTAAATTCCTTTTCATGATATTCCGATTTTAATAAACAGTGAATTTCTTTTTTGCGATTACCATTTTGTGAAATAGACTTATTGCTTTTGAAACATGGAGGTGAGAAGCAACATCGAGCGTGTGAAGGTATTTGACATTTATTAAATCAGCTCTCGAGACGTCGTATATTAAATTAATAAGATTCGAAAAGTTGCAAATAAAAGAAACAAATAAAGAATGTTAAGCAGAAGATAAGTTGATAACTTCCATAAAATGAAGAAAATAAGCTTGGCGGGAATTAACTCGCAAATTTTAGAATTGTTATAATAATTTTGAAGGAATATACCTTTGTAGAAAATTCAACTCACTATGAACAGAAAATGACGAGGGAAGAAAAAAGGAGCAGCTGAAACAACATCTCCGCTAAAAGGGAAACAACCGAGTACGATAAATGAGAAACAATAGCTCGTTGCCACAGTATTTTCCGAACGAGGGCGAAACGTGTGTAAGGGAAACAAACGGAATATCCCCGCGGATATTCCGGGTGCCTCTCGAGGATCGTGCAAATACTCGATCGTGAAGGACGAATGAATCGTGCCGGCGGACCGGGACTAATTGATTGCCTTTTCCTCGGGGAGTTCCCTATTTTTTCTTTCGTCCGGCGGCTGCTTAATTTACGGATCTTACACGACAAACTGTTTTTATAACCACGGTTTTCATCTTTTACATTTTGAAACTATTATTTTGGAGCACTTGTGCATTTTAAGAAAATATAAATGTAAAGAGAGAACAGAAGTATTACTTAGATATAATATGAGAAGCATTATTCATATATAACGTAAATGAAAATCACATATAAATAACGTTGACACTTGTACATAGGATTTCTACACACCGATGACTTTGTGCACCTTACAGATAAAGATCAGCTGAAGCGTAGTGTATACATAAATATAAGTAACGTACACCAATAAATCGTAATTGCAAAAATCATATAAGTGTAACGTCAATATAAAATTGCAATAATATCACATAAACATACATAAATATCTATATAATTGGGCGGCGAAAATATATTTAAAAAAACCGATATGATCTAATCTAAATGAAAAGAAAAACATAATTTTTTTAATAATAATGTAAGACAAGAGACACGTGTCTGTAAACGGAAAGGAAACAGCGTAGATATTATACCGAAACCTTCTCGTAGGTAGGTGCATTTGGCAATGCAAATGGGCAATACGACCAACCACTCAGAAACTTGTCGTAACACTGCAAAAGATGCATCGTGATGTACATGAACGAAATTACTTCGAACACGCGATTGTATTTCTACTACGAAGTCGTTATTATTACGTAGCGAAAGTACTCGAGGTAAAATTTTTGAAAATAGCGTTTTTAACCGGCGATCCATCAAGTCGTGAAAATATTGCGAGTGCTCAATCATCCAACTGTCCATTATTTTCAACATTAAATTTTTTTGAGACTAGCTTAATAGAAGAATATCGCTAAGGTTTCGTTATCTTACGCAAACAAATTGTCCTAATTAAATTATCTATAAAATTACCATATAAATTATATAAAGAACTTACGCAAAATAATCCGTACAAAATAAAATTTATTTGTATTTACAAAACAACGGCAAGGAGCGCTTAAAGAATTAAGGCATTGAGGCGAGATTGGAGAAAAGTAAAGTAAGTAAAACGCATTCCGCTCGACCTTGTCGCAGTTCTGTCGAGTGTACTCGAGCTGTGTTTGTTACACGACACGAGAATCGCATAGGAAAAATGCCAAGTTTCAGTTACACTGTAAATGGTGAACTGAACTCTTTTGGGGCTCCCGTCCATGGCGTTGTTCGGCTGATTCATCTGGCCGTGAGGATCGCCCTGGCACATAGCCTTCGCCCACCCCAGCGCTTCCGGACTGGCGGCCCGGATGCAGTCCACGCGACCCAATGCGAACCTCCGGATGCCGGCGCTTTCGTAAGTGGCCACCAGCTTCCCGTGAAGTCTGCGAACACGACAAAATTATGAAATAACGATTTGAGAATTTATCAACAACTTTTGTCTGTCATGGGCTTCCTTTACTTTCATTAATAATCAACAAATGACAGTTTTTCATGTAACATTCTATTCTCCAATATAATTTTTGCTATCAAACTTCATCTAGCTGTATTTTGAACCGACTGATACGAAAAGAATGGTTTTGTGGAGGTGTCTAAAATTTATTTAAATACAAATCTGAAAATAATTTTGTCGGACCATTAAAATAATTATGTAAAACTTAAATAATTAATAATAATACTAAAAAAAGTTTTAATATTCTACAAACAGTTTAAATGTCTTACTATAATTATTCTGGTCAACAAAAAATTATTTTTAGATCTGTATCTAGCTAAATTTTTAGATACTTTAGCAAAACCGTCTCGTGGTTCACTAACTTTAGGTACATTTAAAGGGAATCTGGGAGAAGGTAATTTTTAAGATTTGAACATTAAAGAAGAGAAGTTCTTCTTCACTTCTAGTATATTTCACCTGAAATATGTAAGTTGGAGTGCTAATTGTATATACGAGTCCGGACTGACTCTGCAGGACTTTATGAACTCCTTCGAGTAATCCTCAAACCACAGAATACAGAGGTCCAAATCTTCGACCAGACTGAAGAACAAAAAGAAATATTATGAATGCAGATTTAATAATAGAATATTCAGAATTATGTTTTCTTTAACAATTTTCATAATTAACAATTAACAAGCTTTCCATACTATTTCTTTCTTTTTTCCAGACTTACGCGTCAAAGTTCATCATGGCTTCTCGGATGTCGTTCAGACTTTGCTCGGTGAGGCACCATTCTAGCTTTTCGGGTGCCGGCAAATGCGAGGGTACCAAATTCTCGTCCGGCGGCGACATGGAGTCCACCTTCTCCGTTATATCCTCGAATGCATTGAAGACGGCCGGTGCTTCGCCAGCGGAATGTTCATACGTCAATCCCCACATTCCGTCCTACGTTAAGTGTTATACATTTGCAAAATGAAATCTGAGTAAGTGCAAACAAAAAATTGAATAGAATTTTCCTTTTTTCGAGTACTTTATCGAGAAGTGACAGTTTGTTTTAAATATCAGAAACGATCGTGAATAAAAAAAAATAATGTATCACGGAAGACAATATTTGATCAAGAATTCGTGTAAAGAATACATGACAAAATTTAATAGAAATCTGCTCCGTTCCATTTCGAGAAAGTCTTTTTTGAAACGATGAATAAATTATATCATGTAATAAAACTATTGACATTAAACAAATAAATTATATTATAGCTGTATGCTCTATAATTAATAATTACAATTTAATCTCAAAAACATAAAAGAATAATATTAATAAAAATACTATCTGAAATATGCTGCAAGAAATATTATATACAGTAAATAATTAATGTTTGTAAGTCATTCATTATTTGCAATAATTGTTACAAAAGTAATTATATATGATCGTTTGCCTATTAACATGTTATTATTATTGCGCATTAATAATTCATGTGAATGGCTAAAAAAGAGAAAACGATCGATCAAACAATCTCGTTCATTAAAAGCAATATGATTAATAAATAGAAACTATAGAGATATCCCCATCGCGAAAGATTAATTAACCAATCAATCGTAAATGAAACACGACAGGGAGATAGAGATCGAATGCGCGAGACTTTTATCATCTATGAAAATATTCCGACAGGAAGTTAAGTTAGACAACACATTCCGTCGTGCGACGTATGAAAGCGCAACGTTAACGTAAAGTCGCGGGTTCACGAACGGTGATTTCGCCCGTGAACCCTGACATCAATCAAATCGAAGAGTCATCTTGGAAGCGGTGAAAGTGATAAGTTCAATTCGACCGAGCGTAGAAAACGTACCATCACGAATTGTTACCAGCCATAGGAGGGTATATAGTTTCTCAGGAAATACGCTAGAAGTATCATTTGATATCGCGTTGTGCGTTTTCTCAATCTATAAAGAACTCTATCAAGTGTCTCTCTAATTGCGCCAAGCACGCTTGGATTTCGATCAGATTGCGATAAAAAATCAATTCCACTTACTTCACTTCAGAACTGAATATCGGATGCTAAATTAAATTTCGAATCGATCTCAAATATTTACATATTCAATTCTCTTATATATCTTGAAAAGGCTTTTATTGGCTTTCACAATGATTCTCAAATAGATGAAGTCATCTCGTTTCATTTCGAGAGACGGGAGAAGTGATGATCAAATTAAGTATTATATAATACGTTCATTGTGCAATAAAAACGAAACGTGAGCGCATTTACGTATCGTAGTATCGACTGTTGACTGTGTAGTAATTAATGTATGTCCGTTAAACATACTTTGCCGAGGATAGCGTGGAAAGTTTTGTCGAACCAGCGATTCGCGCCCAAGTGCCGGGACCCTCCACCGTGGAGAGCATGATGGAGCACGTTCGCGTAATCTCGGTCGCCAATCCATCGGTCCTCCTTCTTCATGGGATTGTTAAATGTGGTAGGCAGCACGTCGTCGTCGATGCAAACGACGCAGAGACAGCGCTCCAACAACTCCAGATTGTGACGATTGCGCTCATCTAGAAGCCGTTTTGCAGTTCTCGTTAATTCGGACGACAGTCCAGCTTCGATATAACGATTTTTGTGAAGCGCAGCAAAAATGTGTCCCTCGAGTATTAGGGATTGGAAGCGTAGTAACGTTACTCTTACCGTTACTTTTTATAATGACAATTTAATAATGAAACTGCAATTTTTTATGACAGTAATAGTAATTAACTGAAAGCTAAGGTTGGGAAAAATTCATTTATTAAAAGTTACTTGTCACTATCATGCGTTGTTTACTAAAAAAAAAAACACTTATTGCTTATAACCGAGTCAAAGTTAAAGTAAACAAGTCGATACGTTACAAATAATAAGTTACTTTTTGCAATAAATGAGAGAGAGAGACGTACGATGGTGACAAGTTACTTTTCAGAAGTTATTGTAGAAAGTAACGATAAAAGTAACATTTCCATTCCTGGATCAACATGTTGAATTTATCGCTGCCTACATTATGGTCTTATATCTCTACTGCAATTAGTTTTATTGCTTGCGTTTTACGGTTTAAATTTTTTTATGTGCCATGATCAATAATAATAAATATTATTCGAATATAATATTACGAAATAATACGAAAATAAAAAATTAAGAGCGATAATGAAGAATTGCTGCAATAATAATGGGAATCGAATGAAAAATACTAGAAAATTTGCATTGCCTGCAATGGAAGGTTAAAAATGTTCACTATTTTTTTTCGCAGCGATTCGAAAACAGGTCGTTCCTTTTTATTTCGAAGTGTGAAGGAAGATAATCAAATTTATGTAATATAAGTTTCAAGTAGCTTCATTGTACAAGACTTACGCCGATAAATACGAAACTGGAACGCATTTATGAGACGAGGTCTATTAGAACGAGACGCCGGGAGCTTGCCATTTTAAAGTTACAATCTCTCTGTTGTCTTCGCGACGCTTTTAATTAATCAACATGAACGCGGGTCCCCGTTAACTCGTTAGTGTCGACCGTTCATTCGATTTGTAGGCGTAGGTTCTCGTTGAGCAAGGTCGGGTTAGGGAGTTAATAGGAATATTGCGAATATTGGCGAAGCGGTGAACGCGAGTGAATAATTATGGCGAGGGCACGTGGCGACGAGGGTCGTCCGAAGACGACGAGCTACTTTTTGGGTAACCAGATTATTACATCTCTCTCTCTCTCTCTCTCTCTCTTTTTCTCTATCTCTCTTAATAATAAAATAAACCGCACGAAAAGGACGGAAAGGATTTTGCTCAAGTATTTAAACATTTAAGTAGATACAGATATAAAAAAATTATTTTGTTCCATCATTAAAATAATTATGTAGAAAACTCAAGAACGATGAGCAATATGCCGCAAAAAGCCACGACATTCTAGCAATCAGCTTGAACGTCTTATATAATTATTTTTATAATTCAACAAAATTATTTTCTGTATTCAGTTAAAATTTAATGTACTTCAGTAAAATAATTTTTGTAAGCCATAATTGAAGAAGATAAATTTCATGAATAAATCATTAACTGACAACATGTAACATTACGAAGCATGAAATTTATTTCACACATGACACATGCCATATGTAAATTTGGAAACTAAATGAAATTATATATACAATTTTATATATATAATTATATCGTATCAATTATATATATAATAAGCGATATAATTATTTTGATAATTCTGAAAGAGTAGCTGTTGTAAGATTCTGCATCATACGAAGCTGAACTAATTGTGTGATTATTCGTTGTAAGAAACTGAACATTACACGCGTTATGGATCAATACAGTATTTTATCTCCTTTCTAGATCCTATAAAAACGATATTAACAATGCTGCTCGAAGAAGCTCGACATAATGACGACAAAAAGAGACCTTAGATTCTGCTTTAAAAGAATTATGAGCTTTCTCTAATTAAATCGCTTCGATGCTTATTGATCTACCTTTAATCATGAAAGTTTAAAAAATCGACAATTTTTTTTACAATCGCATTGCTCTTTTTCCGCAAAGAAAAATCCGCAGCGTGAGAGCCTCTGAATTAAGCGCTTAAAGTACGATGTTCCCTTCTTCCTAAATAGAATGCTTATACTCAGTGAACACCTTTAATCGTCGTCATACGTACTTTTTATCAGCTCCTCCCGCGCTTTTGCCCAGGCCGGGCGCTTTGTGGTCGTGAGAATTCCAACTGGCGGAGTTCTAGGATCGGCTTTGGTTTCCATGATCCTTAATAATTGCTGGACCAATTCGATTTCCGTGATTCGGCCTCGATCCGATGCCCTCACCGGCACGCTATAAAACTGCGGGAGAATAAACGAAAATCTCATGACATCATTTGTAAAATATCTCTTCTCTCGACACCGCATCGTTCAATAAGATATTTTTGATAGTTTAATAAATTAATTAAAGTTTCAGAAATAATAAGACAAAATTAATCTATCGCTACATATAATTTAATTGGTGAGTAAATCCTGAAATACGAATGAAATCCTTTGAAATATATTGTATTAAAAAGCGAAATGTAGAAGTGTACAGAAATTATTGTCATTTCCTATCAATGCGATATAATATCCATCTCACCTGATTATGATGCGCGACGATAATGTGGTCGCCGGAGGACGCTCTATCCAGGACAATTTGCTCGTCGTTGTTTACACCGGGTCGCCGATAAATCCGAAATATTTGGTAATGCTGCGCCATGCAGAGCGGTTGCATGGTCTTGCCATCTTTGGATTTCACACGTTCAATCTCCAATCCGGATCTATTCAAATCCAGAGTTTATTCTCTCTTTCGAATCGTATCCGCGGATTTTATTTGTCATGACCGAGTTAAAGGCTCAAACAGCCGTATGAATTAATATGCTTGAGTAATAGAAAGTATACAAGCTCATAAATATTTGCTGATTTTGACATTTTTTAAGTTAGTCGCAATATCGAGAAAATCTGCAAATTTCCACCTGATTCATGTTAATTTATGCCACGATATCAATTTAAAATATTAATTTATTCAATTAGTTTATTTATTCAAGATTCCATAGAAAATTTATTATAATAAAAGAAAAAATAAACTTGTGAGAAACAAAAAGGCAGGAGTAGAGTCGACTTTCTGTTGACTTCGTTCTCGCCTTTCAGACCTTTCCTTCTCGTTTTATTTCAAAGAAACGCGAGACAAGATGAGCTATATTTGCAGTTAAGAAAACTCAGGGGCGGGCCTCCCTTCGCGAATTTGCGTTAGTTTTTGAAAGAAAGGAGCACTCTCCTCTCCCGCGGCGCCGGCTTCTTCTCGTCCGGATGCAGGATTCCGAGGATCCTTTGAGCTCGCGGAAACGTCCGCTCATTGCCTCTCGCAGGTCCCTTTCCTCTTTATGCTTTCTATGGATCTATCTTACGGCCCGGATTTCCTCGCAGACGTACGTCCTCTCTAAATTGATTTCAGGGCGGCTTCTTTTTGTCCTCGATCAAGACGAGATCAGCACGTCGGCTCGTCGCGTCTCTCCCTCGATTATTAGCGAATTTGCGCTCTTCAATCTCAATGATTGCTCCAAAATGAAAGGCAAATTGTATACGATAAACGCATGGAAAGAACAATTTTGTTGAAGTATTTAAAAATTTAATCCAATGTAAATCTGAAAATATTTATATTAGACTATAAAAATTATTGATTGACGCGTAAATCCTGAAATACGAATAAAATCCTTTGAAATATATTAAAAAGCGAAATGTAGAAATATACAGATAATATCCATCTCTGAACAAAGCCGTGATCGGACTAAAGATTAAGGTTGAGATTAAATCGAAATTTAACCAATCGAAGCAAAATTCACTAAACTTGAGATTAGCTTTCTTTCTTCTATTTAATTAAGTTCCAATTCAATCTGTCTAGTCTGATTACAGTTTAACATCCAAACGTAATAAATAATGCTGTAAAAAGTATTTTTGATGTTTCAGCAACCAGTTTGAGCGTCCTACATAATTATTTAGATGGTCTAACTTTATTTTTAAATCTGTAAACATTTATTTTTAGATACTAACAAAACAGTTCTTTCCAATGCTCGCATAGAAATGATCGTAAAAATCGACGAATGAAACGAAACTTCTACATTCGAGTTTAATAAGATTGAAATGTGTCTTCTGGTGTATTTCAGCGACGGAAACCTAGTTTGCTTGCGAAACTTATGAAACTTTTGAACGCGATTCACATTTCGGATTATCATATAGAATGAATGGAAAATTGCAGAAAATTGCATAACGCTACCTCACCTGTCCAACAATTCCTGATAATTAAGCAGCTCGGTGAGAAATCGCGCGAGGAATACCGCGGCTTCCTGCTGGTTCGCAAATCTTTTCGGTTTCGCGGCCAAGCCGGGGTTGCTGTTAATTGGCAGGGCCAATGGGATGGACAGGTACATGTCATTTAGCCACCATTCTGTCGCCTGCAAACGGAATTAATCTAGCTTAGCTTATTAATTAAATAAATAGCTGATTTAATAGCCATATATTTTCGTATACAATTAGAGAGTCACAAATTGTTATAAATTATTAATTATTATTACAATTGAGTGCGATCGTTGTTAATTATCAATTATCCAGTCAAATGCAAAATCATTCAGCAATGATCGCGATTAAAAATTACGTAGGTTTATGCGATTCAATGATGGAGAACGACAGGCCGATGATCGTTACGTCACAATGTATGAGAAGCATTATCAGCGTGAGATTGCATAATAATAATTATGCTAATTACTCAAGATGACGTCGCGCAGCCTTGCGTGAAAGTATACCCGGAAGACTGCCGCAGGAAAAATAAAATATATTGACGAAAAGAGATTCTCGAGGGAAGTTACAACCAAGAACGCATCGGTAGTTGCGAGCGTGATTATTTTGCGAAGCAATGATTTGCGAGAAGACACTAATGTGTAGCCAGGGATGCTTCAAACTTCCCGGAAATAAATCATTCGCGATAAATTAGGTGTTATCGTGCGTTAGAGTCGATAAGCAGATAATGATAATAGCTGCTTTTTTTCTATTTACATCAAAACTTGGATAATTCTCATTTATGACGTCATAACGCAGTTCAATGCACGTTCGTTTTCATTTTGACATGTGAGATGCGACTGAGTTTTTTACTTACAATCCGCACAAACTCGAGACCGTGTGCTCTACTGAGTATTATTAACTCACATTAAAAGTGAGATTATAAACTTGTGTTGTTACGCGAACTTACATCAAAGTCACCAAAGTAAGCAAGTAGTATAAAATACATAACTTTACTCAGTATCACTTGTGTGAAAATGGAAAGTAACTAATACTATCCGGCATGTCTCGAAAGCAAGAAAGTCTCGTAGATGTGTATTGAAACGCACTCGCAGACGTTTCTTCCGTTGTAAATTATATTGTCGTACCCGGAGATTTAATTTTATTGTCAGTTTAACCATCACTTTCTTGTCTTTTTAATCACGCATAATTTTGTTGCGTAATTCAACGTCGCGACATCGTTTTTGACGCTCGACAATCGGGGATCAGCCCTGTACGTCATTAAATGCGGATTAAACAATCGAGTTTTGTCACCGACTTTCGCGTGATAAAATCACTGAAAGAGGGAATAGCAAAATTGCGTGAAACTTCAAATCCATAGTTTACAAATCCTTTTAAATTGCTTTTTAAATTAGTGTAATGTCTCATATATAGAGCAGTTTTTTTTTGCGTTAATTCATTTCTGCCAATACTATAATATATATAATTACAAATATAATAAATACGAGTATAAGTAGCTTTAATTTTGGTTTAACTTATTTTTATCTTTTTCTGTTGCAACAATTAAGAAAAGATAACAAAAAACCGTTAAATCGAAATTAAAGTTCATTCATAAGAAATAATAAAAATGGATTTAAGTGCAACAAAGATTTTCAGAATTAATTAATTTAGTGCGAATGCTGAAAAAATCTTCGAAATATTAAAATTTTATAAAATTACTTCAGATAACTTTTTACAACTTTTTTTATTTATTTTGGAATTCAACCATAGAAAACACTTTAATATTTTATTGGAGTTTTCAGAGTAATAAAAAAAAATTTTTTTTTTAATTTAATTATTACACCACATATTTAATAATTTACTAATAATGAACTACTTTAGAATATTAATTATGTCATTAATAATTAATCATTTAACGTGTATGCATATACAATTATAATAACTAAATTTTAAATTCGTCTACAATTCATGATGTTTAACATATCTTTTATATTTATTTTACAACCTGTTTGAAAGAGGCATCAACGTTACGGACTTTCTCGCAAATATAACGAGACAGTCAAGACGATACAATGAATATGTTTTGTCATGTCGAAGAAAATATTTTCCCTGGTCTCTCACAAGAAACTCGTAGTAAAACATATCTTCTGTCGTTATATCTTTATTCGTGAAAAAATGAGTGCTTTCTAAAAAGAGGCACAATATAACATAATGTAACACAGTGATCATTAAATTTCATCTTTGTTTAATGTTAACAAATAATAAGGATGTAATAACACACTATATTATACTGTTATCTTTGTAACACAGTTAGGTGTGTTTTTAATTCTCTCTCTCTCTCTCTCTCTCTCTCTCTCTCTCTCTCTCTTTCAAAATCTATTTGCAATACTAACGTTCCGCGGATACCTGAGTTAATGTTTTGCCATTATGATCGTATTTAATCCTTCCTGGTCACACTTCTTAAAAGTTTCGTAATCGTCGCACTGGAGTTAAAATGATCCCATAATTGCTATGTTCACTTTTCGATCTATGAAATAAAAAAAATTACTTGTTAAATACACTCTGTTGCGGGATTCTCTAAACGTTTTATCAACAATTGTTGCTATCATTAACTAGCGACAGCCAATGAAAGTCGCGCTTTCTTCCAAGATTGTCCTGCCATTGACTGTCGCTAGTTAACGATAGCGACAGTCATCGATAAGATATTTAGAAAATTCCGCATCTAGGATTTTCATTTTGACCTCAGGTGACCACGAAGGATTAACGTCACGATATACTGCAGACGATATCCTTTTACGATTATTTTAAATAATTACTTTATAATCTGCGATCTCGATTCAATTCGACCAACATTTCCATGTGGTTCACCCTTCAAAAATATTTCTTTTATCAAATCAATTGCTGACGTATTCAGTATCAGGTGCTTGCAACGAGAGACGATCCCCGATACCTTCGTCGAAAATGGAAAATCAGCTACAAATTGACGAAATAGTGAAGAATGGTGATTCGATAGCGACGGGATATGCCACTATGATCGAACTGGAGACTTTAATCTCATCTCGGTCGCAATTGTATCATCCCCCTGAGAATCGGGACCTCTTCTTTCTCTTCGCGCGATTCTAGGTCAGTGTGACACGCCGCGTGTCGAAGCTCGCGTGCATGCATGTTTCACGAGATCCGTCTCCACGTCAATACAACGTATCGCAGCTCCGCTTTCGAATCGCCTATAGATAGAACTTACGAGCTTGAGCTTGTCGCGTATTCGCAGAATAAAGGGCTATATTTGACCGAGGAATGACACCGTTTTGATATCACAACGGGGGATGTCGGTGGAGCACTTGTATTCTTTTTTTAGATCGCTAATATATAGTTTCGGCGACCCGACGAACAAAGGATCATGCACGGGCGAGACTTCATCGGTTTTTTTTTTCTCCGGATGCAGGTACTTCCGATTGAGTTTAAAATCGGGATTTTTCCTAAATACCGTAAATTTTATCACACATCCGATCGAATTTTCTGTCCACGCATGACGGAAATCGACGAGAGTTAAATGAATTAAATTGTAGAGGGATTTTGCGAGGATACGTTCATTAACTGAATAAAATAAAATTTCTTTAAAAAGGTCTCGTTCATTCCGTTGTCCATTTTATTTCTTAATCAACTCGTAACAATCGTTACACGCAATAATAAAATCTCCTTTTTGTTGAATTTTAATTTAAGAGAACTCGAAATGTAATATTGATTTAATTGAGATCTAATTTGAAGCCATGCTTTCTTATTTATGTTTCTTATTTATGTTATGATATTTTTTCTAAAAGATTTTACTTTATTTCACTTTCTGTAAAATATATTAGGTGCGCAACTAAGTTCTCGCTGTTATTTTGATGCAAATGCCAATGAAAATAACAGCGAGAACTTAGTTGCGCACCTAATATATTTTACAGAAAGTGAAATAAAGTAAAATCTTTTAGAAAAAATATCATAACATAAATAAGAAACATAAATAAGAAAGCATGGCTTATCTATTACATTAATTTGAGTACATTAATTTCAATACATTTTCTTGACTCCATTGCTTTAATCAAATTAACGAATAGTGGATAGTAACGAATATTGGATAGTGCAGTGGATAGTGGCGACCTACAAAAATGATTAAAAATAACTTCAATTATGTGTGTGGCTAATTTGACATAAATATAACTTATTTAACCGTGCGGTTCATTTTCTATGCGGTCTATTCCTGATCGCTATTATCGAACGCCTTTGGCTCGGATGAACGTCTCCGCTGCGAATCTGGATTACGCAAAGACAAACCGAGTTGCAGGTCGAGCGCAACGCGTTCGCAGCAGACGCAAATCGGTTCATCGCAACGAGGGGTCGAACCTCGGGAGCTCGTCGCACTCAGCACGTGGACAAGACTTATCCGACCGGCAACAGCCGATCGCTTTGACTGCCGACAGTGATGCTGGACGGTTCCTTCAGGCACGAACGAATATGTTTCGACAACCTGGATATGTTACGCCATGGATGCGGATGCGCACGTGCAATGTGCTGCGCAATACGTATGCATGCGACGAGCGAAACTGTCAGATTATATTTGTTATTGAGCATTAGATAGTGTGGGAATAGAATTCTGGTCTCAAGACTGAACGGTTTTCTGTCAACTTCTGCTTGGAGGCCGGTTTAACGAACATTCACCTCCCTTAAATCGCGCAATTGAAACACGCGTTTACTTGACTCGCGTGTAACGACAGCGCTGCTTAAGCGTGACTTTTATTCGCTAGAAGCCGCGTCTAGTGACGTCATAGCGAATTCGCTACTAAAAACTTCTTCTAGACGTGGGTTTGTTCTTATAGCGTATAGTCGCGACGAATATCGCTTTCGACGCTTGTCGCTGGTTTCTTGCTGCTCCTCCAGAGCGAATTTTTCCAAAACGCCTCGGCCACTCAGATCATAAGCATCAGAGAATAATCATGTCATCGAATGACATTCGAGCCATTGTTGTGTTTTGTGATCAATTATTCGCTTGATCACTAGCGGCCACTTAACGCTGCGACTTGAAAATTTTAATCGCTAACGAATAAAAACCAAGCGTGTACAAGAAGCTTTCATCAGCAAATTGGCGGACAAATTAAGAAGCTTGCTTCAAGCAGCAGAGTCGAGAGATTTCATTGGCGAATTAATGACGTCACTAGACTTCCCGATTAGAATTTGTGTCAGGTTAACTTTATATGTTATAAGGACCTAATTTGGTTGACGTAAGGTAATCCTAAATAAGATACACTTAATAATAAGATTCTCATCAGGTTTGAGTATGATTGACCTAAGATTATATGTTATAAGGATCTGGTTTGGTTGATCTAAGTTAACCTTGAATAAGGTATACCTAAGCAAATCCTCATCAGGTTTGAGTACGATTGACCTTTGTAAAGTTGTATGTTATAAGGACCTGGTTTGGTTGACCTAAAATAATCCTGAATATACCTAAGAAGATTTTGTTAGGTTTGAATATGGTTGACCTCGTTTCTAGTACGCAGCCACGCTATGAGATGGACGAGTTGCTCGTAAAAAGAAAACATCCACAAGTTCTATGAGAAGGCATATGCAAGTCGATTTGCAATAATCTCCTAGAGATTATAAAGTTCCTTCAAAGTATGCCTCCTGGACCTCTGAAATGTTCTTTGCTTTTTTAAGAATGTGATGCTAAATTAATAGCATTTGAACAATTCTCGATTTAGAAATTTATCCAGTGATTTTAGCAGGTCCTAGGTTGACCTTATTTCATTATCAGGTTCTAATGAGGTTCTGATAAGGACTTTATCAAGTCCTCATCAGGTTCCGATGAACTTACCTTATCAGGACTTGATAAAGTCCTGATAAAGTGAAATAAGATCAATCTGATTAGGACCTGCTAAATTCCTTGGATAAATTTCTAGTCGGGTTCTAGCGAATAAAAGTCGCCCCGTGTAAATCACGCTTTAACTATTGTAATTATTCCGACGTGACGCCGCAACCGCGTGTTTCAAAAAGATACTCATTGGCGTTATTAACATCTTGCGTTATCCGGGCCCACGTTTGTGCACGGACGTCATGCACGCACGCATAATTGGTGCTCCCGCAAGGATACGCATGGGGTACTTTAAGTATCCTATTGACGTGATGAAGTCTACGAGCCATTCGACGATAGCGATCGTTCACACGTCTCGGAGATCTGTGAAAGTAGAGTCGGCAGCATCCGTCCCAATCGCAATCCCTCGCAATCACGCGAACAATTACCAGATGCTTAAGTAATTGCAGTTGTTACCTTGTGAGCACACTAATGCTCACGTTTTCTAATTAAAGATCCCGTGTATTAAAATGATATGTCCTGCATAATGGAGCACGTGAATTTAACACATTGCGTTTAATAGAATATTCATGACGTTACTTCTTCGAAAAAAGTTATACTTTCATTAGTAATATCGCGAGTAAAGGACTTCGTACACTTCATCGTTGGAAAATTTGTGTTAAATTTAACACTTTTCACGTGTTCCAAGCGATTCATTCTAATTTATGTGTTAACAAGATGAGTATGTTGAAACAATTATTATTTAAAAAAATAGACACAAGAAAGGACCATTAAAAAACTATTAGTTTATCTCTTTTAAACTAGATACTTTAAAGTTTGCTTTTTGTTTTGCTAAGACAACCCGAAAGAAGTCTGGAAAGTTACAGGAAGGGTCTAAAATAATACGAAAAAAAATTAATAATTTTGTATAGAAAAAAAACACAACTTTTGTAAAATACACAATTTTGAGTCTATTGAAATTTCTGATCAGCATCATAAAAGTGATCGCATAAAAAAAATTTATGACAGGAACCGATTTCTTCACAAGAAGCGCGAGATCTTTTTATGGGTTTTAAATGCGGATAAACGTGAACGGTTAGATGAGCAAAAAGGAAGATAGCTCTCTAAAGGAGAATTTTATTCTTCGATTAATCTCACGATTCCTGCATATGTCGGTGGAGAAAGAAACTTCCAGGATCAGTCAGTGACACACGCGATCTCGACTTGGATGCTGCCGCGAGATGGATGTTTGCGAAACCGGCGTTCGATGTTCCGCGATGTGCGCCGTTCTCCGCGGATTAACGAGGTACTGGTGCACGTGATCGGTGCATTAGAACATCAGAGTAGGAATATGGATTACCCGTCGAATCATCGTCCGTCGATCGTCGCATCTCCTTGTGCATCTCCGAGCCGAGGTGTTTCGTTATAACGTTGCTCCGCGACGAGAGCCTCGAATGAGAAACGAATGACCTTACGTTTCAGTCATAATTTTAATAAGAGTTGCGACGAAAGGAATCGATGTGACACGATTTATAAAGACGAGACGATTTCTCATAAATAGATAGAACGCTCAAGTATAAGTATAATGAGAAATGTTGCAAAAGGTTTTGACATTCATAACAATCAGTTTGAGTCCTATATAATTTTGATAGTCTAACAAAATTATTTTCAAATCTGTATCTAGCTGAATTTTTAGATACTTTAATAGAAATTTTTTTTTCATATGACGCTAATCTTTACTCTTCTAAACTTTAGTAATTAATACGGTTGGTTAGTATTATTATGATAACGCTTACTAAATATTGCACCAATACTCTAAATAAAATTAATTCGGTAATTTATCAAGATTTTCTCAATGTACGACGTCCTATTCTTTTTTTTTAGAAAAAGTGTTCTTGGATGTTGAGGTTTCTTCTCCTTCAAATCAGCTTATAGTCATATCAGTTGATAGTTTGAGCGTAATTTCGACACGAGTAACGAAATGCTGCGAGGTCTAAAAATTCCGCAGCTACAAGCGGAAGGAAAATTAACCGTAAGTTGTACATGTACGACGAAACGGGCATTTATCATCGTGATGATCTCTCGCGCGATGCGCATCTCGTGAAATAAAATCCTCGGGATTGCGCAGAACTCCTACACGTCGGATACACCGCGTTTCTGCCGCGTAATAGCGCGATATGCGAGAGCTTAACGAGCGCGAGCAGAATTATGAGAGGAGATCTATGTTCGTCATTCCCGATGAGGAAACAGCTGGCGCAATAACGTCTCAATACGTCATTCGATGGGTGATATTTGCTTTGCTCCCCCGTTGTTTATCGCACCTACGCGCGAAAATTGCACGAGACACTGACCGGAAGACTTCCTCACAGCGGGATTCTCGCCTAATTTTATGCAGCAAAGATTCCTTTGAGAAAGTTTTCATCGCGGAAGTGTGCCTTTTACGGTGAGAAAGCAAAAGGGTTCTTGCGAGCTAACGGCGAGCCATATCTTAAACGCTTTAATCGTCCGTGGCGTCGGAAACTCGAAGAGAAGACGCGATTTATTTTTTAATTACGGTTAATTATTCTTTTTCTTTTTCCCCTCATTACGCTTAATCATTCTCCTTCATTTTCCTTCAACGTACAAAAAGAAACATATAACGGAAAATGATGAAAAGCTCTATTAATTCTTGATTATGATTAAGGTCGGTATTTCATAGTCGGTTCTTATTTTAAGACTGTCTTAAGTAATGTTTTAAGTCACTAATGCAGCCTTCTGATTGGTTCGTGACATCTTAAGACTGTATTTAAGACTGTCTTAAGATCCGACTATGAATACATAAAAGCAAACATTAAGAAATTTCATAAAATAAATCTTAACCATCTTTTTTACTTCACTTATTTTCAGTATACATACGGCCTGTTCAAGAGTGAGATTTACTCTTTTGAAATGAGATTCATTCCAAAGGAGTGAAATCTCAATCCCTTTTTTGGAATGTAATACCAGAGTAGATGGAATTTCATTCTGAAAAAGGGATTTCACTCCTTTGGAGGGAATTTCATTCCAAAAGAGTAAATCTCATTTTAAAAAGAGTGAAAATCTGCCACTCTTGAACAAGGCAAGCTGCATTTTCACTTTTTTTTCAAGACAGGCTAAATTTTCAGTCTCTTCGAATGAGATTTCATTCCACGAGATTTAAAGAGTATATAAATAAGGCGGGGAGCACAGATTTTTGCATAACGCATGAGGCATAAAAATCAACCAATTAAAATCTTTTGTTCCATGGAAAGGGAGGAAATGGAAGACGTTGATTGGTTCATTTCCTTATGCATTACGCGTTATGCAAGGCTCTGTGCTTCCACCCTTGTCGCGTGAATAAACAGCATTAACATTATTAATCGCCGTCGATGGACTGCGGAGGGTGCACGGAGTATAATCGAATAATTCGTCGAGAATTCAGTTTCATCCCGGAGACAAGGGTAGTTGGGGAAGGAAGACGATTTGTCTCGCAAGAATGACGGATGATGGTGACGGGGCTAATTTAGCGGTCGTTCCGGTTACCGCAAACTTTCGTCCTTTGCCGTAGTCGTTACGCGATTCTCAAGGGTTATCCTCCGCCCTTTGCACGATCGTCTCTTATATCAACCTGATCCCATCTACCTCATCGAGAGACACGATCATGTCACACGCCGTGAGCAAAACTTAAGCTCATTCGCTAGTGTCTGTGTACATCCTCGTGCAATCATGTCGCGGCGCAATAATGGTATAATGATGTGTAATAACGCTATCAGGTAATGGAGCCCTGTAATGATTATGGCTATGATCTGTTCTTTTGTTGCGCTATCACGTAATCGAAAGGTGTTCTCGGTATCTTGCGGAGGCACGTGAGATTATAGGAATTAAACTGTTCGCTATTACGAAATACAAATCGGGAATTACGGAAAGTTTATGATTAACGCCATGGATCATCGGAGAATCGTTAAAGCGTGATCCACGCGATGCGTGTCCCGATCCATAATGATAATTAATATTATTTGGAAAAAATAAAGTTTTGTCTTTAATGTGTAATCTCTTTGCTTCCTATTTCTTGCTTCTTAAATAAAATTTTTAAAAACAAAATTATTAAAGGTGGTTCGATAACATGAAATATAAATAATAGAAAGGCCACGTATACAAGTTGTTTTTCACAAATTAATTACAGGATAATTTTTTTCCGAATTTTGCACTGCGACAACTAATTTTGTTATTTTAATATTTAACATTCACTTTCTTTTGATTACTGATAATAGTCACGACTTGACCAAAACGTTTACATGTAATTAATTTTAAATATATGACTTGTAAGAAAAACAATTGTATGTGGCTCTCTATTATCTATGTTTCTTGCTTTTTACTTCTTTGCCTTTTTTCCCCTTTACATTCGCTGTAACATTCTCTGAGCGTTTTTCATTTAGTGACACAAGTCGATACAAACGTCATTCTATTTATCTTTGCATTCCGTGAGTAACAAAGACAGAACGACTGATGTCACCAAATAGAAAGCACCCTTCAGAATCTCTAGCACCACGTGACCGCCGGAGACATCAACCTCGCTCGGTTGAAGTTCGGAATTCGGAGAGGGTGTCGAGTTACGGAGATTTCAACAGGAGCCAAAACACAGGGCGAGCTGAGCGAGAGTCGGCACTGCCATCGAGCTCGAATTCTCTCATCGGTACCTCGTCCTTTCCCCGCGTCATTCTCTCTCTCTCGCTTTTTCCTTTTCTCCCCTGCGCTCTTCTCTCGCTTCCTCTCGTCTTCCTCCTACGCCGTGTCGGCGCAAACGCGACGTTATCGACCACCCGTCGAGGCACGGCCGCGTGCGTGTCGCTTCCGTGCTCGCGACGCTCGCGTGCAGGCGCCGCGACGCGCTGCGTCGCGCCGCAGCCGACGTCGCACGCAGCACGCGTTGTTTAAAATTAAAATCCGCAATCGCGCTCCGATCTATTTCGACCACTACGCGCTCTTGAAATACTTTCGACGTTGTGTAACGCCTGGTGTATATAAATTATAGTACATACGGTGGGTAACGCGACATGCACGATGTAATATTAATGAGTAAAACACACGCATCCGAATGTGAATTTTTTAATCGCTTCTAATTACTTCAATTATCGATCGTTCTTAAAATGATCGATACTCCATTCTAATCGTCGATGATATTGATGTAAATATTTATGTCTCACACAGTGTTTACATAGCTTCTGTTTAAATCACGCTTAAATTTTTTAATTTTTTGATATAATCCGAGAAAGATTTTCAATCTGGATACAGATTGAAAAATAATTTTGTTGGGCCATCAAAATAATTATGTTGAAAATTGGAAAAACAATGTTTCAAAAAATTTTAACATTCTAGCAGCCAGTTTAAGTTTCCAACAAAATTATTTTCAGCAATATTTTAGATCTTTCAACAAAATAATTCCTCTGTAATTAAATAAGAAAAATTTTATATCCGATCAAAGTAGATCTTACTACTTAAATATATTTGTATGAATTTATATACATGTCTGATACTGCACCCTGAGCGTCGAAATCTTTTTCAGTCTTGAAACGCAATCGTGAGCAGAACCAGAGTAGGGATGTTATTTATTAAATTGCAATTTAATAATTTTTGATTGACCAAAAAGGTATCTTTACAAGATAATTCTCTCTGTGTATATTCGTTTAAAGAAACAACGAAGAAAAATTGATCTCATCTGATTTATCCGTACAGTTTTTCGATCGTTCTAGCACTTCTAGCGCCGTTCTATACACGTTATAAGCCTCGCGAAAATTTGGCGGACTCCTGTTCATCAGCAGCTCCCCGAGCGCGAAACCGCTCGTATTTCAGACAACTCGCACGACGAGTGTACACGGTATATCGAGTTTCCCCCGTTTAACGCGATACTTCATTAGCTACGGTGAAAACGTGCGACCATCGGTGTCGGGTCATCAGGGGAACTCTTATGCGTTCTCAAATCGATGGATACCTTCCTCGCTTTATCCCTTCAGTAATACATGGTCGCGTACGCAGATAGGGAAGCTCTCTGCAGTACGTGAGATGAAATTTAAAAAAAAAAAAAACAAAGATGAAACACAAAAAAACTGCTGAAATATGACACGTTAGTGAGATGCCTGTTATATGTATAACTGTATACAGTTGCGAAACAGTTGCGAACTAATTGACTGGATAGTGCGCTATTATATCAATTTCTTCAAATTGTTGTCCGGTTCCACGCAATTAGTCTCGAACACAATAAGCGTAGTAAGCTTCAAACCGTATATAGGAAATCAAGAAGTCAGAGTCGATTATTCTCCTCACATTCGACTACTCACATTGTCCAATATCTTATGGTATAAAGCTTACTAGATTTAGGCTCGGGTTTTTCATTATCCACTTGTGATTTAGACTTAACTCCACTTAACTTGATGATATTGTAAATTGTGTTTTCCTAGTTATGATTAATCACCAAACTAATGACTTTGTACTTAGTAACTTTAAAAGTCATTCACTAAATCATCAGTTTAGTGATTAAAATTAAATTGAAAAATACAATTTTTATTACTATTATTAAGTTAAATTTAACCATAAGTTAAGTAATAAGTGAACAACCAAGCCTTATTTTTGTTTCGGAGCTTATCACTGATGGTTTCACAATTAATTAATTATCCAAATATAAATATAAACTGTAAATGCCGTAATACGTGTGTAAAATTATAATTTTTGAAAATCTGGACAGCAGTTTGAAGAAATCATCGATAATAGAGCACTGTTCAAATAAAACCTAGATGACTGCAGATATATATATTTTTATTATTTCATTTAAACTCGATGCAAATATTGACATGAAATTTTAGACTTCCGTTTTTATTCGAGCATGTATAATCACGCGAGTATAACGTATTAGAACGAAATAATTTTACAAATCGATTCCGTTCTATGCAGAATTGCATTTTTATAACACTTTTAACGCCAATCTCGAGACTATATCTGCGTATATTTGGAGTGCGATCAATGTCAGAACGAAAGGAGAATCGGTCGGCTACGTTTGGCGTTAAATATATCATGAGTGCACGTAACCCGTAATATCTCTTCATAAAGCTTTCAGAATTCCCCGAAACTGATATATGCAACGACGTAGCATGCTTAGAAAATGAACAGCCGGCTCGAAGAGAGAGGTCGTAAAAGAGTTACACGTTTCGAGAAAAGCATTTCTCGCTGGAAAAAAGATTGTGCGTGCAACGAGGCCAGCGTAGAATTACAACTATTGCGGATGCAATTTCGTCTCGTCGTCTCGGAATTTGTTTTGCCGTACATGCAATTTTCACTTACAACCGTATACTTCGACGTGCTCGACGTGCTAACATCGCACGGGTTGCGTATCACCGTAATTACGAAATGCAATTGGAAACTGAACGATCCGCAGTGCATTCGGTGCACATCGCCAATCCATTTTACGCGAAGCGCCACAATTCGCATAGAGTAAAACATCGATTGTGTAAAACAGTATAAAGTAAGATCATCATTTCAACGCATGTCACTCTAGGTGCTATTACGAAGTAATTTGCTGCAATATAAAAAAATTGAGTTGGATACGAATCTGAAAATAATTTTGTTAGATTATTAAAATAATTATATAGGACGGTCAAAATGAATATTAGAAATTTTTGATATTCTATAGCAATCAGCTTGAACGTCCTATATAATTATTTAAATAATTCAACAAAATTATTTTTAAATTTGCATGTAGTTAAATCTTTAGTTTTTAAAACTGAACAATTTTGTTGAACCATCAAAATAATTATGTGGAAAATTCGAGCTATTACGGTTGAGTTTTCTATATAATTATTTTACAATTATTTTCAGATTTTATATTTTATCTAAATTTTTAGATATTTTAACAAAATTGTTCTTTTGATGTAACATTACAATTCGAATAATATTAATGATCACATGGAAGTAAATGACGCTCGCAACCGCACAAAGAAATCTGAGGGCGATTTTACGATAGTTAATTACGCGTTGCATCCACTCGGCTCGAACGCGGTATTAATTCCAAATCGCTTGGTTAGACATCGGCTCTAATTCTACGACGTCGAACCACAATAATACGCGACCACAATTACGACGAAATTCGTTTGATTTTCCATTAAATAAATTCCGTGCTGTAATTCTGATACTGTTATAACGAAACAGCTTGTGAAAACAACGTCGGAATTTTATTCAATTTTTCTAGTATATTCTAACAACAAGCACAGAGGTGCACTTTAATCAACTTCTTTCTGCCCTATTAAAACACAAAATTAATTGCAAAATTAATTACACCATTTTACTCAGCTTAATTAACTTGACATATTTTCGTTAGCGTTATGCAATTAATTGTCGAGTACAATACCGCGTACGGAACTGACTTGCGAAAGATTTGCGATGCGTTCACAGATCGCCGGAAACAATTTGTGAAAATTTCAGATTGCATCGTAATGAAAACATATGAAACGAATTAATATAGTAGATGATCCTGAAATATTTCAGTGATGCTAAAATACGGAACGTTTTGCAAAACTGAGAGAAAAAAATAATCGCAATTATCATAATTTAATTATAATAATATTATAATAATTTATTATAATAATTATAATAATTTATAGTCATTTTTTGGGACAACTATATATTTATAACTATATAATTACTATGCAAATGTCCATTGTACTATTAATAATTATCACACACTGCTTGAAAATCTTTAGTTTGTTTTTAACATATTTTTTAGTTATTATTACCACATAAATATAATTAAATTTAATATAATTATAAGAAAATAATTATATTTACTATAATTATATTGCGATTGTATTTATTGAATAAAAATGTTTATTTTATTTACTATTTGTATCTTGATATTTTACTATATTAATATTTAAAATTATCATAATTTATATAATTTTCTCATGTTTGAACGAATTATAAATATTATATTGGTTATTACTACTATATAATATTATAGTAGTAATGACCATAAAAATGAAGTAACTAGCTATAATTATTTTACAGACACAAATACTTTTCTTTCAATGTGTACTTCACTCTTCGTAATAAATATCATATCGTGCATGCGTCTTGTCTAATAGACTAACGTACCGAGTAATGAGCCCAGAACTCTCATTTTCTTATTAGCTCTTTGCTGCACTCAGACGGATATACGTAGCGCATGCATAATTTGTTCCGACATGCGAACGCACATCGCGAATTATCGTGGGCGCGAAAGTGCTAATTATATGGGAATCGCATTTTGTCACGATGGAAATACCGGCGATTACGGTTAACTTCCGATTCTTTGTCCGCCATGAGATAATCGAATAGGGAACTGCTGAGTAATTGTCTATCATTTATATCGGAAACGTAATCTCATTTTCTTCTCCATTTTAATAGAAAGGTACTTTACAACTTTCATTATCGTAAAGATCCTCTTTATCAAACTGCTTACATAACTTTCGGTGATTGTTCACTTTAAAAGATTCAGAGGAAAAATAATTAAACGCAATGCTGGGGCTTATAAAAGTAATTAATAATTTTCGAGTAAAATTATTTTCTCATTAATTAAGTCAATTGTTTCACTTTCTGATACTTTGCGAAAAAATAATTATCAGTGGTAATTGCAGATTTAAGACAAAATTTCGCCTAAATTTCACGTAAATAATTTTTTTTACAAGTTGAATAATCTTTCCTGAAATATGTGAATAAATTTTTGACTCCATTTTTTATTACATTCGTTCCGAATTGTTAGAATATTGGCAAAAATTCCTTTCCCCAGCTTGTAGCTCGTAGCGATTTATCATGGAAGATTCATGGACATCCTGCGCTCGCAAATGGAAGCCACGATCGATCCCGGCGGTGTAGGAATAGGAAGCCGGATTGCCGGAGACCTCGACGAGGAGACTTCGATGGATTCCGCGTGCACGTGGGATCCGTTGATCCGCGAGGAAAACGGGATCAAGAAGTTCTTCGCGACCGCGAGGATTAACTAAGCGTATGTTCTCAATCTCGGAGTGAGTTTCCGGCCTTGGAAAATCTCGAATTAATTTCCCTGTCCCTTCTTTCGTCGTGCTTTCTTTGTGAGGAAGAAAAAAAGTGCGCGTAGAAGGAAACCCCTGTGAGTAGTTGAGCTTTTAGTTAGACACTCTGCGGATTCAGGGAGACTTTCCTGTAAGCTCAGTAAGATCTGTAAGTTTCGTCGTAGCCTGAACTCGCGGGTCTTCCTTTGATAGCTTTCTTATTGGACATACTATGATTTTCATGATTAATATTCTTTCACAACGAAAATCATCCCCAGTAAATCAACTAAGAGTAACATAATGTTTAATGTCTTACTCAACTGTTATAACAATGTGTGTTACGTTTATATTAAAAAAGGATAAAGAACGAGCAATACAAGAGGTAGTATCACCAAATCGTATAATTATCTTTATCATTAAATCAATTGGTTTCGTTTTATTTGCACTCTCTTTCAATATATACGTTGAGTAAAAAATTTGTATCATAGCTTCTAGTTTATAATTTAAAATAACTGATAAAAACCGAGTATAGGTCGAAATGTATTCTTTTGATTTGTAAAGTTAATTTAGATAAAGATAATTATACAATTTTGTGACACCTTGTATCGTCCTTTTTCAAATTTTGCTTTGCAAATTAGAAGCCTGTATATTACATTTACATTTATATTGTTGAGTGAGAAATTATAATATCGGTGTAAAGTTATCGTTAGTTAATATTCAGCGGGATTCATATTACGCTAAATATTCACAGACACTGAAAAGATACAATATTGATTTAGAGAATATTTGGAAATTCAAACTTTTCAGGCTGTCTTCTCATATTTTCTTTTCATTATGCAGTTTGCTTCGTGAAAAGACGTATCAATTTTGCTATCGCATAGGCGATGCCACGATGGAATGTCAGACGAAAGTCGGAACTGTACGCTGCGCAGATATTATTCTGAGAGAACATGATATAAGAATCATACGTCAGCGTCAGCATAAATGAAGAACGAAACGGAATCTCTCCAACGTTAGATACGGTCGATTCGATTTCATCTTCCGTTGGCTCGAAAGTAACAAGACGGGCAGAGAGAGATACTCGTTCAACGTGTTTCGTAAAAACACGTCTGAAATGTTCACAATGTGCTGTACATCCCCCTGTTGTCTCACTTGATACCGCGATCGAGACTTGACCGTGATGTTATGGCTCGGTTTTGATCCGAAATCACGGCATTGCACGCAGGAGACAAATCAGCCGGCTTGGTCACATCAGCAGGTCGGTCGATGCGAATCGATCCGGCTCTTTAAGCGGGTCGTAACCTCTAGCAAGTCCGGCCTTTGGGACGAGGTCGCGGTGACCCAAATTAGGAGCCTTACCTCGCCTTACCTGCGTGCGCTATGGCCGCCTCCGGTGCTCTCCTGCCTGCAATCGTTACCCCGGATTCTGCGCACTCTCATCGTTACCGTTGAGGACACCTCTCTGCGAGAACGTCGAGCTTGCACCTCGAGCAGAGATGTAAACGATGGAAAAATACTAGAATTTTTCGGTAAAAAACTCGGAAACTAATGGTTTTTTTCCTCTTACATTGACAGTTTTTTACTCGGGTATTTTTTTTTAGGTCACTTAGATCTGTTCGCATCGCTTGAAGTCCCCCAAAATTTTTGCACTTAAAGTGATATTGTTAGAAAAATAGATCCGGGCGTTGAAATTAGAAAAGGCACAGATGCTGAATGCAAAGAGTGCAAGCAACGCAAACAGATCTATTAACCTATTATCATCTCGTCAAGAATTGCAACAGTCAATAATACATATTTCCGCTTCGATATAAAATTATAAAAACAAAAGTATTAAAAAGTATCGAAATAACGAGGCAAATGATTTCTATTTTTTCTTCTACATATTTAACATGAATTCTAAGGTTTTTCATAAATTTTATGTAATTTGATCAAAAATACGATTTTTTATGCCGAATAATCTTCGTTCGGGATCAATCTCTCATTCCTTTACGGTAATATTGTATTCAAGTTTCGCCTGTACTGCCAAAAACAGAACTTCGGACTTAAAAAGTAACTTTGGATACATTACACACACCGAAAATACGGTTTCGCTAAAGTATCTAAACGTTTAGCTGGATGCAGTTCTAATTAACTCGTTTGGAACTATCAAAATAATTATACAGACCGCTTAAACCATAACAATACCGCAAGTTTTGACATTCCAGCAACTTAGTTTAAGAGTTCTATATAATTATTTAGATGGTGATGATTCAAATAAAATTATCTACATTTAATTAAATTTTTTGATACTTCAGCAAAATTATTTTTCCATGTAGGTACATTATTTTTATTTTATTATTATTATTATTACTTTACATATGATTGTCAGATATTTCTTCTTAATGATTGACATTACAAGAGATTTTAATGCTGAACAAATCTTATTCAGTGTATAATTGTGATTCTCACGATTAATATTCTCACAATAAAAATCATTGTTTATATTACGTTAAATCATTGACAAGCACTGAAAAAATTTAACGTTTTTATTTAGAGAATATTTACTTTTGAAGTTTTTCATTAATATTTTCTTGAAGGAAGTTACGCGGTTTATGATATCTCTATATCATAATATCTTCATCAGGCAAACAATCTACAAGTATCTATATTTTTATAAAAAAAACTGTAATAAATTTAAGCAAATAAAGTTTCAATGTATCCTTTCTCAATATTCGATCAATACTATCAATCATTGTATGGAATTATTCATTATATCTGTAGAAAATGTGGGAAATTGCGAATTTCCTTTTCTCTTCGGAATTATCCATGCAAAATAGAATCTTTCTTTCTCCGGTATTGAAAATTAAATCTGACAAAACTGTCACAATTCCAACAACTTAACGCAACTTAGCGTAACTGCGACGTTTCTTCGCGAGAGTCGTCGTTCCATCGAGTCCACAACGTCTCGTTGCCCTGCGTGAAAGTAACAACGGCGGACTCTTTTCTGAATTCTAACGAGTTACGTTACGCGAGTCTGAATTTTCCCAAAGCCGTTCATCGGGTATTTAATTACCATCCGCCAAGAGAGATTTCGAAAGTAGACCATCACCGCAACGCTGCGGAAGGATGTTGCTACGTGCGAACGAATTAAACAACGCCAAACTCTCTGCAAACTCTCCACGTACATTACGTACACATGCAAATGTATCTCCTTTCGCTGGCTAAGGGCCACGACACAGACCTTTGCATAAGTCTGGATCTACAATAGGTGTTTTTAAATCTTAAGCCGTAAGAAACTGACCAATTACAGCCGAATGCGAGAAGAATGATCGATTCGTCCATTTCTTATAGCTTAAGGCTTAAAAATCTATTAGTAGATCCGGGCTAAAGTATAACGCACAAGAGAATCAACCGATTTGAACCCTTCTTTTCCTTCCACTTCACGGAAAAGAAGAATTTTCGTTGGTTCTCTTATGCACTGTATTGCAAAATGCAGTTATGCAAAAGTCTGTGTCGCGGCCCTAAGGACAGGAACTCGTGCACAGTGGCTCGCGAAGGTTTGTGGACCGCCGTAAGCAACCTGCGATCGATCCACCTGGCTTGCCCTGCCGCCGTCGTCCCTTCTTGCATGTACACGCCCAAACTCGGGGATGATTTCCCCAACTGCGTTCGTACAAGTCTGTCCCTTGCATTCGCGTGATAATGGAAAAGTTTTGAATTAACTATAGATTGTGATTTCTTCAAATTCGAGCTATGTATATATAGCTACAAATTTAAATGTAAAATATAAATATTATTAGGCATCAAGATTTATTCTTGACCATATTTATTTACGTATTCCAATTTACTTTCTATTGTTACTAATTTATATCGTTGCTAGTATTTTAAGATGCTTATTAGCATTGTTATTAGATTGAATTATTTTACTTTCTATTTACTGATATATATAAGTAAATCAAATAGATAAATAATGGCTAAATATAATCGAGTGTTATAGACCTTATTTGATGGTTAATAATATTTATATTTTATATTTAAATTTCTAAATACTTTAGCAAAACTATTCTATCTGTTGATTACTGTCGAACTTGAAACGCAATCATAAACTGAAGCTAAAATAATATGACAAATTAAATAATATGACAATTTAATAACAATACTAATAAGTCTCTTAAAATACTATCAACGATATAAATTAGTAACAATAAATTGTGCACTTTTTTTGAAAACATCCCTTTTAGCTTCTATATATATATAAAACTATATTTTTATTTTGCACAGCACTTATTAATAGTTCGAATATCTTCATATAAATAATCAATTTATTACGTAACATGTTTTCGTCAAGCCGGTTTGAAATAATTCTTATTACTATCATAAATAATCTTCTAGAACTATATCTCTTCGTTTAAAACAGATACTGTCTTATTCCTTTTTTTAGCTTTTAATATCTCTTCGAGCGACGTGGCAAAGGCAACCAATCTCGTAAACCAAGCCGCTCGTCAAGCCATTTCGAAAATTTCATTTCGGTCTTGTTCTTGGCCCATGTCGAGGGCATTTGATACGCACGCCGAGGACCCTTCTTCAAGGACGAAAAAGGGGCTGTCGAGACGGGATAGAATTAAAGGTTAATCCCACGGGGTATATCTACTCGATGAGAAAGAGAGAGAAAGACAGAGAACAAGAAGGAGCAAGAGAAAGAGAGGAAGAGACGGATTCCTCTCCTCCTCGTGTTCATCTTCTTCTTCGGGAGAGGAGAGTTTTGTTTTTCGCTCGAGACTGGAAGATACCATAAATATTTGCACTCTTAAGTGCTCCTGGAATATAAGAGGAGGCGTCGCGCTGAGAGGATTCTGGATCTTCCGTACAAGCTGATAAATGCTCTTTTGAGTAAAGAATTTTCCCTGACTTAATTAGCTTCTCCGGAAATGGCAATGGAACTATCGTTGAAGTGTCCTTTAGAAGCTTTCATGTGTACAACTAATTTACACCGATTTATCTGTATTAGTACAAACTGAAACCTGATATACAATGTGCTCTTTTTTTCCCGTTTCTTCCTTCTTACTTTTTACTTTTTACCTCTTTGTGATCGTTTTATCAACAACCGTGTTCCTCGTCTCTTTCAAGGTTCGTCAACTTTTATCTCTTTTCTTTTTTAGCCTAGAAAATGAAGTCGACAGGATAAGAAGCAAAAAGACAAATAAAAAATAGTAAAAAAATAGGAAAAGAACTGAAAGTAAAGAGGACATTGTAAATTAGACTTGAGAGATAACTATTTACTTGTATTTTTATGCTTACGGTGGTTTACAAAACGAAGTCGAAACGTTCGTAATCACGATACTATATACATTGTACTTAAGATTTTATTAAAGACACTTTGTTTTAAATAATTTATTAACACATTATTAATTGCAACTCTTATAGTCTTATCTCTAGTTTTTGATTGTTATTGGATAAAAAATTTTTTAATTGTTAATATATTGTTAATATGTATGAAAAACGCTTCTTTCTAGTTACGTGTAATGTTACGTATAAATTCATGAAATAACACCTCCGAATCTCTGTGGAATCATCGTAGTGTTTTGCATTATTTCCTTTCAAATTATTCGCGAATTTTTTTAGGATCATTGAGTCATTTGTCTCCGCCTTACATTATTGTTCATCGCATATCGATCTCCCGGGTGAGATTGGCTTCGTGCATCCCTTGTTCGCGTGGGAACGATTTATACATTGCATATCGGATATATCGACAATATGCCAATTTCGCGAATGGCATTCGTTTTACTCCGATCGTTTGTGTCTCTTGGGCTCGTTTCCATTCTATTCTATCGTTCCTGGAAAATCGGGAAGGAAAAGAGTAAAATAAAATCATAAAGACTTTTTGTTGTAGTGTGTCTCGCACTACACCACTGAACATGCTTTTGCGATTAATTCTCAAACAAAAAAACATTTTCCAATTTTAAGTTGAAATAGAATGAACAGACGTGACGAACATCCATGAAACGCGGTTAACGAGCAGTAAAAGGCGAGACGAGCAGGACAAAACCGCGAGAGCGAAAACATCGGATAGGGGTTGCCGCCCTTCGGATAGGCCACTCGCTGTCGTATCGCCGTAGCGATCCCGCAGACAATCCGTAAGGGCTTAGCACTGTTTCAACAAGGGATTACCGAACGCGTCCCTAAGTCGAGCGATACACGATCCCATAGCGGACCTGCGTGTCGGGGACAAACATTTAAATTGCCAAGATTAGGCCAAGTAGCTAGCAAGTGTGATGCCATGACGCCATTCAGAGACACGCGATTGTTCACGAACACGGATCAACCACGTTGGGTATCTCTTCCTATTTTGAATTCATCATACGGTATTCATCATACGGATTTATTTAAATCAAGTCAAATCTAATTTAATCTGTTCTTTTTTCTTTACCTTTCTGACGTTGTTCTTGCAATACAAAAAAGAAGAATTTTGTTTGAAAGATTTAAAATTTTGCTGGATACAAATCAGAAAATAATTTTGTTGGACTATCAAGATAATTATTAAAAATTATGAAGATAGATTGATGAGATTAAATTATTTATAGTTTGTTTGTAAGATGTTTATTAGCATCAGATCATTAACAGCTTTCTAAAATGTTTATTTGTAGCAATAATATTAAATTATTTGTCAATTTAATTACTATTTTAGTTTCAATTATAGAACTATGTTTCAGGACAAATAATCAGCGTACTTAGCTTAAATTAGAAATTATATAAATTCACAGGAAATATTATCAGACATGAAAACCTTAAATATGACGTTTTGCAAAATAAAATTATGTTAGAAAACGATAAACAATGATATAAAAAATTATGATTTTTCTAGTTTGAGTTTTCTCAAAATTACTTCGACAAACAAAGTTATTTTGATAGTTCAATAAAATTATTTTCAGATCTGTATCCAACAAAATCATTTTTCCCGTGAAAAAAATATGGAATATTTTATAATAGATATTTTTACTAGTCTTTTGACTATTTTTTCTATTATTTTCTCAATATATAAATTGAAAACATTTTTCAAAAATACGAAAGCAATTTTAATAAAATCACTGCTTGTTAATTTGCATCAGAATTTTTGACAAATAAAGTCACCGATGACTATAATTTAATTTAAGCAGGATAATATCATACCTGGTGGTATGATGGCATCAGAACCGCAAGAGAGATACAATTTTGCCGCGGGTCGTATCCTCGTCTTAAAGTGTGACGCATGTAGGTATTTATCTCCTTCGAATGTGTCAAGCCAACAGCTATTTATGAAGACGCAATGCTGTGTATATTACCATCGCATATACGGGATGTACCGAAAGTTGCGTACTTTCACTTAATTACAAAGCGCTTGATAAATTTTCAAGAAATTTTTCAAGACAACAGCCTCGTAAGACACTATTGTGTGACTTTTGACATAAAAGTTTTAATAATAAGTATTTTGATAATTAACATTATGCGATAAAATAATATTATTTGACAAAAATTCACTTAAAATTCGCTATAGATGTAAAATTATATCATTTATTTTATTATATTATGCGTCTTTAAACCTTTGGCTGGCTCCACTCGAAATATTATTAATTCAATCAATAATTCAGTTACGTACGGATTGAGAAAAAAAGTACCGTAGTTCTCCAACACCTTGTACATTTATCTGTCGCGGTTTTACATCGCAAGATTGCGTGTCAGTAATCACGCTCAACCTCGAGCATCATCGATACTTGAATGGCTTGAAAGCGTGAAAATGTCCTTTCAAACCCTCCGATACCACGGGGCATAAGCGATAATTTTGTTTTCTTACTCACGTTTACCTTCACGCTTTTAAATTAACGTTTGTTGCAAATAAGATACTTTGGCTTCTCTGAAAGCAATAATGATGGTAGCGTTTATGGGATACAATACCGCGATTTTCTGCTGAAGCTAAATAATAATCGTAATTTTTTTTCTAAATTTGACTACTAAATAAATATTCGTAATTATTACAAACTTTATACAACTCTCGCTAATATCTGATGATTAATTAATGAAATGTAATTAAAGTACTGTATGCATATAATTGAGATCAAAGGTCTTCGGGGACGAGACACGTTGTTGGAAAAGAAAAGAAAAGAAAAGAAAAAAAAAATCGTGCAAATAGCTGCCATAAAGGTACGGAAAAAAGAACATACATCCCCGTAGTATATCGATTTAGTCGAGGTTTCAACTTTATCGCCTGCTACACCGAAAGGTCCTTGAGCAAGACCTAAAATAGAGAAAAAAGAAAACGAAATACGAAGGAAGGAAGGAAGAAAGGAAGCGCAACTAGGATCCTTTGTACCGCTTCTTGCGTGTCGACGAGAAATATTTTCTTTTTACGCGAGACGAGTTCCTTCTCCTGGCGCTTGGTGGATTGTGGAATAAAACGACCACCCTCGTTCACCTCCGCGTTTTCTCTCCTGTCCGCAGGGATTCATAAGAAAAGTTACGTACTTTAGGGCGGGGACATCCCTCTTTCGAAAAAGCACCAGCTCAGTTTAGCTTTCGATCCACTCGTTACGGTAAACGCTCGGCTTCGCGGGATCAGCCGGTTTCCTCTTTTCGTGTATTTTCTCCCTGGGAAAAGTTTCCTTTCTTCTTGGTTGTTCAGTTTGACAGTAGTTTTCCGCGTTCTCTTATCCGCGGAAAGTGGATGTAACAAATACTTGCACACAGAGTTTGTCGAATCGGTAGCTTTCTGTTCCGTTAAACTGCTCAGAGATATTTCACCGTTGAATTTTAATGTCAATTAAATAATTGAATGATTCACTTATTTAAATAAAAGAACTAAATGAAAGAACTAAATGAAAGATGAAATTAAACAGATTAAAAACCGCTTTATAATTCCTTTCGAAAATATTTAAAAATGACATTTACGAGCGCAGTAGGTAAATATTATTCGGTTCTTTTATTCAACATTTTGAAAAGCTCTTTAAAAAAAAAAGACATTTTTAAGACAATATATTATACAAAATATTTTTTGAAGAAAATAAAAAAAAATATTTTTATAACTTTTTAATAATTTCTTACATAATCCTTTTTATCGTTCCTTGATATTTATTTCGCGAATATATCTCGAGCCATTAAATTATCTCTTCGTTCGCTGATATAAACGTCTTCCTCTGCAACAATTTTGCGAGTCGAGGAATGAAATTATATTCCTCCCAAGTTTCGGATGCTCGCGTGCAGGAACGACCATCCGCGCAAGTGAGAGCTTACGGTCATAAAAGTTTATTGCTTCTCCTTTCCGTACTTCACTCCTTTCCCAGTTCCTTGTAGGGATGAGACTTTGTCGGTTCCCCGCAGAAGAAGATCCCTCCTGAGTCTCGACACGCGGCCATTTGCACGTGCTCGCGATATTTCTGGATAGCATCCACCTGCTTCCATCCTATCCGCTTATTCCACCCTCTTGTATCCTTGGGGAGGATACATCTACTTTAATCGTTTTTGCGGAGAGCAACAGCGTTACTTTCGCACGCGTTTTAACATATGAACTCCTCAATATTTAGTGCAAATAATTACCAAGATATTATGTAGTAAGCTATAAGTAATAAACTATAATAATAGAATATTGTTAATCAAATATTGAAAAAAAAGTTTTTTTATCTTCTCAATTATTGCAGTAACTTGTGTTATTTGTCGGACTATTTCACTTTTTTATTGTATTATTTTTTAAGATCTTTGATCAATTTGATGTGGATTTCTTCTTGATGGAAAAAAAAAACAAAACGCTTCTAAGTTTTGTATAATTGTTGTAAAAGTGAAAACAAAGAATTTTTTGATAAGTTTTCAGAGACAGAAATTAAATAACAATTAATAGCATATTTTCACTGTAATAACGCAAATTCATTTTGTACAAATTTGTAAATGTAAATTCATGACCCCTAATACGTTTTCTTTTTAAAAAGCAACCTCTTTAAAAGGAATGTCTATTTCGAAAAATAATGGCGAGGTATTGTGCAAGTTCTATAAGAGAATTGCAGTTTGAAACGAGATGCAAAATTAGTTTCCTGAAGATCTTCGTAAATTCATAGACGATTCATTCCGGTAAAGTCACGAGGCAGTTAATCGCATCGTTTTCGTCGCGTCGGTTGTGAACTGTGAATGAGGAGAACGCGAGAAAGGTCGAGGGTGACGACGAAGGGGAGGGGGAGGGGGAGGGGATTAATTCCGGGCGTTTGTAATTCGAATTGAATTTATCACGGCGGAAACTATGAAACGACGAACGGACAGACGGACCGACGAACGAATGAACGAACGAACGAATGAAGGGAGTCGGCAAACTCGGGCTTGCGGATGAATAATGGAGGCCCCAATGAGATTTTCCAGTTCGCCGCGGGGCACCGTAATATTAGCTTACCGTCGCCATCGCGACTCGTCCGCGACGTGCACGAAACGACCATCAGGCGTACAATCCGACCCGAGGTTTTAGGTTTGGCCACCCCTGTGTTCTACGATGCCTTCATACTTTTCTCACCCTGCAAAGTTGACGACTATCATCGGAGAACAAACGCGAAAAAAATATCAGGGGTTAAAGAAGATGCCGCTGGGTAGAAGGGATAAAGATTTACGCTCAGGTGGTTAATTAAAATCGCAAACTAGTCAAAGACACGTCTAATAATGGACATACACACACACACACACACAATCGAAATTTTTTTCTCATAATATAAATCTTAACATCACGCCATTACTTCAATAATGACACAATTAAAAAAAAACATGAGTTATTATCATGAATAAGTTAGATAATCATTAACTTATCAATCATTTAATGTGAAAGTTTTATGAAATATAAAAATCGTCGAAAAGGATGATTTTTAAAAATCATCAAAATCGTCAAATAATAAAAAAAAAATTATTTTTTTAAAGGTCATGAAACATGAAAATAATATTTGATCATGTTAAGAATACATTCTTTTTGCTAATATAATTTGATTAGTTAATAATTTCCTCTTCTCTTTTCTGGAAAACTCGATTTTCTGCTATTATTTCCGGAAAGATCGAATAATTTAGTCGACGAGTCCCTCAATTGACCGGCGCTCGCTTTTACAAGACCGGTGTGTCATCTCGAAACGCGTAACTGGATAATGCGAGCGGGCATTCCCATCGATCAGATGAATGGAGAGATAGCGAGAAAGGGAAAGCAAGATCGAAGGAACGGCGGCAATTCGTGCGACAGCCACCGTTGGCGAGAAAATTGCTTTCAGTCTGGCTTTTCGCGACACTTCGCTTGGGACTGGTGGCAGTGGAAAGCGAGGGCAGGAGTGCGAGAGGTCGACCCTTAAAGAAACGAGAAACGAAAATGTATTTCCGGATGTATGCCAGCAAATCGAAAACCCAGACCGGCGATTGTGCGGGTCGAGTCTCCCGCTCAATGCTGAATGGGCCATTCGGCTAAATTAGAAAAATTACGTGAGAGAGAAAGAGCGGAAAGAAGGACAGATTGCTCTCCCGGAGTGGTAAGAAATGAGATATTTCTGTGGAGGACCGCTGGAAAAAGGGAGAAAAGAAGAAGGCATTATCGCGCTGCTTATAAATGTATACCTTCGAGATAAAATTGCGAATGAATTAATCTGGCTTGTAAACAGATGTATTACACAGAGCGAGAAGAGAATTTAGATGAGATATGACAAAACGAAATCTGTTAAAAATCACAGAAAGATATCTTCCAATCTTGGGAGACGGAAATTCTCGGAAAAATTAAGTTCAAACAATTTAAAGATATTGAGTTGCTGCACTTAATTAATTAGTACTTTATTTTTATTACTTGATTACTTTAGTTTGAATATACGCAAGTGACAGATATTTTATACGAGATAAATTTTATAGGTAACAGAAGTCTGACAGGAATAGAAATTCAATTTTGCTCGAGCATATTAATCTTATATTTATAGTCGTTCTGATTTTGCGGTTGTCGCGTTAAATCATGGAAATTTTACAAAACCAACATACAATATTCTTCGTATCTTCGTAAGAAGATATTTATATCGAATACAAAGCTTTAGTTGAAAAATGCAAAACTAAATAAATTTACCCCTATCCAAGTAACGTTCACAAATATTTGATCGTCGCAATTTGTCTCTTTTTGATAATTATGTAAAACGTAAATCCGTAATGCGTTTCTCTTGTTCCCTTTCTGTGAAGTTATTTTATCTTGACAGTAAAACGTTGCACAACTTTTGTTATATATTGGGTCATCTAAAAACCGCGGATACTTTTTAGATGACCCAATATATATATATATATATATACGTTTGGTATGTCTGGCGTGTGCCGTCACTGCGTTTTTGACAAGTTCTCCCAGAAAATGAACACATTTTGAAACCGTAACTCCAAATTTGAGTGAAGTGCATTATTTATACATTTTGACTGACATAGTTGTCATCAGTGTTGACACCGGTATCTCTTCGCCTGGCAATCGCTTTATGTACGTAGAACGTAGCTCCGTGTGTGTCACCCTTCCCGCCCTCATTCCTCTGACAATATTTGCATTGTTCCGGTACAGTCCGAACGACCCTTACGTCCATCCCCTTTCACCGGTGCGTTGCAAGAGTGGAGTGGAGTGACGCAGACGGGGAGGAGGGAGGCGCCGGGGCCCTCGCGTAAATCCATTTATTTATTTATTTATGTGCCACGGGGGGGCTCGGGCCGACGAGGGGGTGCGAGGTGCGGCTTATAGCCGGCGCATGCATCGAACCGGGAATCCCATGGGAACGACCGTACGGGATGAGAGGGATAGCAAAAGTCACGGGGAACTCGCGCGCGGATACTCGACTTCGTCTCCGGGCCTCTCCAGGAGCTCGCTTGGAATATACAGGGTGTTACTTATTCATAATGTTTAATGTGTAGAATGATGATTCTTGCCAAGGAACAGTTTAAATTTTTGGGAATGAAATTTTACTCCAAGGAAAAGTGATAGTTGCGGCAAGGAATGAACTTCACTCCTTCAGGAGTAAATTTCTTAACGTAAAATGTCAACTTTAATGATTAATATCTCGCTTCGTAAGATAGAGCGATGTTTTTTTTTCTATATTCGTTCGTTTTATGCAAAAATATGTCAAATGAGCTTGATAATTTTTAGATTAAATGTAGGAAAACTAAACTTTAAGACATTTATCAGAATGAAATTTTAGTCTGTTCTTTTAGAGAGTGAAATTATTCACTCTCCATACAGATTGAAAATTGACTCCCATTTGGAATGATTCTTTACTCTTTGGGAGTGAAATTTCACTCCCAAAAACTTAAAGTATACGAGAACGTGTCGAGTGCCAGAATTTAAATGAGATATATTGTCACAATTAGGCATATAAACAAAACTAGAGTTATTGACATTTAATTCTTTATATATCGACTAAAATATTTTTAAATATTTTTATTTTATTTAAATAGAATTTATATTAAATCTAAATTTTATTCTCTCTCTATTGGAAAAAATTCTTTTATTCTGACTCTCATATGTAACATCATACACTATTTTTCAATAAAATTACGTAAGTAAAAAATTAACAAACGTTTTCATCCTAAAAATTTTTCTTACTCTTCCTAATTTTGATATAAAACAGAATTTATACAATAAAGAATTTATCCATCTGTATAAAAGGTCACTTAAATTTTATTCGAAATTTTAAAATTTGCTAGGCAGAATTTATAAAAAGAATTACTTCTGTGCCTCTTAATTTCTTATAATTAATTTAATATAAACTCTATTTAAATAACATAATTTTTAGTGTAAAAAGTTAATAAAAAATTAAACGTCAATAACGCTTCAATTGAAAAAAATTAGGAAACAAAGAATTCCGAAAGAATTTTCTTCTTGTTTAAATAACTATATTATAACGCTACATTATTTTGAAGTTTACGCCTTCAAGACATTTTCTTCAAAATTTTCAAACGTTACTTAAATATCATCTTTTAAAGTTTTGTTTAGATTTTCAAATTTTTCTATTTTAACTTGCTCTATATATGCATCGATCTCATTCTCGCAGATATTACGATCGATCGAACGATAGGCGAACACCCTGTGTAATAGCAAATTCTCTCGAGGCATCGCGAGCTTGAAACGAAAATGGTGTTGTGCCACTTAGACGCGGAGAGGATCTCTTTCCCGTTCGATCCCCATGACTGTGACACACACCGCAGTTTTTTCTTCTACTTTTTCGCGACGGGATAGACCCTCGTTTTAAAGCGACGGCCGTATTACGGATTACGCCGTCTGACTCGGCTTTCCGACAGAGTCGATGTCTTCTCGGCAATGTTACGGAGAGAAGTAGACAAAATCTCTCGGTACATTGACGGCTTACAAATAGAATTCCAAGTAAATCCAAGAAAAATAACATGACTCAAAATTGCATATAATCTAAACACAATTTTCTTCTGAAGTGAATCAACTCCTCCAATTCAATTTCAATGAAAATATATTTTTATTTATTTTATAAAAGTTAAGTGTAATTTGTTTGAAAATGCGACCATTGTGTTTGAATTGATATTTGTGTAAAATTGGTTACTCACCCAGTTGGCCACCTTCTGTCTACGTTCGAAGAGACGTTGCTGGAGTTTCGGGCCAGGACCCGACAGGAAGGCTCGTACCAAGCTTCGAGTCTTTTCCAGGTGATTCGGCGTGATAGCTTCGACCTGCGCCAAGTATTTCTGCAAGGTCGTCTCGAGGTCCGGAACCGGAAGACTCGGTAGAGCCTCCTCCTTCTATAAATCGAACGGAAATAGGTGATTACTGCGAGCGAGAAGAAAGAAGATTGAAATGAATTATGCGACGAGTAACAAAAGGCGGACATAGACATTACATTTTCAATTTAAGTGATGTGTGCATTTATAAAAAAAAAACATTATATATATTTTTAAGATTTATTATAACATATGTATATAATATAATAATATATTGTTCTGTTAAAACTGTAGTAACCGATTCACCACTTTTAATGCGAATGAAAGAGACATCGGACGGTAGAGAAGAAAAAACAATAATAAAGTTATCAAATTATGTTTAATCGAAAGCAAAACGCTTCTGATGGACTCTCTCCATTTTAGAGTTCAAGCTATTCCAAAAGCTTTGACTACTATTGCATAACGTAACGTCCGATAGTCACAATCATCGGAGACGAATAAGCGATGTGGAAAACGATGACATAAGGCGACCGGAAATTGGCAGACGAAAGGGTCACGGCTGGCAGCGTGTCCTACGTCCTACACTGGACATGTATTCGTTGCCCTTTGCGGGGGGCCACGGCGATTGTAAAATAAAGAATCAATCGAGAAACGAAGCGTGCCTCTGATGGAGTAAGGACCCTTAAGGCTAGCACGGTTGGTTGAACGGAATCCCCTTTTGCAGGCCTAACAAGACCAACTTTGCGATCCGAACACCCTCGTCCTTCAGCTTGAGTGTTTCCGGCGAGCTTGTGTAAGAATAAAAGAGAGGAAAGAGAGAACGAAAGAAGGAGAGAGGGGGGAGGGAGGGGAGGAAAGACTATCCTCCTGTAATAGATTTTATTCCCTTTTTAGCAGATTCATATGTTTTGTAGACTCATTAGTCCTTAGATCGATTATTCTGTCGTTACAAATTATTGATACATTCTTCTAAAAAATTGTAAAATTCATAATACTTAATTTCACTGGTTGATACAAAGATATTTTTGGACTTAATTACTTTCGAACTTATTACGATAATTAACACACGGAAATGACAGTTTTGCTGAATCTAATAATTTAGTTAGAAAGAGATCTATAATTTATTGGGCCATCAAAATATAATTATGCAGAACACTCAAGCTAATTACTAAAATGACAAAACTTTTTGCAGTTTTACTGATGCTTGAAATTCCCACGTAATTATTTTGAATGGCGTGCAACAAAATTACTTTCAAAATTTTATATCTAACTAAATTTTTAGTTACTTCAGCAAAACTATCAGTTTTTTTTTTCGTGTGGGAGAAATAAATTTAATTCGTTGTAATAAATCGTCTAGGTACTCCGTCTAAAAACCACACGAGTGGAATTCAATGGAAAAACTTGAGAATTTCGTACATGGAAACGTGCAGAATTCATTCCAACTTTGCAGAGTGTCAACTTAAGCTACCTCCGACTTCTCCAACATTCTACCGATCCCCCAAGTTTCCTTAGAAGAGAAAACTTTCCCATCATATTATTCCGACAACTGGAGTCCTACCTATGTTCACGTCAAGGAACTCATTCACGCTAGTTCCTGAACGATTCGCGAACTTTGTCGCGTCGCGATCAAAGGGCTCGGTACTATTCGCGCGCGCGAGGAGCCGAGCGAGCGGAAGGCGATCTTAGATACTGAAAATCGTGTGCGAGATGACATTCGGAGGGGCAGAGGGGTCGCGGGTCGGGGGGGGGTGTAAGGTCGTTAGCGGAGTTTCGAGCGGTGCATAGCAATGAGGCTTGAAAAGGGGGTGGAAAACCTCCTGGGAATCCGGACACCCGTTATACGGAGAGCGGAATGAAACGGAGGGCGTGCGTCGTGTTGCGGAGGTAGCTGCAGGAACAGGACAGGAACGACTGACTCATGCCGTGCCAGGATAATCGAACTCGTTACGACCCGACTCCCCGGATTCGTTTCGTGCGTAGAATCGTGTATCGTCCTTCTGCGTGGTGTATCGATGGATCGGGATTATAGCGCCCAATACAATCTTTTATGAACTTAACTGTTCTTAGATATACCGAAAAAAGCCTTTCTTCGCTTTTCACAAGGAAATGTAAGATAAGCAAACTTCGTAAAGTAAAAAAAAAAATCAAATTTGGATTTTAATGAAACTTTGTATGTATATATAAATTATATAAATAGATAAATTTAGAAAATATCAATTGCGGCTAATAAACGGTTTTAAAGGGTGAAATCATCCCCTATATTTAAAGCAGTTTTAACTTTTTTCATATCTCAATAACTACTTATCAAAAGATTTATACAAAAGATATATAATAAATTTATCTACGTCATATTAAAAAAAAATTTTTTGAAATTTATTAATTTTAAGATTTATTTTTTATTTTGAATATTTTTGAAATATAAAGGGTGATTTTCTAAATTCATTTATTTATGTAATCTACATATATGAAAATTTTTATTAAAATCAGAATGTGACACTTTGCGAGGTTTCTTTGTTAGAGAGAATTATGTGACGTTTAATAAAATACGCAATCTCGTGAAAGGAAATAAACGATCAATGAAACCGATTATGTCCTTTCAAAGAAGAAAGAAAGCTCTCATTAAAAAATCTGTATAGCTTTCCAAATCTTTTTGTAAAAGAAGAAGAAGAAAACTGAAATGAGAGTTCACTATCGCGCAATTGCATTGCGAGAATGCAGAAATAAGAAGAGGCGGTAGAGGGTTGAGAAGAATCGTTAGATCTCGCTGAATAATCCTGTGAAGAAGTCAGATCGATAAGCGAGATCGACACGGTCCGCAAAACAAACGTCCGTAGATTCGACTTGCGCTCCTTACCGATGCAAAACAGCGCGGAGGGTCGTAGCAATTAAGAGATAACAAGGTTTCCTCCCCTCGGTGCCCCTCCAATTAGTAACACTCCCGCTGCACCACGCTAGAACGGCGGAACAACCACCTCGGGCTCCCCTCGTCGCAGTCCTTCACCATCGCCACCACTACCCCCGGCGGCGGTTCTCCCGCTTTTTCGACCTATCTCGCCCTTGTTTGCATACCGCGACGGTCCACCAGGGACTTCCGCGGGAGATTGCGAGGTGCCGTTCTCGTGACGGTAGATACACATTATCTGAGATGCGCTTGCAGATGGAAAATTCAAGGGAGACGATTCCACCTCCGCGCGAAGTTAATTTTTAACTATCACAGTTTCGCAAGGCAATGCATAAAAATTTCATTAAACTAATTTTTTCTGTTACTTGCTTCCTAGATCCGTTTTTGTAACATTAATGTTAGTCTCGAGTCGACTTGACAATCTATTCTTGGACTTAAAAATTCCTGCATATCGTAGACGCAACAGATATGTATAAACTAAGCGTTCTCTGATCTTAACTTTTATTCTGTTGAAAAGAATTGAACATTATCAACATTTCTCTTCAGTTTTGTCAGCATTTTTCTTCAATTCGATATTTTAGAGAGAAAAAGTGATGTACTTCAAGCTAGAATTTTTTATTATAAGAATTCTATTTCAAACTACCTCACGTTTTTTAAACTGACAGTGACAACTTCATAGAAATGTGCAGTCTATTCTTATTATGTCTATATTTTATATATATATATATATATAGGATGTCTCACAATTATCACATTTCTTCTTAAAAACATATTTTTGAGATAATTTTGAGACGAAAATCCTAATACAAAAATGTCGAGTACAATAATTTTTGAATTATAATTGATTAAAGATAGTATGTAATATGAAAATTATATAGTCTCGATATTTTCGTATTAAGATTTTTGTCTTAGAATGTTTAAAAGAATCCAGAATTAATAATAGAGTAATGAAAGTAAATTTTGATATATATATAAGCATTTAAAATTATAATTAAAATAATTATTACAGTCTCGACATTTTCGTATTAGGATTTTCGTCTCAAAATTACTTTAAAAAAATATCCTTAAGAGGAAATGCGATAGTTGTGTAATACTCTGTATGTACGAAAAGAATTTTTTATTCATTTTAATATTTCTACATTACAATATTCTATGTAACCTAGTATAACTCATAATAACATTTGCAGTCCACAACAATTTTAAACAATTACGTGTGCATGTAAAACTGTAAGGATTTAATAAAAAATGAGATAACGCAAGAATAAAATATATACTTTAATTTTTCATACCGAATAAACATAACTTTAATGAGCTACGATTAAAAAAATATTGCAATCATCGATACTCGGCGAGTCGTGAACAAAGATAGTTGCTTAAACGCGATGACAGAGATAAAATAATTTAGCGAAATCGAGCAGAGAGACAATGAGCAGCGAACTATGAGAAATTAGTCGATTAATAGATTGATAATTTGCTGGAAAATGTGTTACAACAAACGGATTACGCGCTTTCGCCATGCGAGAAAGAAAGGAAAAGAGAGCAGCCCGGCGGAGCGGGATGTAGAAAGGGAGGATGCCAGGGGGGGGAGGGATGGACAGGCAATTATTTCGAATTCAGTACGTTCGAATGGCAGCCACGTCCGATTGATTATTATCGAGTCGAGCAAACGAGGGTGCTTGATCGAAGCCAGCCGAGCGTTGCGCGGACTTGGCGATGCTGATTAATATCGTCGACGAGATCGACCATAAACACACGTTGCGCAGTTATCGCCGGACTGATTACAGGTAAACTTGGAATTGTAACTGCTATTTTAACTGCTGTTTATGACGGCGATATTTCCCGAGAATGAGCAGAGCACGAAACGAACTCGCATTAACACCCTAACGAGGCTCTTCGTTAAAACTTGGTAATTAGAGATCAACATTTATTTGTAGCTATCTAAATACAGCTGAACATAATTCCCTGGAAAAATGCAAATAAAATTATACATCGTTGAATTATAAAAAATGTGTCTCAAATTTTTGTGGCGTTTATTTTCGTTGTATCTGTTATGTTAGATCTCTCATTGTAATTTTTTTATCGCAGCACATAGAATTCTTCATCATAATCTTTCATTGTGACACACGAAAGAACGATTTTGCTGAAATATCTAAAAATTTAGCTAAATACAGAATCTTAATGAATAATAGATCTAAAAATAATGTTATTGCATCATCAAAATAATTATATACAAGACTCGAGCGTGCTGCTGAAAAATTTTGAGTTCTAACAAGTCTGAATATCCTACATGTACATAATTAATTTGATGGTCCAACAAAATTAGATTTTTATCTAGTTAAATTTTTAGGGACAAAGCCAAATTATAGATTCAATTGTAAGTTCGCCTCTTCAATTTTACGAGTTTAAGATGAACTATTTTTTTCTACTAAACTATAACTGTGAAGAACAAAGGGAAAAAGTGGGATTAACAAAACATTATTATACTCTCATCAAAACTCGTTTCTTCGTCAGTCGAGTCGAGTGCAACTCGCTGGCGTAATCTCTCGGGAACATTTTCGCTCGCGCTTTCATAACGAACTGCCCTCTTCCCTCGACAGGGTTGCTCTTCAAGGAGAAAATAAGTTTTTCGGTCGCCGACGCAGGGGAGAACGGACCGGTTGCTTGGGGCATGAAAGTTCGCGCCTATTTCTCCGGAGGAATGATGATCAAAGTGAGATTACGCGCTGCGACCTGGGCGCAACGGAGAAATTCCGTTCTGCAGACTCAAAGAGGATGCTGCGAGCGTTTGTCCTGCCGAAGGACCCCTTAACGCTTCTTCTTTCCTCGTTAGCACGATTTTCTCGCAAGCTTAATGATATTTGCCGAGGGACGTCGACGATGAAACAGACTAACTGCCTCGACATTTCGCTGCCTCAGCTCGTGAAATGCAACTTATATAATTATATACAAAAAAATTTTGGCTCTTTCGTCCGTAATTTTAACTGATTTTAAGACAATTTAAGATTAAAAAGAAATTCTGATTTTACAATTTAAAAAACGCTAGATGTTTGAAACTAAAGTATAATACAGCTAAATTTTGATGACAAATTTAATATCGTTTTATGTAAAAGGGAAACTTCCCTTGTTACTTTACAGCAAATAAAAAATATAGTTACAATGTGGAAAATTTATTAAACGGTGAGATCAATGTAGCATATATGTAGAGTTAAAATAATTTTGAGCAAACGAAACACCGCCGCGGCGCGGCGTTTCTATCGTAACGCAAACAGCGGCAAACCGAGCAAATTGGCAAACAGTCGGGGATGTGCAACCGTGCGAAGCAATTACGGATTTTGCGTGAACGACGCGCACTCTTTGTACGAAGGGCGAAGGGTGCGGAGAGGATTTTTCTCCGTTGCAATGGCGTAACTACTGAGTAGACCTCGGGACAATTTCAAAAGTATAATTTAATTATGCCCCATAAAACGATTTTTCATACAGATAAATAAAACATTTTAATTTAATTTTAATTTAATTCTCCAGAAAGCAACTTCCATTCGCTTTTTATCTGCCCGTTATATAAAACTTTTTCAAGCTTTGATGTCTATTTATTACATAAATTCTCAAAAGATGTTTTCTTAAAAAATGTACATTGAAATATTAATTTGCTTTAAAATTTGTTAAATTATTGTTAGAGCTTTCCATGAAATTAAATCTCTTTGATGCTGTACGATAAATTAAAATTATCTACTGTAAAATTTCACGGATAATTTTTAAACGGGAGAATATAAAATATACTTTGTAAATTTGTCTCTGCAACGTTTCTACGCTGTTGCATCGAGCCTAAACTTTGTCTGAACCAGGAACGAGTGAACAGTAATTGGAGAGCGAGGGTGGGGATTATGCTCGTGTTTCTAATGAAGCGACCGAGAACTTGACCCCCATGGAAGAATGCCTTGCACCCCCGACGAATTTGTCTTTCCGATTTGCGTCGACAAATTCGACGTTGATGTCAAAAACTGCGGGAAACACGCGGCCTTGGAGAAAGAAGAAAAAAATAGCTCGCACATTACATCGAACAATCTCGTCATGTTACGTCGAAGTCACGCGGATTCGCGTGTTTAAGTTTTTTTCGTGTAACTTCTCGATTTTTATTTATGGCACCAAGAGTAGTTATCGCGTAGTATGAGTAAGCAAAACTCACGATCCTATTCTTCGTTCCTTTTTTTCCTAGAGAAAAATTTTCCTTTCTTATAAAGAAATATATCAAGATTGAAAATTATAAAAAGCAGACTAAAATTCTCAGGTTATGAAAAGAAAATCAATAGATTCTATTACAAAATGTAACGAAATGTGTATATAATATTGTAATATTAAATATTAGTTGTAATATAATAAGCAATCGAAACGATTAAATAATAATATATATTAGTAATATATCTTTCTTATTATCAATGTGCTAATTAAGTATCCGTTGTATTTCAAGATGTCCCGCATGACATACAAAAAAATAGATTTCTCCATTTTGAAAACGATGTCGAGAATCAGTTCACTTATGACTGTTTTGATGTTTAAAATAAATATCACAAATCTTCTACTTCTCTCAAATTGCAATATTCTTGGCATATTTGATTATTTCGAGATCGACATTTCCTTGATTAAAAAAAAGTAATTTGATGTAAATTTTAAGTCTTTTAAATATCATTGGTTTACATTTTTTACAATCTAAAATTTAAAATAACTCAGATCGAAATAAAAAATCGGAAACTTCTATCTTCATTAATGATCTGGATTAATCTTCACAGTTACATTCAACTAAGAAAGTTTTGTCAATATATTTTTATTTTATTTCATTTTAATTGATTCAATCGCGAGAGAAATTATCAGATTAAAGAGAAGTTAAATAAAGTTTTATTTGCCACAAATCTTAAGTTACAGAAAATTGTATAATTTCAATCGTTGAAATCACGCGAAAATTATTAAAATCTAACTCGAATCTACTTTTTTTTTCATCAAGAAAATCGATCTCGAAATTATCAAAGAATATGCCAAGGATATTGCAATTTGAGAGAAGTAGAAGATTTGTAATATTTATTTTAACATCAAAAAAGTCGTAAGTGAACTGATCCTCGATATCGTTTTCAAAATGGAGAAGTTTATTTTTTGTATGTCATGCGAGGCATCTTGAATACAAGGAATACTTGATTAGCACGTTAATAATGAGAACAGTTTGCGGGAATACATCCAGTAGCGAAAGCATAAATTTTCGTATGACTTACAATTCCATCAGAGAGTAATTTGGCGAGTATTTAAGAGATATAGAGACGGTGGGAACGCGAGGGATGTGGATCGCCAAGAGAAACCGAAAAAACGAAAGGGAAATCTCTAGATAACGATAGGGCCCACCCTTCAATTATCCCAACGCGCGTTTTTATGGTAGCTAGTTTGGCTTACACCATTAGCAACCTGATATCGATGAGACCCATCAGGAAGACCCTTCCTTGCCATCGGCCCCGTTCATGATTTGTTTTCGTTCGTGCAACTTTAAATGCCTTAAAACACCCGCGCTGCACGCATTTACGGGATCCTCTCGATTTCTATGATCGATTCGGCTTTTAACCCTTAATGGTACCGATATATAAAAAAAATACATCATATATATATATATATTTTTTTTATTGTGACCAGCCTCCAAAATATTGCGACCTATCGATATAATAGTACTAGATGGAGCGTGCGACTGAAATTTCTTTCATTTTGACGGACTAAAAAAGAGAAGTAAATGATATATGTATAGATCACTTTTTCTATTATTGTTCTATTAGAAATTTTATGTAATGTAAAAAGAATATATTATTTCAAGTCAGTGACTGTATTGTCTATAATGTTAATGCTGCATACATAAATGATTAAATTTTACATGTATAAATGTGGTTTGTTCATGTAAGAATTTATTGTAAAAATAAATACTACAAATGTAATTCACTCGTAAATAGAATCGGTGAAGCGCCTTACTTTATGATTCCTGATTACATATACGATTTCGTATTATCCATATCCTTCCTTCTTTTTCTAAATCTGTTAAAATGATGTTGGTTCTACACTTCTTCCAATATTACACATTGATGTTGTCATCATTAATGATAAATAAAATGCACAACACATAAAATTCAGATATAATAGAGAATTATGTTTTACACGGAAAAATTTATCGCTGTACCGTAACTTTTAATTCGTCTTTCCCACACGAAATTTTCCTCTCGTATAAATTGCAAAAATAAAATCAGGATCAATTCAAACTTGACTATGTTTTTGCAGTAAACTTTACGATTCCGAGGTTTGTAAAGCCACGCTCTCATGAATACGAAGCGCCGGGTACGTGTACGCATATTGTGCGTATTTGCGAACGTCCTCAGGGGCAGCTTCAGAAGTTTGCGCTTAATCATGAAATGGACTCGGATTGGAAATGGCAAACTCACTCTCTCCGAGTTTAGTTAGCGACACTCGCTACGCTTTGAAGTTCGACAAGCCCCATCCTCTGATTCTCTTCCCTCGATCGCGCTTATTAGCGAGAATGGATCGACGCTATACGTACATCCCGAGACATCTCTCTAATAGTTGCCGATGCTTATCGCAAGCTAGGACATTAAGGTGGTATAAGCGTCAACGAGCTCTTTGATTTCCGAGAACGTTTTGCATCTCACGCTGGAATTTATGCGGCATTTGCTCGTGTCGAGTTGCTTTAATATGATTAGCTCGTATTAGCTTCGCCCGTGTAGAAATATGAGATGTTTAAAAGCAGCGGAAATTCCGGAACTTAATTTGAAATCTAGAACTGCATGTCCCTATACAGGATGAATTCATTTCACTCTTTGAACCTGTCTCTTCTAATTATCTCTTCTAATTATATTTTTATTTTTTGACATGACATATTTATAGTGAGTTTAGTTTTCCTCCCCTTAGGCTAATATTAAAAAATAAATGTCATTCTAAGATTTTAAAAATATAAACATTTTGCACTAATTGTATTCGCAATTATAAATTATATATATAATTTATGATTATATATAACAAAAATTAGGACATGGAAATTATTTACATAAAATGAATATATTTTTTGAGTCTTACATTTTAAATCCGGCTGACATCAATGACAAAAAAATTGATAAATAAAACAAAGTCGAATTTCGGTAATTTATTCTCTCTTCATTTATTTTAATACAGAAAATTGCAGTTTCTATTCTTCGGTCTTGTTAGAATCATGGATTTTTATTTTCACGAAAGAGACGTCAACAACGTCAACCAGAAAATTGTTTCGTGACAAGTTAGACATACTACAAATTAAGCCATGATTAAATCACTTGCGCGTGATTAAAAATGTCAATTAAGGACATTAAATTAAGATATCAATTAAAAGATAAAGAATTGTGCATCAAATGTTGCATTGCTTTGCTTCTTACTTTCTTAAGTTTTTTCATGTGTTTCTAGTTTTACGCTCTGCAAAATGTAGTTTAACACAAGACAAAAATATTTAAAAAATTAATACTTAAAAAATAAGTTCATCAATTACCGTAATCCTAATTTTTTTCTATACTCGCCAATTAATCTCATCGATTACCTTACACTTCAACGTAGTTCTATCGAAATCTATTCGCCGCGTTTGTCGAATCACGTTCGTGGGGCCGCGGAAAAATTCGGTCATCACGGATAATAGGATGCCGTGCACTTTACGTGTCATAATAGAACGGGTACCAGATAACAGATGGCACGTGACTCACGCGTGCACCACCCCGACGATTCGTAAATAAATTAGTCACTATCGGATCTCGCGATAACACATTATTTATGATCGTCTCGTGACGTGCATTCTTAGAAAATGGGTAGGAACGCTTAAATTTAATAAAGTATCGATATCACGCAAATCTCATTTTAATATTTTCGAAACGTTATACTTATTACATTGTAAAATAAATTTGTTATACATACGAATAATTAATGTCAGCTTGTATTAACTTAATTTGACATTTTTGTCAATTCTGTTTTTTGATATTCCCGCCCAATACAAATAACACAGACACACAAAAATTTTTTGATTCGGAGATTAGATCATGTATTCTTATGTGTATTTTGACATTCTGAATCAAATCCGATGTTCAAATTGCTCCATTACGTCATAATTTTTTTTATTGAAGAAAAACAGCTCAATTTTCTAGTTTTTATTTTTAAACTATCAAATTGCATATTAACTTTATATTGCATAATATAATATTGTTGGTAAATTTACTTTCTCTCTTTTATCTCAATTTGTATATTAAAAACCAGACTATAAATGATTCTAAAAATACTGCAGGAAAATTGAGTTATTTTTTATTGATAAAAAAATTTCGATTTGTTTTCAGAGCGTTAAAATACATGAAAATATACATGACTTAATCCCCGGATTAAAAATTAAATTTTATTTTCGTATTGTGTAAAAAATATAATTATACAAACACATTCTAAAAATAGTATTATGAAGTTATTATTGTTAGTAGGTATTCATAGAAAGCTAAATTATGGGCTTTCTATAATAAACTGTGTTACCTAAGTTTTAAATCATAAGAAATTAAGTGAATTACAGTCGAATGTGAGAAGAATAATCAAATATGATTGGTTAAAAGTTCTTACAGGTTAAGACTTAAAAACTTAAATAATGGCTTATTGTATGTTAATAATTAACGTGTTGATATTTAATATTTAAAAAAATTTATCATCATCAGAGACATGCTTTTCTGTCCTCGAGACTAAAATGTCGTGAACATTATATATTTATTGTTAGTACGTTTAAGTACCAAGCTCAACAAAAAGCATCGCAAACATTTCTATCCTATTAGGGCTGACCGCTCGGCTGTGCTTAATACAATACAGGGGATCAAATAGGAGCATCGCGGAAGTACTCAGGTAGAATAAGTAGACTTGTGGCTGACCAACATTGCGACGCGTGTCATGATCACCAATTGCGATCTCGATCGTATTTGATGAGATCTCGGATCAACGATTTACAGATGAACGCCCTTCGTAGATTTAACAATACTTTAGGACTCATCGAAGATCAATCATTTCAAGAATTGAAAATATTTCAAGAAAATTAATTTAAAAATAATTAATTAATTAACAAAAAATCGAATGCTATTCATCTCTCAAAACAATTAAGGTATTCTGAGCAAATAATTGTCTGATACACAAAAAAAAAGATTTAGTTAAGTCTTAATACATATTTCTTTTCAATACAAAGTAAACATTAACTTACAGTAAACAAATATTTACTCAATAAAAACGATAGCTAAAATAAATTAATGATTTTTGTATCAAATAAATATATGTTTACATTTAATATGTGAGAAGAATAATCGATTATGATTGATCAATTTCTTACGGATTAAGACTTAAAACTTAGATAATAGCTTATTGTATAGAAAGCCCAATAAATGTGATGTTATCTGATATTTTAAAAGATTTATTATCGTCAGAAATATTATTATTGGTATGTTTAAGTATCAGCACCGACAAAAAGCATTGCAAATATTTCTATCCCTATTCGCAGGGCTGACCACTCGGCTGTGCTTAATGCAATACAGGGGATCGGATAGAAGCATCGCGGGAGTACTCAGGTAGAATAAGTGGACTTGTGGCTGACCAACGTTGAGCCGCACTTGCGACGCGTGTCATGGCCACGAATCGCAATCCCGATCGTATTTGATGAGATCTCGGATCAGCGATTTATAGCTGAACGCCTTTCGTAGATTTAACAAGACTTTAGGACTGATCGAAGATCAATCATTTCAAGAATTGAAAATATTTCAAAAAAATTAATTTGAGAATAATTAATTAATTAACCAAAAAGTCGAATATTACTTATCTCTCAAAGTAATTAAGGTATTCTGGGCAAATAATTCTTTGAATACTAAGTAAACATTAACTTACAGTAAACAAATGTTTACTCAATAAAAAAAGGAAGCTAAATTAAATTAATAGTTTTTGTATAAAATGTGTTTACATTTCGTAAATATTTAGAAGTATTCAAACAAATATTTACTAAAATTTAGTATTTTTTCCAGTGCAAAAAGTACTATTTGATTCATTAATAAAAATGATTCGACCTTTTGACTATCAATGAGTCATCAATCAAAATTATCAATTCTGAACCGATGTAATCCTCTCTCACGTTTCACGTAAACGGATTAATTGATATCTGGGCGTGGTAACACCTGGTTTGCTGATCGATACCGAGGACCTCCCGGTAGCTGCACGTATATTTTCACCCTCCCTGCGTACGCTCCTTTATACTTCCGGAAAGAGCAACCGACTAATTCGGGATCGGCTAACGCTTTTTTTTCCGCTGAAATCAAAGACATCACCGCTCTTGCGTCGCACACGAGGAACGAAAATCCAATATAAAACCAATATCGGAAGTGACGAGCCGCGAATACCTCCACCTTCTCACGAGTCGATCTCCCTCTTGCTTTTCGTACATCTTCTCCAGTTCGCGAAAGTAATTTTCTTATGGGTGTCTGGAATTTCGCTTAGTGTGGCTCTTTGAACGAATGGGCAATGATTGATGCAAAGACTAGGATTTAAAGGAGAAGAGTCAATAAGGAGAAGAGTCAATAAAAAAAAAAAAGCTTAATAGCTGCATTTAACTTAAATTCAAGAATGCGAGTTTAGGAAGTGGATCAAGAAGATCATTTTTTATTCACTTAGGATTTTCAAAAAACAATTTTTTTGTATTACATACAATATACATGAATAATTATTAGGAATGTCAAAAATAATCAGTAAAAAAAAAATTTGATCTTTTGACATTCTTAATGATGACAATAAAAAATTGTTTTTTGAAAATCTGAATAGATAAAAAAACGATCTTCTTGATCCACTTCCTAAACTCGCATCCTTGAATTTAAGTTAAATGCGGTTATTGAACTATTTTTTTTTTTTAAATAATTTAATGGAAACTTTCCATAGAAATAACAATAAGTATATTTAATTTTTTGTCATGTTTAAAATTAATATTTTCCTTCAGAAATATAATACTCCTTCTTTCCTTAAATATTTTCTCATAATTCTCTTTATTCTAAAGATGCACTCAGGGAGACGTTATTAGTGCTATTTGTGTCATTCTATTCTTGTTTTACGTCTAAAAATAACGAAGATAGAATGACAAAAGTAGCGCTAATAGCCTCCCCAAACACATCATAATTATTAAACAAATATATGTGATTTATTAGTGCTACTAAACTATTCAGCTCTTTTAAATGATCGACACGTTCGATTCAATTACCGGCATCGCTGTGTCGAGAATAAACATCTAAAACACTGATTCACATGACGTACGCACTCTGCATGCAAAGCTAGTGAAGAATAAAAAAGACAAAGTGTCTTTGTACAAAGACACAGCGTGTACACCATGTCAATCAATGTTTTAAGTGTTTATTCCCGACGCAGCGATGTCGATAATTGAATCGAGCGTGTCGATTGCGCGTGTTTTTCAGTGCAGTCGTTTAGACAAACAACACACCATTTGCCTCGATAACGAAATAGCGTGATGGAAACGGTGGCTATAGAAACACGTAGGTACATGGCTACGTGGGCGCGATGAAATGCTCGCGTAATACGTGAGTGCTAGTTTAATACCAGAGTGACGAGATCCTATTGCCTTTAAGAGCGACGAGTTGTGAGATACTCCACCTTATTGAATGATCCATAGTTGACGGCGGGGTTCACCACAATTTCTTTCGACGACACCTGCGACGCGCGATTTATTTATTAGAACGTTATAGGATCGATGCGACATTGTGAGATGCTAAAATTAAACTAAAATCTACGGAGAATTAATTCAATGCTGATTCAATATTGGTTATTACATTTTTAAAATAGTACTGAAATGTAATATTTTTCGAATAATTTTTTAGAATGTACATTTTAAAAATAACACGGATATCTCGAAAATGCCTTCAGGATATTTTAGAAAGAAATTTTTTCTTCAATTCTTCATATTAAATTTTGCAAATGTTTATTTAAAAATCTTACTTCTTTATTATAGTTTCGTCTGTATCTATTATATATAAGTCACTAATGTTGTAATTGAATAAATTTCTTTCGATAAAATTTTTAATACATAATAATTTTACTTAATTAATTCGCGTCGCACTACATAAAAAAAGATTGTACATATAATCTATTAATAACATAATCGAGTAAACAAGTATATAAAATATAAGTTTACCTTATTATTACAAAAAACAAGTAACGTCAAATAAAAATTTACTAAAAAAAAAGGAGGAAAAACGTGGATATTTTTTTAAACACTAAAAATAACATTTAGGATGTGCGACATTCTATGTCCACACACAAGGTAATCAATATCGCGAATGTATTATAAATATGTATAATGCGAATGCCTGTATCCCTTTTATAAATTCGTGGGATTTTCCGCGGCCGAAGTTTTCCTTAAGGGAAGCCACGCACAAGGAAAGTTTTCCGACAAGAACGCCTGCTGACGAAGTTTCCGCAGGCGATTTTCCGAGTCAGATTATTTCCTCCCGACATTTCCAGACCAGAGAGCTGCACGTGTCCGGCGCTTTTCTTTCAGCACTAACGCCGATCGCACTCTCGGCCAAGTTCTTGCCCTAATGGAATTCATTATCCCGACTCGCCAACATATTTACTCTCTTCTCCCTCTGGCACTAGTAGTTCAAAGTTCGCGTAGTATCCGGATAAATTATAACCGGGTTTTCTTCCACCCTTCTAATTATCTCATAACGACCGTAATACGTGGCTCCTAACCGGAAATCGTAAAAAATTGATAAATAATATTACAATATAAAAGAAATTTAATAATAATCCTAATAAATGTACCCTATTTTGAAAATAACGTTAGGTATTTTTAAAAATGTAGCTAATAAAATTCTCCTTGTTATTAACTTATTTTTCATGTATTACAAGGAAAATCATTATATAAGAGAAGAGAATCATTACAATGTTCTAAGATATGATTTTGATAAACATTACAAAATAAATATCCATGATATTATGATTTCGTAATATCATGATAGATGGAACAAAAGATGCTATTAAAGTCGGGTAACATTTTCTTGTTGTTCTCGATAAATAATTCTCGATGATAAATAATTTCACAGGCGAATAAATAATTTGCGAGTGAACGGAAGATCGGTGTATAAATAGGGAACGTGCCAAAACGCGATCTTTCTCATTGAAATGCGCCGTCGAGCAAAAGTGATATATTTCACAAGTAAATTTGCATCTATTCCCTCCCTGCGGCGAGCAGGTGAGACTTTCGCGGCCGCTTCTTTTCGTTATCCACGCCAATCCCCGCATCCGTCAGCTCGAAGGCACGGCTGATCCTCGGCCGCGCGTTGGAAAATGTAAATCAAACCGAGGCCGAATACGAGGCACAACCCTCGCGTTGCCTCAGGGCGAAGAGTATGTAAATGACACGGCACGGCGCGTCAGATACGATCTCGTTACCAGCGCGACAGACGCGAGCTCGAAAGGGGGTTGAAAGGGAAAATTTATTGCGCGACCGGATCAACGTGGAGTCCGCTCGAACGCACTCAGGTAAAACGGCCGTGATCGAGTTCCTTGGAACGGAATGCGAATCTCGAATCTCCCTCCGATCCACTCAGGTCCACGCGAGGTCAAAATCGCGAAAAGGTCAAAATCGTTTCTCGAGAGATTGCAACGTGTAATTCTCACGCCTTGAGATCGAACATCTATTTGCTTATTTGTTGTTAAGCTTACCTTTTGCTGCATGAAAAGAACGATTTTGCTGAAGTTGTCTGCAAATGTAGCTAGATGTAGATTTGAAAATGATTCGAAATGGTTGTATCGTCGAAATATTATAGGACGCTCGAGCTTAATAAATAATACTGCAAAAAGTTTTGACATTCACAACAGCTTGGGCATCTACATAATTAACTGTCTTTCTTAATTAAATGAAGAACAGTGAATTTCATTTTTTCTACTCTTCTACATACTAGACTTAATAATAATGGTTAATATTGTAGTTTTAAAAATTTATAATTCTACGTACAATAAAAAAATGGTACGTACAAAAATCGGAATGAATAAATATTTTTGAGCAATAGTGTATTTTAACAAAATTGTTCTTTCCATGTATCATAGGTTTAATATAATTTAATTTATTGCAATTATACCGGTGTAATTTTTTTTTATAAGAAGAAACTTGATATTTTTGATGTTTCCTTATTTAAATAAAATAAAAAAAGCCAAGCTTGATACATTCTGTGTGCTAAAAAATTGAAGTCGTAATGCATGTTGAAAGATATCAAAACGGTGACGGTAGATGCAATTGCATTACCGCAACTGTGATTTATTCGCCGGCGTAGTAGGCATACATAATATGCAGGACCATAAATTTTGAAGACACAATTGGTACCGGCAATCGCGTCGAAATGTTAACGAAAATTTATACATTCCACGCGTGACGCCATTTTCACTGTAACATCGCAGAAATTCGTGACGGTACGATCTCATAATTTCGCGCACGGACGCGCCGCAAATTTTGCGAATACAGCGCAATTTCTTCCGAATCATTCACGTCGAATATCAAGAAATAAGACAGGCTAGAAAGTATAAGGATATAAATGTCACGTTTTTTGTACTTTAATCATGCTTTCCTAAAAAAAAAAAAAGGTACGAGTATGTATACAATGATAAAAGTTTGGTGGGTTTCACCTCTAATAAAAAAATCCTAAGAATTAGTTTGTTTTAATAAAAATATACCAAACTTTCCCGCAATGTTAAATTTTTGAAGGTAAAAAAGTTTTTTTAAAAACGAGAAATAAAGTATCTCTTCTGATTTCGTTATTCAAATCTTAAACGTATTGTATCGCGATCCCATTTTTTTTTTCTCGTAATATTCAGTATTATGTCGCGTCGTGTCTGCTGTAAAACGACAAGAAAGCTAATTCCTTCCAGATCTTATCGACCATTGCGAATCCCTGCTCGTATCTCACTTTGTCGCACAGCCAGCAAATAAAAGATCGTAGCTTGATCGCGGGGCTTTGTTGATAAGGGATGAACAAAGCGGTGACTTACCGCGGCAGGACATGGCGAACTGTCCCTGGAGAGACTGCCGAGAGTCACCAATAAACGACGCGGGGCCCCCAACACCGAGTCTCGCCATCCCTCTGCAAAGAAGCAAGAAACAATTGCATTATACATCGATGGACGTTTTTCATCTCAGCGTGCAATGTGCCATCTGTTTCTCGTAGGAGTCGACTAGAATTCGACCACCATACGACAAAACAGCAAATTATTAGCGACGTAAAACGTATTTTTAACTCTTCCAGATTTTATGCAATGAAATAGGGAAGAATTCCACGTTACATATTTCTATATACTTCTATATTTTATTATATTATACTTTGTATTTATGTATTGCGGTTATAGTAAAATTTTATTTAGAAATACCAGACGAGATCTTTTTCTGCGTATTTTTTCTGCTAAAGATTTCGAGGAAATGCTGCATACCTTTCTATACCCTTCGAGCTGGTCTTAATCATTTACTATCATCGAGCAATAACGCGCAAATGAAACACGGTCACGTAACTGGGAAGTCTTGAATTAAGGACAGTCGGGTCTCCGAATCGTAATATCGCCGTCTAAATCTGGTTTCAGCACCACCCTTAATACAAACGAAGACAAGCGATCTGTCATCGAGCTGTTTAATGAAAGTCGCGCCTACAACTTAGGGCCGTTCGGCTTAAGACGTAAACGGAGAAGATGGAGAAATGGAGAGAGATAGAAGGGGGGGGGGAGAGAGAGAGAGAGAGAGAGAGAGAGAGAGAAAGAGAGAGGAACTAAGGTGAAAGTCGAACGCTTAATCTAGCAATATGAAACTTCCCTGCGGGCTTAACTAACGGCTTAACCCGTAGTCTACCCTCTGGTAACCACATTATTCCATAAACATGTAGAGTAAACTTGGGTAAAACGGCCATCTTTAAAAAAACATGCTTTAATCTTTGTTATTTTTAATAGTGTTATATTGACATATCTTTTTTATATGGCGGAGAATACACTTAGTATACGTTAATGTGGACGTTTACTTTGTCGAATTTAATATATACATTTTCTTGAGTTTAACTCCATTATTTTAGTTAAATTAATTAATATATTGAATGGTCAAGTGACGACCTATAGAAATGATTAAAAATAATTCAAATTGGCTATAATCGAGGGATCAATCACTACTAAAAAATGTACAGTGATTGCTAATTATGTAGGCAATACAACACGCTTTATTGTGTTAGCATTGCTATTGTTTTCCCTGTATTATGTGCACCTATTGCGCACAATATTGTTGCCAAGTATTGTTAATGTACTACTATGTATTGTTAGTACATTGTTAGAATTGCTAGCATTGCTTGTTTTATTATTGTACTGCCGCAATATATTTCTAAAGAAATGTACATTAATTGTGCCATAGTGGTTGACCCCTCGGATATAAGTTGACATTATAAATTCCACACTGTAACAATCGTACTCGCAGAAATAAAAGTTATTTTTATTTTTTTTCTTCAATTCTTATCAATGAGATTCTTATTGCAAGCAGAAGTTGCGAAATAAAATGTGAACGAGGAATACTCCGAATTGATCGTTCATTCATTCAGGATGATAAACGCCTTTCTGCCCCCGGAAAAATCCTACGGGCGAGTGCACATACTTCGCTCCGTAATAATAATAAAGTTACAGCCCAACCTCGGTTCGGAGGAGAACAAGATACGGCTGGTGCGCGGCCACTAACCGGCCGCTGGATTAATAAATCTCAATTACGCGAGTTAATGCAGAGGGTAATTCTCTCCCCTAGACCTCGCCGTGGCTGCCGGATACGAGGGTGAAGGCATTTCTATTCGCGCATTGTTCCCGGAACAATGACGCCGATGATTCCGCCGCGCTTGTAAACTCGCCATCGCGTTCTTGAAACTTGTATCCGCTGCGGAGGCCTGTTGTTGTTACCTCGCGCAAAGACAATCAAAGCGTCAATAATGGGAGGACCAGAAATTTAATAAGGAAAAATAAGTGTTGTTACATGCAAAATGCTGGATAATATTTCTTACTAGTATCGCCTTATGAAACTTTTTCTTTATAGTAACACAATTTTTATCAATTGTTAAAAGAGATTTTCACGAAATGTACAATTGGAAGAGAAATTAGAAATAAATCTCAAGATCTTAATTCTCCATTAACGTAAAATCTATTTTTAAATTTGAAAAATGTAGTAATTTTTCATCTTAAAATATTTTTTAACAATTTTAAGATTAAGTATTCAAAATTAATGTATTAATTTAACATCAAATTGGTTTTATTTTGTATTTTTGCTGTGCAAAAACTCATGAATCTACTCTCTATTTTCGTTATTAAGTTTGAGAGAAATTTAAAAGAAATTAAATTTCAAATTATATTTTATCTTAACTTATTCTTTGCTCTTCCGTTTCCGTTTTATATGGTGTTCTCACACAATACGCGCCATAAATCAAAAGCAGTGCAACTCGTGAGGCAACGAGAATTCGTAGCGCATTCAGATTAGGACTAGAGGAAAACATCTTCCTCTCTTCTCGAGTCAGAGTAAAGCTCCGTGCTTCAAGTCAGGATCCGAGGTCTCGAGGGATTAAGACGTCGCGTAGCGAGCAGGTCAGCCAGCCAGCCAACCAGACAGTCGTTGAATACAAATACGCCTCTCGTTTGCACGTCGAATTAAACCGAAATAAATCATAAATATTAAACGAGGCTTTCAGTCGCGGGATTACGAGGGCTTGGGGCGCCGTTCCCCCCTGATCGTCGAACCCCGATGGGCGGAAATTGCGCGCAGTGCGCCCTTTCCTCATCCCCTTCGTGTCCTGGGACAGCTCGGGAATCTCAATGACAATGGACTCAGTGCTCGACCGAGATACGTCTTGCGTATCATCATGGTGGCCACCAGAGAAGATCTCGCTGGTCTTCCATGCGGTGCAAGACCAGAGCACTTCACTCGATCTTCCTGAAGATTTTGGTTGACCAGAAGTAGTCGCCGTTCTCTTGTCGACATTTTGACTACCAAAGCTGATTTCGCTTTTAACATAGAGTTTAACAAATAAGAATTATTTTAATACTTTTATTGGTTTTTTAATATTTTCATATAATTTATATTCTTTTTTTAATGTCTTAAACACGAAGCAAAATCATTTTTATAAAATTTCTTTGCTAATATAATAGTATAATTTGTCGTTTATAAAAAAATGTATTATATAACGATATAATATAGAGAGTAAGAAATAGGTTTTTATTTAATTTGAAGATGACCTTTTCTTAAGCAAGAAGCATTAAAATTCTCGATAAATCTTAATAAGAAAAACTTGTAGTTTTCTTTCAATTTTAAATTATCTTTGCTTTAATGGAATTATATTTTTTTTAAATTTAAATGAAAAGACGTACAAAGTCGAGATTATTCCTCTAAAACTTGGGATTTTTCCATACGATTTTATTAACAATGAATTTGAGCTCGTTTATATTGGAGTTCAAATTCTAAAAGGATTCAACCATAAGGAAAGTTGAAGAAGTCGTTTTATTGAAATGCTGGAGTTTCTGATCTCGTTTCGCGGTGAGCTACACAACTTCTGTAAGTGGATTAAACCTCACAGTAAAGGTACAACGAGATTACCATACCGTATGCCTTTATTGATATTCGCGAGGCGATATAAATATTACGCTTGTATTTACTTTATATTTACTTCGTTAAATGAGAATATGTTTAAATTCGGTAAAGGAAACCTGGAATTTGTCATCAAAAGTGTATATTTGAATACCAGACTTTTCCTGGAAAGCGTAGTCCAGGAAAAATTCTAAAATGCTTTCAAAAAATTATAAATTATATTTGAAGTTAAATCGAATTTATAAGTCATACTACAAGTTATATTTCTCAACCTAATTGCCATTTTTTCCTTCCTTTCTCATCTGTCGACGGCAAAGTGCGTAAATTGTCCTGAAGTGCACGAAGATGTAAACTCCAACTTTCTCCTTCGTATTCCCTCGGAAGTTGGGAAAGTTGTACGACTGCGGCCAAAGCAAAATCGATGGTCGTCGTTTCGACCGAATCCTCATTCCAATCCCGCAGGAACGAAATGGCTTGATTAACTGACGACGCGTCGTTACTGCGGCCCCCCTGCCGGTCCGCTATTACCCTGTAGGGGTGGACCAGGCTTAAGGGGTGCCCTAGGCAAGAAGAAGAACGGAAGGGAACGACGTCCACACGCCCTTTATCCACCACGATCACGTTCGTGGTTTTTTTCTTCTGCTCGATAAAGAGTCTTTCACCGCCAGTATGCGTGTCTGATCGACGCCATTTAAAGATCGTACAAAAGAAGATGCAATCGTTTCATCCCTTTTCTCTCGAAGGTCAAAGTCAACCGCATCCTTCAATAATTTAACTGTAGCAGTTAGGGACAGCGAGGCGATTTTTACGGCGTTAGAACGAGAAACTTTTACGATCAGTGAACCAATCCGAGACTTTCCGATCCATTTTATTTGTCCGTTCGTTTAATACATTAAAATATCAGTATTCTCCAATACAATCAGTATTAAAATCGAATAAAATCTCACTTTAGATACTAACTGATCAGAAAAGACAAGCCACAGTAAAGGATTCGTATTTTTCAAATGTTCACAATCAATTTCGATGATCACGTGCTTTAACTGCTTTTATCAACACTTGCAAACACTTTCATCAACACCGCTTGTGATCGAGTTGAACGATAAAATTGTCGAGTGTCTATCCAGCAATCGGATTAAACTTGAAATTTAAACCGGATCAACTTCAAACTAAAAATTTGATTCGATAATTTCATTGAATTTAAATGGAAGGAGTGATTTTACTGAAATATTTAAAAAGTTGGCTAGATCTAAAAATAATTTTATTAGACTTATCAAAATAATTATGTAGAACGTTCAAGCATAATAAGTAATACTGCAAAAAAGTTTTAACGTTCTAATAATTTTGAACGTTCTGCGTAATTATTTTAATAGTCCACAAATTATTTTCAAATCTGTATCTAACTTTTAGACTTGGATATATATGATCTTTTCTTATGGCCAAGCAAAATTAATGAAATGGGAATAATCATGATAAAATATATAGATATCAGATTTTTTCCTAAAAATATAATATTTTTACGTTATTTAAAATGTCAATGTATAACAAAGACTTTATCTTATACATCGACATTTTAAATAACGTAAAAATATTATATTTTTAGAAAAAGTCTGATATCTACATATTTTATCAAGAAAATCATGACTACTCCCATTTCATTAATTCTGCTTGATCATAAAAAAGATCATATACTTTTTTAACCAAGAACTAGTGGACTAAAATCCATCGTTAAAGTAATTTTCCTCGACAGCAAGGTTGCCCTTTTCCTCTCGTACGAATAAACTCAGCCGGTCGACCGGCATATGGGGCTAGTGCTAATGCCGTTTTATGAGTAGCTTGATACCCATAACGCAACATGGTACCCCGACGATGGTACCAGCTCGCGTGCGAACGGGAAGAACGAGGGCGGAAAGATCTCATCGTCGTCGTCGTCATCATCGTCGTAGGGAAACGTTGTGTGTCGAATAATGTGTTGCGTCGTGCGACATTTTACTTTATTCATAAGGCGGGGTGGTCTTTTACGGGCACTCTTGATGGCTAAAGTCGTAGTGCGATATCAGATGTTCCTCGGAAACGTGTTCGGAGACACGTCGTTCTTTTCGAGCGAGTCATTAATCCCCGCAGGAAACAGAGGGAGTTTGAGAGGGATGTGGCGCAGTGCGCCACTCGTATATCACTTGCGGATGTTACTTCTAATCTTCATACTTAAATTCATACTTTCATCTTGAAAATTTGCAAATAGTTCCAATACTTAACACATAAACAAATGAATGACTAAATAATTTTACTTATTCATTGTCAGAGCAGCAAGCAAAAATTTTTGCATCTTTCGTGTCAATCAATAAGGTAAATTTATAAAAAATTTTAGCCTTTCGAAAAAATTAATATAACATTGAGTGAGTTCTCTTCTTCATATTTAATACAACTTAAGTAGCAAGATGACATTTTTGATATTAAAAACGTCGTTAAGACATCATTTGATATTGGGAAATTAATAATATTATTAATATATAAACGAGCTTCCACTAATTACATGGAAAAAGTGGTTTCAGTCAAATTAACTGAAACTGATGTTTTAACTGACCTTCTAATGAATCGCATAAATAGTTTTTTTAAAGCAATTAATACAAATTTAATTTTTTTTCTGTATCTTTTTTTTAGCAATTTTATAGACAAATACTTGTGAACAACTTCTTGTGCGCTCGCCGACTCATAATATATATTATGTCTTTCGATTAATGTTATTAATGAATTGCTCAATTAATAGCTTTTTCTTTAAAAAGCAATTAATATATTTATAAAGCGTAATTTAAGCTTTTCTATGTCTTTTTTAAACAATTTTACAGACAAATGCTCGTGAATAACTTCTTGCTCGCTCGTAATATTGCGTGTTTCGTCATTCGAATCGACTCTGTAACCCGTTTCGTAATTCCTGATGCCGATTGCGCACAGCGAGAGATCTCCGTTGCATCGTCATTACTTTCAAGACCAGTGGCAGTTCGAGAACGGAAATTAGCGCGCGTTGCGAAACTTTGACGAGTTATTAGAAATTCGCGGCTTTCCGATAATAGTCAGTAAATACGCGATATTTGTCGGGAATGCAAAATGTTTATTTAGGTTGCAGGTAAATTATCGAATCATGCTCGAGTAACGTCGACCTCCTTTAACTGCCGGCAATATTGCATATAGACTCGACTAACAGCGACTATAATTTCGTTACGTATGAAAGGATATTATTATTTATTAAATTCCTGCAAGCGGTTATGATTTAAAATGTATTTAATTTATTATTTTAACTCTTCCTTCTCAATAATGAGTGGGAAATATGTAATTTACGTTTTATTGTTTTTGACATTTTACAATTAAAAGTAAGATAATCAATACAAGGATTCTTGATGTCAAATAACAATACAAATAATAGACAGGGCATGTAAGAGTCAGTCATAAAATTCTCAAAAATAAAAAAGTTAAGATATAAAATACACTGTAATTAAACTTTACAATTAATTAACGAGTTTATAAAATGAAAATTCGTAAATATAATAATAGAGATGTGAATATTATTCAAATATTAATATCAAGAGTTAAATAGAGTTAGTTTAGAGAAACAAAGTTCTTAATACCTCGTGCTGGCCATAAATCTTACGACTTCCTTTAAGTTCAACCAATAAGCTAGAAGAAAAGCAGTAATACCTGCCCTATCTCGTTCCCTTTATCTTTTGATCATAACGCCAAAGCGACGTGAGACAAAGACACACCCATGGGAGCCTTTTTCTCAAAATTCAAAGGAACAGCAATCACACGTGTCTCGCCGTTAAAGGAGGCAAACGGGGTGAAAAGGAAAGCCGAGAGGGAGGGATGGGAACATGTAAGGGTATAAAACGGGTGGAGGCTTGGAGGGCGAAGCGGAAAGGAGAGCCCAAGTGAGATTTTCAGACAAAGGCTCGGGCTCGAGTAGTTGCTCGCGGCATTGTTGCCCTTTACCCTCCCGCAACTATACGAAGGGGTTGCCGCCCCTCGCGCGAACGACGCAGGAAACACTTTGCCGCACGAACCGGAAGTGCGGTCGTTTGGCGCTTCCCGAACGATTCGCGCCGCGAGCGCACTTCCTGGTTATTTCTGCCGCTAGTTTAGCGAGCGATTCCCCTAATTCGACCGAATTACCGGCCATTCCGGGAAATGACGCGTCCATTTTTCGAGAAACATTCAATCATTCTTTTTTGCTATTTACGTAGAATATTATTGTAATAGATCAAGTATAACAAATAATAAATTAATTTATAGTTAATATATCAGTAGCTTTTCTTTAATTAATTTGAAATCAAGAGATTATATTTCTTTCAAACATTGAATATTTTAATATTGTCTTGCAACTTATTGTTTTAAAAAATTAAGGATATTAATTAGCAGCAGGCAATTTACGTTTTTGAGGAACCAAAGAAAAAAAAGATAAGTTAGATCTGTAGTTATATCAAAGTCTTCAATTTTATTCAAGACTATAACTTTTTAAGGATTAATCATTGTTTGGAATTTTACTTTTATGTCAAAAGTCTTCATTGTTAAGAGAAATTTTTTATTTATGAAAGTACTCAGTTTAACCGCATCTTTCTTTGATACAACTCTGGCACTTCTTCGAAGAGCTCTAGAGCTTTTACATTCCCAAAAAAATTCTGATGATTAACATTTAAAACAATAGAGACAAAAATAGGAAAATGGTGTGTTGTATTAATTATATAAAGCGTATCGTCTATAATGTTTAACCAAAACAACAATTTTAAAGTCAGAAAGCGTTTGCAGTTAACTTGCAATTTAAAATGTGTAATTCACGAGTTTTAGTTGACTTCTATGTGCTACGAATGGATAAGACGAGTGTAGGATTGCAATTGTTGTTTGACTCAACCGTGTCGCGCGTGGTCGAGAAGCACGCATCGTCGGACGTGATGCTACTTTGAGAAATTTTAATACGCCATTACGACCTGTGCATGAAGTCGTGCGCTATCTTATTCGGTCGTAAACGCGGTTTCAGCTTTCTCAAGTGAATCCGAAGAAGCACGTGGTTGTACATACGTTCAGCTCTACTTCGAGGTAACGCAATACCGACGGACACCGAGATGCGAAATGATTGGTAGATCTGCCTTATAGGAGAAACTTAGTACGTAAATTTGCGATAGAACGTAAATTTTATGATAGATGTTAGATAAGAATAAAGTATGCAAGGATAATTAATCATAAATATTTGTGGTGTCTATAAAATTTCTCTACAAACTTGTAATGCTAGTTTCTTTAAGAAAGGCTGAACAAAAGTATTTTTCAGTATTTTTCTTATCGCTTCAATGAATGTGTGTCTTAAATATTTTAAAAATTAAATTTCTTCTATATTTTCCGTTGAATCGGATATCTCTCTCATTACGTAATTTTTTATAAAAATCTTTTAGCTATAAAACTTTAAGACGTCAATTACAATGCGTTAAGAGTGATAATTTATTTTATACAATTTTGTAAATATATTGCAAAATGATTATTTTCTTCACACATGAGCGAAAAATGTCGTATTCGATCAAGGCGGTTCTTCATGTCTGATAATATTTCTTGTGAATTTATACAATTTCTAATTCAAGGAAACTGTGCGCTAATTATTTATCGATCTTGAAACACAGTCTTAAACCAAAGCTGGAGTAGTAATATCACAAATTAAATTGACAAGCAATTTAATATTATTGATGCAAATACGAGTCTTAGAAAGCTGTTAATATTGCTAATAAGCACGGATCTTAGAAAGCTGTTAATACTGCTAATGACCATCTTAATATTTTCTTGAAATTTAGGGATGAGAAATAAATCAATATTTTCACAATACATAATATAAACTATAATATAAAAAAAAAAAATTAAAAAATTACGTACATATGAGGAACAATTCTACCTCCTTGGTAAAATTTTTATAAAATTTTTTATATTGTATATCTTCTGATAAAAAGATTGTCGTGGGGTCGATCGAAGGACAATCGGGCGATTTGATCGCTCCTTGCGGCAAAGACAATGCCCTCTCCATCGCCGGATCCACCAGCAAGATATTCGCATCGGAAACAACGGCAGAGGGGGCGACCGACTCATTCTTCTCAGGCGATGTACCAATTTCTTTTCTCCTCTGTCTTGCAGCCGCTCCCTTGCCGTCCGGCCTCGAGACACGATCTCATTTTATCTCCTCGACCCCTTACACGATCCACGTTTGTTACGGAGCCTCTCACCCCGTCCTCCTCGGTCCGTCTATAGAGGGTTAGTTGGCCTCGGGGCGACCAACGGTAGATAGAGCACGCGAGCCGTGGTGAAGGGGATGACGGGACACTTGGATGGACCGTGTATACGAGGATCGCGAATACGAGGATCGGGGAGAGAGCAGCGTCCGTCTCCTTCACTCCCGCTGTTCATCCCCACGTCGAATTTTTCTGAACTTTAGATTGGCATGTCAAGCGCACTATTTCAGAGACTCGCTTTGAACATGGCGACAAACGGGATTGGCGAATGTATCGAGTAAGGGGTGGGAAGAATGGTATCAGTTTAAAATCAAACAATTATCTTAATAAATTATTTTAGCTGGATGTGTTGCCTAGCCTAATTAATTTTAAACTTTTAACTTTTAATTTTTATTTGACAACTTATTATTTCGTTCGGGTTTATTTTGATTTATTTTTCTTATATCTGAAAATTGCAATAACTCCGTAGATATAATTATAAGTACTTTAAATAGTTCATAAAGCTTCTTAAGTTTTATTGCTGAGTATGTCTTCAAACATTTCATTGTAAATTAATAAATTGCATTAGAAAGTAATTAAATAAGAGTTTAGAACTATAATTTATAAATATAATTATATCATTTTAGGAACGAATTAATTTTCTACGGTATATCTTTGGTATTTATTTTTTCGTGATTGTGTTTCTTGATCAACATTAAACTATTTCCGGTACCAAAAAGAAAAGGGAGGAGCTCACATTAAACACTAAATGTAAGATACGCACGCGAAACAGCAACTATTTTCTCCCGCATGCAATATTCCTTGTTAAACGCGTATTTCTGTCCAGTTGAACGTTCCTGCATACATCACGTTTATATTTTACAAAACTATTTTACACAAATAAATTCCAAGTAAGCTTTTGTAAGGTGAGCTACAGTTGAATGAATATGTACATAGATTTCAGAAGTTTAATATTACGGGAATTCAAAGAGAAGTGTAAAGAAAATTCAAAGAAAACTCTTTTCAGAGAGAGGGGCGCAGGTGCACATAGTCTAAATCCCCTTCAGCTTTTCAGAATACACATCTATCAACACGATGGCGCAAACTTTCAACTCCGTTAACTTTTGAATTTCTTCTTCTCCTCTCTCTCTGTCTCTAAAAATTTTCTAGGTAAAGCGTATCTTATATACCTAAAAATATTCTAGAGAAAAATATATTATATTTTACCAATATATTTTGCCAATTAATAACTGAATTGAAAAAAGAAAAGTCAACGATGTAAGGAAGAAATAAAATATTACTGTATCTATCAAATAAAGTTCAAAAAGCACATTAAAACTTTTGATGGTTTCCATCAATCCAGTAGTCATCGATTTCAATATAATTTTTCCATTTAGATAGAAGTTTTCTCAATTTTACTTCTAGAGAAAACTCCAGGCACACACTACTAATTTTATTTCAAACAATTTACTGGAGAGCATGGACAAGTTCTTCGCATCGCTTCGATAAATGTATCTCTCCTGCCTCCGCATCCGGAAATGGAGGAATTCCCATGCGACACGCACCATCATCTCCGCACGGATCCTACGATGATGGATGTCTGTTCAAAAAAAAAAAAAAATTGACATGCCCACATCCGCGATCTCACGCAGAGGTCCGCGACACCAACAAAAGTGAGATGCATTATTTATGTTTCCGTCGGGCGCGAAAACCCGCGGAGAGACAAGTCGGTCGCTATATATCTTCAGGACGAAGACGACACAAGAGTGGTCCATTCTCACTCTCTTTCTACCCTCTTTTGTGTTGCTCTCTCTCTCTCTCTCTCTCTCTCTCTCTCTCTCTCTCTCTCTCTCTCTGCGCTCCCCCGCTCGTGGCAATCCCTCAAGTCGTCGTCCCCGTAAGAGTTATACAAGATATTAACGCGGAAACAGATGTAGGCGTAGACCGACGTGTCTCTTTCTCTCACCCTTCCCGTGGACCGACAATTTGTCACAGCGATGCTTCCCCAACCCCCTTTCCACCCACGATGTTCTCGGAGAGCGTCGCCGACCGATACGATCGCGTTTGATAAATCATGCGATAAACTAGCGTTATTATCGGCCACACCATGGCATCCCTATCTGGGATTTTTCCCGGCTGCGAGGAACCACAAATACCGATTCGACGTACCTTCAGGGCTATCTAGGATTCGGAGTGTAGCGAAGGGTGCATGCGTGGCGTCCTTCCTGAAGGAAATTTATCGCTGTGATAAAAGGATCCGGCACAAAACGCGCGTGAAAGCATGTCCGGTAATTTACTGTACTACCGAAAATGCTGGTAGCAATGCGAGTCTTTGGTTCTAAGGTTTTATGGTGGATACTCTGAATTTATACACTGTAAAAAATAAAATGTTAATTTTAACTTAAAGACATATAGTGGACTTTCTGAGACATTTAAAAATGTTAAAATTAACACAAAATGTTCATTTTAATATTTTTGCATGTTTCAGAAAGTATACGTCTTTAAGTTAAAATTAACATTTTATTTTTTTACAACGTTTTTCGTCTGAGAAAATTAATGCAAAACACTGGTGCACACTGAATGCAATTCATGTTATGATTTTTCAGTGTTAATAAATAGTTTAACCCTATTAATTACATATTATTTGTTGTCACGATAACCTCATAACATTAAAAGGATAAAATTATTTATAAACAATAAAAATATGTTGCACTAGTTTCCCCAGTAGAAAACGCCATTACACAATCGTCTTTTTATCTGTAGATACGAGTATATCCAGAATTGTCCTATTTTTATATGTTTCTGAAGCTTAATTCGAAAATAGCTTTTCATCGATTTGTACCTCGAAAGTAGGTTTTCAGAACTGATATAATTTCTACAACGGATATGAACTAATTTTACAAAAAATATATGTAACGTTATGAATAGAGATGCCACATCTCGTTTTGCACGCTGCTAAAACAGTTTCAAAAAATCTATGTTGCAAAATGTATAACGAAATATCATAGATCACTTTAATTACCTTTCTAATCCTTCAACAGAGAGGAAATAAAATATATAAATCTAGATAAATTCGACATATCGACGAGTTTCAATGTTGATGAATGCGATGTCTCATTTGTCACCGATGTCCTGTTTGTCTTGCTAATAATTCCCGAAATCGATGACGATACGGGCAACGACGGTTACGGTCCGGTACCGAAAAGAGCTGATAATCCCTAAATCCGATTATTCGCCTCATCGGTTCTCGACAACACGGCGTGGCACCCTCCGCGTTCAATCAATGTTTCTTTTGCCACCCGCGAATGCTACTCGTGACTCGTCTCTTTTTCCTCTCTATCCTCTCTAGTTTTTTTCATTCCTGATTAATGATTGCAGCTTGAATCCGCGAGAATTCTCCAGATCTCGCAGGTAAAAATACTTTTCGTACTTCTAAATTGAATCTCTGAATCTGGCACGTAGTGCCTGTAGTATCACTCTATGTTTCTCAGATAGTCTACTATCTGAAATGCGGATGCAACTCCCATTTCAGGAATATCAAATGTCACTGTAGATCTGTGAATGAAGGCACTTGCCCTATTTATCAAATTTTAATATTAGATATTTCAAAAATAATTAATAATTACATTTTAGTAATTTTAAATGGACGCAATATATCATAATGACTATATTTAATTTTATTTACAAAATAAATTAATTTGAGACAAATATATAATAATATTCTGATATTTCCTTCTCTCTTTTTCTCTCCTTCTCTTGAAATCATTGCTGCTTTTACGGTTCGAACACGATACGATGATATCCTATACATAGCTTCGCTTTCATTTCTCACACGTAGCTCCGGCCGAAGACAAATGGGCAGCCAAGTTCTCATTCTAGATCCCGTCCTGAATTTCGACTACGGCGGTCGCCGTGGGATCATTAATTAACAAGCATTAACAGTCGGTCACTAACGATAGGCGCATGCATTGACATGATAAATGGGTTTATACCCGGGGGAGGTACGTAATGACGGCCGTATCGTAATCGATGAACGTGTAACACGATTATGTCATGGAATCTCCGCTTTTGCCATCCGGCACAATTATACAAAATAGATGAATGAAGTGCTAGTAAACTGATTGATATATTTGGCAATATATTTGCATGCCATATAATAGCAACATAATATTGTATATAAATGATTCGAGAAATGTCAGAAACTTTTGAAAATTTTATTCTGTTAAAATTTTCTATCGATACTTATAGTCTACGGGTTAAATAAGTTCGTAAGATATCTTTCGTACAATAATAAAAATTAGAATTTCTATAATAATAATTATAGTAAAAAATTCCCTGAAATTCGCGAAATATTCTTCGTTTAATTACATCTTAATTATATCGCAGAAAGACTTCCCTTCAACCTCTCGACAGATTCCAAGACAGTGTAACGTAAACTTATGCTCAACAAGTTAATCTAAATGACTTAATCTTAAAGCACTGACATCCAACACGGATCCACGTCGAGTGCGTATATCCTTATTCCTTTCTTCGCACCCTCCTGGAATTCGTAGCTGTCGTTTCGAATCTCGTCGAGAAGTCTCGAAGGGACTACCGTCAATTAATCGTGCCTGGCCAATCTCGAGGGGTCTGAATAAGAAGCGAGGAGCAGAGACGAAGAGGCGCCAGAAACCTAATCGAGTTCGGTATGGATCACCTTATCCCAACCGCGCATCTCCCGATGTAACGTCCAGCGTCCTGCGAATCCAATTTGTCGGCTCGTTTACCGCTTTAGAACCATTCCTGAGATATTCTTAACGGAATTCCTACAAACAAACTCGAATAATCGCCAATAAATTTGCTTCAAGAAGAGCTAATGTAAAATTTCAAGTGAGTGACGTATCCGAGAACAAAAGAAAAATATATTCCTTCTACAAAATTTTTTTGCATAAATGAATTTTTATTTAGATATCTGATTTCCGCAATTGGATCTCTTGCAATAATAAAATATCACAGAAACTGTTACTATCTCTTTGTTATTTTTTTGCGTGCAAATGAGATAACATGTTACTATAAAAAAATCATTATTCATGACTATAAAAATAAATAAAATAAATATTACACATATGATGTTATAATTGTTCGTTTAAATTTTCTTTTAAAGATGTTCAACGTATCACAATTCATTGAAGTCCTCGAGGGTTTCGTTGAAGTCTCCGAAAAGACGACGTTGTTCGTTGGAACCACCGAGAGTATATCCAAGACAAAGGAATCCAGGTCGAACTTTAAGCGCAAAAAGTTCGACGCTACAGAAATATTTGCTAAAAAAAAAAAATTTGAGCCAGAAGTTCGATGGAAAACATCAGCCCCATTTTCCGCGAATATACCAAAAATACAAGACACAGCTATAGATAACGAGAATAGAAGTGAATCAATATTCGCGCCTTAAAACCGTCCGCCGACGCGTCAACTTTAATCTAGGACAACCTTACGATCTGGGGCACGTATAGATCTAAGAAGATGATTATATGCGACCAAAGTATACGTATATACACGACTTATGTAACCACAAAATAAGCGCATAGCACATAGCGCTTTGTCATAGTGAGAAACTAAAACGGTTCTGAAATTAATTGTTGTGCTTATAATTAGATACAATAAGTTAGGAAATAATTCGTTGCATTATCACGTCTTTGTTTATTATTACGAGGTAATAAAAGCGTATCTGACTCACACCTATTATGTCTTTTATGAAAACTAAAATAATTTTTCTCTGCACCTTTTCTAAATATAATAGAATATTATACTTTTTTACGCTCTTTTTATATATATATACATATATATGTATATACAGAGAAAACAATTGATGAAATATCTAAAAATTTAACTAGATATGGATCTGAAAATAATTTTGTTGGACCACAAAAATAATTATATAGGACGCTCAAATTAGTAGCTAGAATGTTCATCATGCTTGACATATTTTTACGTAATTACAATATTTTTATGGTCCAACAAGATTATTTTCAGATTATTTTCATCTGTGTTTAGTTAAATTTGTAAATATTTTCAGCAAAATCATTAAGAAAAGATTGGAATTGTGGCGAAATGCGCCATGAATATACATGCATCAACCGACACAAAATTATTTTCTTTCACAATGATGAAAAATGAACCAATAAAATCATCACATTCCTATTAAAACTACTACAACTTGTGTCTCCAATTACGTTAATAAATTCACGCAATCGCGATGCTTTGTTTACACGGTGCGAAAAATGTATTACAATATAAACTTGTCGCGTTATTTGCATGTACCTCGTGTGTACATCTCGTTTGATTAATCGATATGGCGCGGGGGAATAGCGGCGTTATCGATGCGGCGTGCTCGTTAACGGGGCCACGATCGATATCTGTGGAACAACCAAGCCGCGGGCCGGTCGTTACCAGGAGACACCCGGTACAGCGGATGGCGGCGTGCCCTTCCCTTCTTTCGGGCTGCACCCTAATATAAATATTATTACACTTTGATGGGGTTACGGTGACACCAGGGCCCCACAGATACATCTCCATGAATGCCTCGCTCCTCTCGCTCGCTTTTCCGCGCTCGCTTTTTCATTAGGCCCGAATCCCACGTGGCGCGTGCCGTACGACAATGTTCTTAAGGACTTAAGCCCTTTCCTCGCCCCCCCCCCCCTCCTCTTCCTCCTCGCCGGACAACCCTTTGCAACCCCGTGGTATGTGATACCGATATGAGTATCGGTAGCCGATTCTCTCTCGAGCATGTCATGCGCGAACGAAAAAGGATAAGCGATTCTATTATAATGTTGATACCGAGTGAAGATGGATTTACAAAGAGTTGACATGTTCCTTTTTCTCTCCCCGATCATGGAGAGACTATATAACTTGCTGTGAAGATCATATCTTATTGAAGTATTTTCACTTCATTTTTACTTATTAATGCTTTAAAATGAATAAAATATCTATGAGGACCGAAATTTTTCTCTTTCAAGGAAGAAGCAACTACTTCAACTTCAACTAAAATCTTGAAAACATAAGAAATAAATTCAAAAAGATTTTTATTTATTTAATTGTATGATATAGGATGACAAAAAAGTTTGACCACAAAGTTTTGTGTTTTTCAAATAATCAACACCGTATTGTATATTTACAAAAAAAAAACTCTAAAGTGTTAATTATATATCTTATTAAATATAAGAAATAATAATTAACATTCAAAATGACTATTTTTGATACAAGTACTTTAAAATACTTCGAATTCAGTAATGGCCGCGTTCTTTCCACAAATAAATTCTCCTAGACAGCCAATACAGATCTTTACCAATAGATGAAAATTTTCTGATACAAAATCTTTTTGGATTTAAGAAGAATAACTAACTTTAGAGTTTGTTTTCTTTAAATACATGTTACTATCCAAGAAGGAACTGAAGTTATTTGACATCAAAATAATTTTTCAAAATTTTTAATGTCAAAATTGTTTGGATAATTTGATAAGCACACAAAACTTGGCCAAACTTTGTTGTTTCTGTATATGGATGAGAATTTTTAAACGAGTAAACTGGATAAATTGACGTGGCATGAAGTGCAACACGTGGTATTCTTCGGTAACAATGACATCTTTAATAACCGGTTCAACAACATTACAGTGTCATAGGATTTCAATTACATACGCATTTCGAATTACTTGGTTTTTCATCAAATAAATATACATACATACATGTATCTTTACGGATAGAATCACGAGTGTATGTATTGAATGTGTGTATCTGTTTTTTATGCATTTGTGTGTCGTGTATGTATGTATGTTTGTATGCACGTATATCCTGTGTGTGTGTGTGTGTATGCGCAAAGTGCGGATGTATTGCAGTTAAGTTACACTACGCTTATGGATAATCTCGGGATGCACGATCGCCTCTCGTCATCGCATGGATAATATGCGTTATGCACGAATAATTAGATACACATAATCCCGGTGACCATTTCTCCACGTTCTGTCTCTCCCTTCCTATGATATGTATTCGCATATTGCGACGTTCTGTCGTAACGGATTGCTCCCGTCGCCGTCCTCCTTCTCGTAACACTTGGGAATTAGACTCGGTTTCGAGATGAGAAAAATATCGTTGGGAAACTAAGCGCTCGTGTTTTCACTTTAAACGTCGTTCCCGATAGTGCTGAGCAAGGTTTCGATACACAGAACGCACTGTGCATTCGTCTTGCACGACGTATGTCACCGAGGAACCTACTTACACGTTTGCAATTTGAGAGGCTAGTATATTTTGAGGACTCAAGATCAATTTAGAATTTTTCCCAAGTATAGGAGAAAGTAACAAATAATTCGCGAATTGTTTGATAATTATCTACAGGTTATCATTATGTAAAATTTAGGAATATTTTCTATACACAATAGGGAAAATTCTCACCATTTTCACTCCGAGATTTAATAATTATAACAAATAATACATCGTATAATCATCGAAACTTAACGAAACTTGTGTATGTGTACAATAACAGCGAATTTTTCATATTATCTAATTAGCTGAGGATCTTAAAAGCAAGACGAAATTAGTCTCCTCTATCGGAACAGAAATAATTCTTAGGACAAAAATTCTTTTCCAATAGAAGACCTTTGGTTTGAAATGAAAAATTTTTTAATGCATTTACCATGTTTTTAAACATGACAACCTTTCGACGAAGGCGTATGTTTCTTTTCTTTATTAAAAAAAAAAAAAAAAAAAAATTTATTTCATTCCAGGTTTCTATTTCGTTTCTAAGATCCTCAGGTCCTATTCCTACGAGTGTCAGGACAATAACACCTTTGCCCAGCACTGGCCTTCAGTCCCGACGCAGAAGAAAGAGGATTTTATACTCACGTACACACACCGTCGCGTTCACAACACTCACGAACGATATGATACAAGTAGGCAAGATATACCGAGTGCCCCGAGATTATTGCCACTATCGAAGATCACGAAGACTTGTAGGTCAGACGAACAATATTTACTTCAATATTTGTGGCTACGATCAGAATATAAGCGCGGTTAAAAGTGGAGCGGATTATTTCGAGTAGTAAGCTGCGCATATAAAAAAAATTAACAAATTCAATTTCAAACAAACGTTTTAGCAGAATTTTACAAGCTTTTATTACGAAAATAATGATCAGAAAACATGTAGAAAGAAATAATAATAATTTCGGGACACTCGATACGCGACGTATTCGCGTGAAGGAAAAAGCTCTTTTCCTTTCCCTTTCGCACGTAATATATATTTACAAGAGCAGAAGAAGCTACGAATATAACTTTGTATCCGATATATATATATATATATATATATATATGTATATATGTGTAATGTGTATGTATAATGCACTGACGCAACGTCTTGCTGGTATAATTATCATACATGCCAGTATAATGATCTTCAAAATTCTAGCTTGACTTCGCTGGGAAAAAAATTAACGTATAACTATAAATGTAAATTTAAAATAATGAATAAAAGAACAAATTTTTGTCACAGCGTGGAAAGTAATTAAAAACAAGTCATAAAATTGTATTAACATATCGTATTTCATTTTAATCTATAATAGATTTGAGCTAAAAGTGACACTTTAATATAAGAGAATATAGTTAAAGGTACATCATACATTATATTTCATTATTTCGAGATCTTATTGCATTGATCTTCGCTGAATTTATTCAACGGAGTCGTGACGATAATCATCAACAGGCCAGACGTTGCCGTTACAATAAAATACCTAATTTTAGAGGCCAGCTCATAGAAACAAAAAGCCATTGCAGAGATTAAACGCGTTCTTTTCTCTTTCTTGGCTATAAAACAAAAACGCGTATATGTTTAGGTACATATGTATAGCGGTCTAATAGAGAGTGTTGTCTACGTTACGTTAGGTCGGGTTACTCGCTTGGATCTTTTGCGGGGAGAGCTTTACAATTATTCGCTCGTACTACGAGTCTCGCGACCACGGGGATAAAAACTGCGAAGTTCAGGCACTGAATTAACTCAAAGCACTCGCGAATCGATCCTCGAGGATCCGCGCGACGGGCGAGTGGTCCTGAAGTCCGATCGATGCGAGCGAAGCGGATTCCTTGGCGATCGAGGAACCTCTTCTTTTCGCGCCCAACACGCCGGCAACTAATCACTGTGCCGGTATAGTGTGTATAGTGCTAGTTAATTAACAACTTATTTATTTGCTTCTCGCGACGCTTCTTAGTATTGACGAGTAGGTACGAATGTGTGCTGTGCTCTTAGTCGTAAGGCTTCGCAGATATCGTGACAAGAAGAATTATAGCAAATTTTGACTGTTTTATATCAAGAAGTTTTTATTTAATTTTTATTTAATCTTCTTCTAAATAATCTAGAAATAATCTTTTTTGTATTGCTTTATTCAAAAAAAAAGATAAGGGATAATATAAACAATGGAATTGGTCGTTGTTTGAATAATGGACGTTCGAACATGAAACAAAGTAAATAATATATCTTTAAATATGTATCTTAAAATAAAATGAACAGAAGATTAAAATATAACAAATGAAATAGAGTAAATATCTGAAATGAAAAAATAAAAGAGTATTTTGCGATGAGAACAGGCTCGCGATAGTTATCGCGAAACCTTGCGTCCAAGTCACTCCGACACATAATGAAATTTTTGATATATTTATATACATATAGAAATTATTATGCATGCCTAGGTACGTCTAGATATCACACGCGATTTTGCTGCGTGAACAAAACCCCCCTGACAAGGTTCGAACGAAATATATCCCTACAATTAGAAAAGTAATCTCATAAAAATACAGATATGTTTACTTTGACGCACTCGCGCTTTGGTACTTGGTATTGCTCCATTATTGCGGCAAAGTACTCAATTAGTGCGAAAGAAATCGTATAAAATTGAGGCAGAAAAAAGAGATAATTAGAGAAAGACATCTTCTTGAAATATTAAATATTAGAATAATTAAAATTACGAATAATGATAACAATCTCTATTATTCAAAATAGAAATTGACTTCTTCAGGATTCTTACAACGATATCTGTTTTATTGATATATATTGCAATAATTATTGATATATATTGAATAATATTGCAAAAGACATCGCTTCAGATTCTGTTAAAATATAAACTATTCTTAAAAACGACGAATAAGTATAAAGAGACAATATAAAAACAAGTTTTCTGAAAATTACCTAAAATAAAATATCTTTAATAAAACGGCTTTAATTATTATTTGCCATTTTTATCAACGTTTATAACGCTTACTCCTATCATTGACAAAATTAATATTAATAATAAAATACATAACAACTAACGATTTTAGAATATATACGCGGACGTAAAAATTTCAAGTTTGAATCACCGAAAATAATTCTCGTAATCCAAATTTTATTATTAACGTTATGGCATTTCTTAGCAACAAAAAATTTATTTAAAAATCGAAACACGGACGAGAGTACTTTGCCAATACAGAGCGATTCGTAGGGCAAATCGACCGCCCTCGTCACAACCCTCTATACCGCCTACTTAACTTAAAGCCTTACTTTCTAGATTTCTGATGCCTTAATTAGTGATATGATATTTCCGTTCAGCAATGTAGAACGATTCTCAACGAAAAAGCGTTAAAAACTTAAAACTTGCCCAGCGGCAATCCGCGAGCGAAGGTCCTTGCTGACGGGAAGCCTTCGTCGCGGTCGTGTATCCTCCCTCTTTCTTTCCTTCTAACACTTTGCGCAATGACTTCTCGCATCCCGAATAAAGAACGTTGTCTTTTCTCTTTCCTCCATAACACCGACACATCTCTCCTCCCCCCCCATCTTCTCATTCTAATTTTATTTCGATGTTGCGACTAGTTGTTCTCCTTGAGGTCCTTATTCTCGACAAAGACGGCCACTGTCCTTTCCGCGTGCTTATCTAATCTTTTTTCCTTCTACTTCTACATCTTACAATTTCAACGTCGCGTATCCAGCAACGTTTCCTATCTCCCTTTCCCCTCTTTTCTCACGATTCGTATTATCAGCTGCGCGCGGAACCTCGAACGTATATCAGGATCGGGATTCACCTTTCGCAGATGAATCCATCGCGAGAGCTTCGAGGGAATCACTTTGGAAGTCGTTGCCTCTGCTATCCCCGATAAACACCAACGATACTCCGAGTACGATCGAGATCCGGCGGGACACCGCGCGATCGGCGATCCTCCAACCCCTCTAATCTTGATCGAGCGTCCCGATCGCCATCGTTGTCAAGAGTTTCGCCGAGCAGCCGTGTCCCGCGACGATTCTCTCTTGCCGATATACGTGGAAGCCTGTCACGAAGACTCGAATACACTCTCGAGCGAAGGGGACGTGCACTCGATCAATTGGATCGCTACGGCGACACTCGGCAGGGACCATCGCTCTAGTACATTCCTTGCCTGAAGGGGTTGCTGTCCCCGGCTGGTCGCTGATCCGCCGGTTCCGGCCTCCTGAAGGGGTTCACGTCAGCCTGGGAGCCCCGTTGATCCTGACGCTCGGCCGCGTAATTCCTCTGTTGGCTATAGTCGCCGGATTGACCGTAGTTAGTCGGTTGATTGTATACCGGTGGTTGTTCGTGAGCGGGTTGGTTGTAGCCGATCGTGTTCTGCATGCCGTAACCACGTTGATCGCCGTCGTAACCGACTTGTCCTGTCGTCTGATAGTTTTGATCGTATCCCTGATCGATATTCGTCTCCATACGCGTCTGGTTCAGATGGTTGCCGATCTCGCCGGTGATCGGTCGCTGTTCCTGCAGCACGTACGTCTGGTATTCTTTATCGGGTGGATCCTGCATTAGCACGTTCGCTTCATCCTGGAACGGCTTAAAGTCGTAGATATGACGCAAGTAGTAGAGAACTGGAGCATACAGCAGATTCGAGAAGGCGATGCCGACGTTAAGTGCGGTGAAACCGATCGCTTCGACGACTCCGCCAGCTATAATCGGACCTACCGCGTACGCCACGCTGTACGAGATGTCAGCGATCGCGTAAATGCTGCCGTACACCGACACGTACCTAACGTCCACCAGGTAGCCCAGGGTGGGCAGCAGCGCGGTGTCGATGAGCGCGATACCGAAGCAGATACCACACAGCGGTATCATCAGCACTTTGTATGAGCTGCAGAACGGTATGATGAAGCAGCAGAGACCTTCGAGCGCGAGGCCGCCTGCCGCCATCAGCCACTGATATTGCGGATATTGCTTAGCCATCCTCACGGTGATCACAACACCGATCACATGCGGGAAGAAGGCCGGTAACCAGATCATGCCGATCTTCCAATTGTCATGCGTCATTGTGTCCTCCATCCATAACGATATCGTCGGCTCGAGGAAGGCGAGTGCGACATTGGACATCATCAGAGCGCCCGCGCACACGGCGATGTATGGGTCCATCAGCAGCCGCCAGATCGGTATCGTCGACTTGGGCTCGTGATGGCGCTCTTGCAACTGCTCCTTGATCGGCTTCATCACCAGCAATAACATGAAACCGTCTGCCAGGCTGACAAACGCCAGTATCAGGAACGGTACTTCCTTGCCGGCGAATTGGTAAAGTGCTCCTCCGAACGGTGGCGCGACCAGACATCCAAAACTGATAAACGCCAGGGCAATGCCAAGCGCCTTCGAGCGTTCCGATTCTTCCGTGAAACGATCGGCGATCATAGCGAGGCCAGCGGTATCAGCGAACGCAGATCCAACGCCCTGCAGACTTCTCGCAAAGAACAGCACGCCGTAGCTTTTGCCGCACGCGAATACACTGGTCGAGAGAAACATGATGGAGAGACCGATCATCATGGGGATGTCGTAGCCGATTCGATCGATTAGCGCGCCGGAGAACGGGTTCACCATCAGTTGCACGATCGCTTTCGATGCGAACAACACCCCCGTGGCGGAATCCTGGCCAGGATGACTAACTGGACCGCTGGCGTTGACCGGTGGCTCCTCTATCTCTCCGAACGCTCCGACATATTTAAGGTAATCGGGTATAATTGGTACTATCACCATGTACAGCATGTTGTCCAGTAGCAACGCTATCGAGACGATGACCAGGATCAGCTTACGCTGAGACTTGGGCTCCTGCAGTTTTGTCCAGACGATCTCCTTGAGCTCGCTGAACTCCATGTTGAGTATCGGTATCGTCGTCATGGTTCCTATGTAGTCGCCCGCGAAGTGCGACCGACGTCTTCCGGGATTTTTTTATGTATGTCTTAGTGGAAGGGACTAACCGCGGTCACAACCAGTCGTGCGACCTCGGGAAGCGAGCGTGACGAGGAGATCGTCGCGATTGGGGCGGCGCGCATCAGGCCGGGCCGGGGGTAACCTACAACAGATCACCGATTTGGCAACGATTAGCTCGCGGAAATCAATTGACTTCACGTGCGCGCACGTGGACGCGCTTAAACGCGCTTCTCGCGCTTCTACGCGAGACGACGCAACCGCTTCGCGAGAACGCGAAATCGAAGAAGCGACTCGGGA